>JAYKAV010002219.1:1844350-1913045 GCA_035582835.1 Phoebastria nigripes | reverse complement strand
TGAAAAGACAGAGATTTTTTTTGTCAAATTTTATGGATCCCAGTCTAGGGAATTCAAAGTGACTGTGAATTTCACAGGGTCTTAAATTGTAATGATAAATCAGTACAAGGAGAAGTATGTCAACCACAAAATTAATACTTGTCAGAGACCTTTAAAGTATTTTATTTTAGAAGTGACAGGAATGTCGCAGCTTAAAAAAAATTCTGTAAGGCAAACAGTCATTTCCTATGTGTGGTGATAATGAAATTCTAGTCCCAGCCCATGGAGAAACTAGCTAGTAAACAGAGTGAAAATAAAACTTTTTCTGTTATTTTCAAACAGACTAAATCCATGGCTTAAATTCAAGATATGAAGGATATCCTTGTAAAATGAACAGCAACAACAACAAAACCAATCTGCAGTAAGAAATGAATCACTGAGGGGTTTTCCTCAAGCTTTGTGATAAAGAATAAAATTTCCATTGTTTTGTAAAACCCTAATGATCCAAAAGTGAGTAGGGGGGATTTAGTGAGGTTCAGGATGACAACAGATATTTTATGAGGTTTAAAATGTTCAGTGAAAAGCAGTATGTAAAGCTTTATTCATTATGTTAAAAAGTGAATCGAACCGAATTAATCTACTTCGAGCAACCTTCCTACAATGCTTTAAGCAACATTAGTGAGCTAATGCTAAAGTTCTTACAGAAGTGGGAATGTGCTTTAACAATAAAAAGGTTATATTTTAGTACTGGAAGAATTTTTAAGTGTAATCCATTACATTAATTGAAATAATTTAGTAATTCAGTGTAGAACAAAATTTGGGATGCACTTTCCAGTGCTTGAAGCTAGGCTAGATTAAATTTACTTGAAACAAAAATCAGTTATTAGTATATACAAAAAGTGAATTTAAAAACTCATAATCAAATTAACTTCAAGAGTTTTGTACGTGGAAAGCAAAGTCAGACAAGAAGCTGTAACGGTGATTGCTGGATGTTATGAGCAGAGTTGAGAATAAAAAGTGGTGCTAGAAAATCTACATTCATTTTGTTAACAACATATTTTTAATTAATGTGACCAGGGTGTGGAGACCTGTAGCAAATGTTAATGCTGGTATGGCCTGGGGAGGGTGAGGGCCAGCAGCTCACGGCAATGGTGACTAGGCTTAGTTGGGTGGCTGGGCAGGTGGCGATGATGAGGCATCCCATGGGTGAGGCGAAAGGTGCCTGGGCAAGCAAGGCACTGGGATAGGCAGGGGACTCACCACAGCATAGAGATGGTCCTAGGCAAGAACCAAGGCGTAAGTGCAGCTCCAAACCCAGGGATGAAAGCCCGTACTGAGGCTTCTCACACCTCCTCACAATTTAGCTCTTTCCACCCAGTCCGATCCAAGATTACAGCTGCCTTGTATCAGGGCTCACCTAGAGGAAGAGGTGGCAGGGCCTGTTGGTGGGCCAAGGACCACCCTAGCCTAAATGGGGATGTCTGGGTATGGGATCATCCCCAGAAACAACCAAACGGGGGATGTGCAAGAGGTGTGCTGATAGCACTTAGATTAGCAGGTCATCAAGATCCCAGCCCACCTACATGCAGTTTCTCAGGACATCCCAATGAAGAAAACAAAGGTCAGCCTGAAACAAAGGCCAGCCTGCAGCCATTAAGAGATATAGTGGGAAGATAACAGGACTGGAGAGAAGACACCTCTGTAAGGAGAAAAAGGACTGGTGTGTAAATCCTAATGACTCACCGAGGGGAGACAGGATGAAGAGAGGGAGAATCACAATCACTGTTCCTGAAGGGTACATATATCCAAAACCAACCTGAGAAGAGCCCTGAAGAGGCGGTGAGGATTTGGTAACTGTACACCTTGTCCTCCTCCACAGCAAGTAATAGTGGCCCAATATCTTGGAGGCATGCAAGCCCAGTGCTCGAATGCACTTGGGCATGTGCATCTTGGTCCTTGTAGGTATGACAGTGTCAGTGGGTGAAATCTGTTCTGCTTCAAAATAGTCACCTTCCCCTCCTATACAGTCTTGAATTGAGATTTACTACATTGATGCTATTGTGTTGCAGCATTGTGTTCATTCAACTGTGTGGATAAAAAGGTGAAGATTGCAGAGCTTTCAGAGAGGATGGGTACTCTGTGTTTGTGTCATGGTTTAACCCCAGCCGGCAACTAAGCACCACACAGCCACTTGCTCACTCCCCCCTGGTGGGATGGGGGAGAGAATCGGAAGGGTAAAAGTGAGAAAATTCGTGGGTTGAGATAAAGACAGTTTAATAGGTAAAGCAAAAGCCGCTCGTGCAAGCAAAGCAAAACAAGGAATTTATTCACTACTTCCCATCGGCAGGCAGGTGTTCAGCCATCTCCAGGAAAGCAGGGCTCCATCACGCGGAACGGTTACTTGGGAAGACAAATGTCATCACTCCGAACGTCCCCCTCTTCCTTCTTCTTCCCCCAGCTTTATATCCTGAGCATGACGTCGTCATATGGTATGGAATACCTCATTGGTCAGTTGGGGTCAGCTGTCCCAGCCGTGTCCCCTCCCAGCTTCTTGTGCACCCCCAGCCTCCTCACTGGTGGGGTGGTGTGAGAAGCAGAAAAGGCCYTGACTCTGTGTAAGCACTGCTCAGGAGTAACTAAAACATCCCTGTGTTATCAACACTGTTTCCAGCACAAATCCAAAACATAGCCCCATGCTAGCTCCTGTGAAGAAAATTAACTCGATCCCAGCCAAAACCAGCACAGTTTGAAAGCATAGCCACAGCAGATTTAGAAATATCTGCAATTAGTTTTTATTCTAGCATGGCTAAGCTGTAAAAGCAAAGAGATGACAGCAGAGATTTCAGCCTGTGTTAGCCATCTGAGATACATTACCTATCTTCAACAGTCTTGCAAGTGGTAAATTGATAATTGAGAGGTTCATCTTCAAAATGTTTTGGACAGTGGTAAAAGAATTCATATAATTAATATAAGGAGCTTGTTCCAAGATAGTAGTATTTTTATTCCAAAGAAAATATATCAAAACCATCAATCCAGCTGAGCTGGAAAATCATGCATAAAAGAAAGAAAACAAGCTGATAGATATAAGCAAACTGGAAGTCAACCAACCCTCCCTGACTCTTGATCCTGATTCAGAAACTATATGCTTTCTCCCATTCATGTAGTCCTAGGAAGCAAGCATCTTATCCACGGATTTACAAAGGAGTTTCTTTAACTGAGCTCTTCATAGAATCTTGCATGAAACAGCCAAATTTTAATCAAACTTGCTTAGGAAAGAACATTTCTGAAGAAACTCGGAGAGCTTTGAGCCTTATCTACGCTCTGCAAATCTCAGGAACTGATCACACTGTCCTACTTAAGTGGGGGGAATTTGAACAAGCACCGAGAGTTGCTCAGATGCCATAGGACAGCCCCATGCTCTGAAGAAAGGAGTAATTATTCCACTAATGTGGAATGTGGGATGTGCTGTTTTTCTACAAAGCAAGAAAAATTGGGACAAAAACCTTTGTAACGTAAATCTGCACCCCTTGTGGTGGTGGGATTCAGGTTCTATAGGGAGTAGATTTAATAACCTAAGCAACTGTCAGAGAGATTATATAAATAGTCATCTTCAATTAACGAAAGGGGCGCTGCAATAAAGGCCACAAAGAAAGCAATTTATTCAACAATGCTAAAACGGGAAACATGTACTTGGGTAGAAGTACAATTTTGTCATGCCCTGAGAGGGAAACCGCTGTGAATCTCCAATTCTACTTTGGTGCAGAATTTCCTTACCTTCTTGGTATACTTTAAGGCCAGAGGCACCATGGCGAAATTTTATGATGAAGTTAGTTAATTATCTTTAAATTGTAATGTGCAGTGTCATGATGTTATGGCAGGAGCATGATGCAGCATTGCGTTATTGCTGTTTGTCATCACATTAAACTGGCTTAGTTGGGAATTCCAGCAAGAACATTAGCATTCACAACCATTACTGCCTTGAACACTGTCCAGCCTATTCACTTCCCTCTCTCTCTCTCCCCACTCGTTCAGTAATTCTGCTTTATGCCTCTTTGAATGCAAAATAGATTCTATCAGATTCCCTCCCCTCCCCTTACTGCCTTTGCTGGGAGCTGTTGTAGAGAGGAAAACTGTCTTTAAGTTTTCCATCTTGTTTCAGTCCTGTGATTATGGGCGACTAGTTGTTTTTCACACCTTTGAGTTCTGTTCATTTTGTATATTGGTGAGCTGTGAAAGCCCTTATAAAGTACAAAATGTTGTACAGGTTTGAGCACTTCAATTTTCATTTTTACTTGCATGTGTCACAGAATCTGGGGACTCCAAGTGCGTAATTACGCAAGTACAATTTAGGACAGGTCAGACAGAAGCTTTATTAACTATGATCACAGTGAGAGAACATTCGGACAGCATCTACCCCTCTGCTCCCCTGTTCCCTGCCAAATGATTGCAGAGGCCCAACTTATAAACTGTTTCAGAAACAAAAGAAAGAGGTGAGGAAATCAGTTGAATGTTAACAAAGCCAGGTATCCATCCCTGGGAGGGATGGACTCCTTAAGTATCTTGCTAACTGCTACAGTTCTAAGGAATCTAACAGTAACTAACATGACAATATGGAGAGGTGGCTCTTGGTGGAGCCTATAGGAGTGGCACACCCAGCTCAGAAATGGGGAGTTGGAAACAATCACAGACTGTCAGCTTTTAGTCAAAAGGAACATTCTTTTAGTAAAGATAACTTCTTAGCCAGACCTCTCAATCTTAAATATTAATAATTTTACCCCCACACATGCATGTGCTAGTGGAGGTTAGAAAAATTGGGGGTTTYACCACATCTAGAATTGGACTAACAAACCGAAATAAAATGTTTTGGTTGGGAAATTTTGAATTAAAATGTTTCTTCATTTCTGAATATTTTTTTTTAATTTCTCAATCTTTTGTCCCATTTTCAGCATGAATTTTATCCTTATTTCCCAAGTGTAATGGAATAGAATGCATAGAAAGCCCACACTGAAGTTGGCGGAGGTCTAAAGCTGACTTAGTGGAAGCTGAGTGAACCCTGAGGTGCACAGAGACTTGTGGAGGCGACCTTGGGGTGTCATCCAGCCCCACCTCCTGCTAATGGCATGGTGAGCTGGGTCAGGTTGTCATGGTTTTGTCCAGTTGAGTTTTGAGCTCAAAGATGTAGACTTTGCAGCTTCTCTGAGCACCATTTCCAATAATTGACCACATTTGATGGACAAAAGTTTTTGTTAATATCCAACTGGAATTTCCCTTGTTGCAAYTTGTGTCTGTTGCCTGTTGCACAATTTTGCCTCTTGTGCTTTTGCTGTGTACATACAAGCAGGTTTCCCTGTGTACTCTGCAACCTACCATTAGGTTGTTAAAGACAGCCATAAGATCTCCCCCGAGTGTTYTCCTCCTCTTATGGCTGAACAAGCCCAGTTCCTCAGCCTCTGCTTCTACTTGTGTGAGCCAGCCCTCCTGTCGTCCTATGCTGGTGGCCCTCTGCTGGACTCGTTCCAGTTTGTCAATGTCTTTCTTCTACCAGAGATCCCAAAAYTGGACATGGTACTCCACAGGTGGTCTCATGAGTGCCAAATAGAAGGGAAGAGGATCAATTTGTTTCAGCTGCTGGCTACATTAGCTGCTTGCTAATACAGCTCTCTACCTGGKTAGTCATCTTCACCTCAAGGGCTTACAGCTAAACCACCACTGCCACATGTATCAGCGCTGACCTTGAACACAGACAGCCAAACCCCAGAGCGAAAAGGTTGCAGAGGGAGGAGGATTAGAGAGAAAGATGGTTACCAACTGGTCAGGGTGATTAAAGCCTGTCGGTGCCTTCAGGGCCCTGACACTTGTGTACTCATGACAGAGTAGAAAGAAACAGACTAAGGCCCTACATAAATTTAAAAAGTTGCCCTGAGTAAGTCTGATGGAGATTCGCCATCTGTCCAGACTCACCTGACCTAACTTTAGCTATCAAAACTTAAGGTATCATTTCTAGGTATCCCAAATAGGTCGACTGAATCAACCCCAGAAATGCTTATGTSTCTCTGCAGACATCAGGGGAGAGACTAGATGCTAAGTTGAGATTCAGCATCTAGCTTTTAGGCAGCTAAATTCAGATGAGATGACAATTCAGATGGGATTGTACCATCAGATGGTACTCTTGCACCCTTAGAGTAGAAAACAAATGTTTACACTGAGTTTCACTTCAATGTAGAAATTTCTTCCTCGGGTTCAAACCTCAAGGTCTTGTCTTCAAACTGCCTGGGTGCAAATCATGGTTGCTACTTGCTCGTGTTAGAGCATAGTAGAGTTTTTCTTGTTCGCTGATGTGGTTGGCTGTGCTCTGGGTAGGCTTGTAAAAGTCTCAGAAGTTATTCTTCAGGGGTTTTCCAGCTAAATCTACAGAAAACATGGCTTGCTARCGTACTAAAGAAAGCTCAGTCTTGAATGAGATTTTGCAACCATTTAGTACTGATAATAGGAGTGTGCTTATGGTGCTGGAGGCTCTAAACGGACGTTATCCAACATCCACCAAACCCTATCTGGGTKTATGGTTTGATAACAACTAATGAAAGCAAAGCTCAGTAAAGAGCAAAACTTTCTAAGCAGAGCTAGATGACAGGGTCGGGGGAGGCAGGGGGGGGGAAGAGAAGGAATTTCATCTTTTGAGGACTTCCAGTATTTTAACATTGCTTTTGTCCTAAGTGATGATTCATCACAGGAGCTGGTTTGGCCAAAGAGCTCAGCTTGTGGCAGGGAACACGCTTCAGCTATCTGAACAACAGGTCTCACAAGGAGCCATGGAAATTTAKGTAACTGCAGACTGCTGTTAAGAGTAAGACAAAAACCTTTGCATATCTTTTGACAAACCAAATTGTAAAGGTGTTGGATTCCCGCCGCCCCCCAAGATAGTACATATTTGGGAAGCTTTCAAATTGACTTTTTCATGTGGCAATTCTTTTGTCATACAAAATTCCCTATCTACTCTAGATATAAAAGAGGAAGCTTAATGGCCCATGAATAGAGATCCTATACCAAGGCAATCATAAATCTCTAATGCAGCTGAATGTGCTAAACTATCAGTCTTTGTGCTCAGCAATAGAAGCAGCTGAGCCTCTTTTTCTGTAGCACAAAACACAGCTGGAGCCACCTGGCAAGACCATGAGATGCAAAGGGAGAGTGTGGCAATGACTGGGTTTCCTAGGTTTCACGCTTGAGCAGGAACAAGGCTGGAGAGAGCAGAGCTGGGTAGGAACCAGAGGTTCCATTTTTTTTCAGGAAATTCCATGACTTAAAAAATGTTTCCATTTTGGAGTAAAAGGTCAGATGTAGACTTTTTTTTTTATTTGTTTAAAGAAAAGATATATTTTTGCAATCAGCCAGAACATCATACTTTGATACCTTGTTCAGAATTTCTGAAAGTAGGATTGCTGCAAATATGTATTTGTTCAATCTGGTTCGTGCTGCAAAGGTTGCTCAGAGAAGAAACACAGGGCTGGCTTTTCAGAGGAGCTAGGCAAATCCAGGTGCCGTTGAGTTTAGCTGAAGTTGTGGGTATTGAACACTTGAAAAATCAGGGCTGTGATAGTCATACATCATGCACATGAACTGGAAAGTCAAAACAGTCTTTAGCTTGAAGTGATGCATCAGCCAGACTATGGAGAAAGAAAAGGGCTCTCTTTCCGCAGATATGCCTTCAAGCCTTTGCCTGTAAAGGTCTCTGCTGTTACTTTGAACTTCAAAATGTCAGGTTTACTTAGCAGTTTTCTCCGTCGTATCTCAGCTGTTGACCTTATTACTTTAAAATTCCTTCTCTCTTTTCATGAAGTGCTGAGAACATCATCTAATTAGCAGAACAGGAATTGCTCTTGAAGTGCTATTACATGAGACTCTGACTGTGACCACCTGCAGTCAACCTCGTGAAGGAGAGAGAGACTGTAGTTTATTCCATTAACAGTCACTATGAAAGTTGGGAAGGAGTGGAATGGGAATGACAGATGGTTAACGTCTTTGGAGAGAGAGATAATGGGGACGAGTGTTTTCCTTAAACTTTGCGAGGAAGGAGGGCCGCTGTTACAAACTCACTCTAAGGCTGTAGGGTGTTGGCAGTCTTCACCGGTGTCCTGCTACTGGGGAAAACCTCTCCTTATCCTGGGTGCGGAAGGACGTTTCTGTTGTGCAAACACCAAGAGTGGCCAGCACCGGCCCTGACCCCTCTGGTTTCCAGAAGAGCACAGCTTTTTCCTTCTGGAGGCCCTGGGGATGGCATTGCAGTGGCCAGCACAGAGAGCTTTAAGGCTTACAACACCCAAGCCTCGTTGCTTTCTAGCTCTCCTGAAATCACACTTAACAGCAGTAAAGATGAAAGCAAATGTAAATGAGAATTTGTTTACATAGCACAAATGTCGGCAATGCAATTACAATGAATTTAGAGACCGAACTAAGAAGAAACTCTTCTTTTATCCACCCATACTTAAATGAACTCAAAGAGGCTTTTCTCTGTGCAGGGAAAATATTTAAACAAATTTGTTGCTTGGGATCCTTTCTGGGTATAACGTTTACACCTAATTTATTCTCTGTGGTTCCATTTAGAATGTAATTTAATCAAAATGTTGATTTCAATCTTTTCCCAAGGGTTTGCCTCCCATCTGCCACCTCACTTTCAGAAATACTTATGTTTTTTGGGCATGGCTAGGTGGAACTCTCTTCTGCCTAGACGATAAAGAGGCTTTGTTAGCAGCTCTCCTTAACTATAAAGAAACCCCTAATTCACTGTAAGCAAAATACTCTTGTCGGCCTGGTACAGTCACATTCATAGCTCAAGGCTAAAAGCTTTTTTCACATGCTGAAACTTATATTTGTGTCAATGTTAAAGTGTACGTTTGCCTCTAACTCTGCAATCCTATTTCAAATAAGCAGACACACAAAGTTGTGTGTATACACAGCACATTTAGTGCTTGTTTTTGACTGACATGGCTGCCAGTGGGAAACACGTTGGTGTGATAATGTGTTAGTGCCTGGCCCTTGGGATAGCTGCAATGTAATTTAAGAAATATTCAGATTTTGAAGTAAAACATTCTAGCAGACATGGTGTCTCCCGGAAGACATCAGAAAATGCTGGATATGGAGAGTGATTTAGTTGTTTGGGGGTTTTTTGTGTGTTTTCTTTTTTTATTCTTTCTTTTCTCCTTTTTCTGATTACACAATTTATATGGCAATAAACTCACTGCTAGTTTAGGGATAATCTGTTCCTGATACTTACTGTTCATTTGCCTCAGAAGCTCAGTCATAATCTTTTATTTGCAGACTTAATTATCTCCATAGCAACTAATTGTGATTTATTAATAATAATACTAGTAGTAATTGAAACAGAGCGATGGGGAAAGTATTCTGTGTACCAGAAATGTTGACAAAATTGTTTCCAAATAAAACGTCTTTCAAATCTTTTTGAGGAAGCAACAGGTGATCTTAAGGCAATGATTGTATAGGGAGATCGGAGCTTTTCTAGACTTTTCCTACACAACAGAATGTGTTTAGATATTTGTACAAAATTTATTTTATGCAGTGCCTGATCCAAAACTCATTGAAAACATTGATTTCAGTAGTCTTGGGATCAAGCCCTTGTTTAAGTAATTTCTGGACCCACTGTCAAGCAATCATTCAGATTTTACAATCTTTCATAAGAGTAGAATTCAATTAAAAATAAACAAACTAATTAGATTTAAATCTGCTGTTGTGATGAGGAACAGGAAATTGAAGATTAAGGATTGTGTTTGACTGTGGAATTTATTCAATAGTCCTATAAACTCACCGAGGAACAGATTTCTTTTCCACATTGAATAAACAGGCTTTGATAATTTAAAGAACTTACTCGTAGAGTCCACAAATCCAAAGTCTCATACATTTGCTTTAGAGATGAGGAAAGCAGAGCTAATCCTGATTGGATTTTTACATGTAAATCCCAGGGATTATAGGAGCCCTCCCAGACTTGGTGCTTTACATCACTCTCCTGAGTAAAGTCTGCAGAAGTGAGGCAGGAGGCCTAGAAAACACCTCAACATTCACCTTGAAATATTTTTCTACTTACGACTCGCTTGTGGTTGGAGATGGGGAAAGAGAGTCTTCTGGGGCCTGTGGAGAGAAAAACATGAGATTCTTGAGAACAAAGACATGCCAGAGAGGCTAAGATAAATCTGCCTCTGACCTTGAAAGTCTTGTCTGCTCAAGAAGGCTGCTCTTCTTGTGCAGTCCCCTTCTCCCTTGAGGTTCTCAGCAGTTGTTCTTAGTAGTAATACTGCAAAGCATGTGGGACTGCTGGTAACGCACCAGCATGTGCCTGTGCTCACGATGCGAAAAACATGTTCTCCCTCAGAGATGGTGGAGTCGCCACCGTGGCTCCTGGAAGGGCTGTGCTAGCGTCAAGTTCCCTAATATTTGTACAGTGGAAGAGATTAAAAAAAAAAAATCAGGTGGTTTCATGATATTTCTTGTAGCAATAAATACCCGCACAAGCGACTCTGGGCAATAAGATCCTACAGTAACCATTTACTCCGTATAGCAAGCCCTCTTCCCATATAGCCTGCCCCAAAAAGTCCCACCGATCCTTCGTGTCATGACAAGGTCAAAGGCTTGACGGATGCACGCCACGTGGCTCCTTTTTCAGGCTGCTGCTTTAACACGCAGGAGAGGGAACCTGTCCAGAGATTAGGTTGCCAGCCTTGAACTTGGGAAATTGGATTCAGTTTTCTGTTCTGCAGTTGATTACTTATAAGACCTGGGGGAAATAATTTAGTGTCAGATTCTTCAAGGTATAACGCCTATTTGTTTTCCATGGAAATTGGTTAAGGTTAGATGCTAAGTATCTTGACATTCTCTGAGGGGCATTTGAGTTTGTACCTGAAAAATGGAGATGGGATGATTCATATACTTGATAAATGTACTAACGATTGTGAAGTTGTCATACCTAATAGGTATAGAAGTCATAAATTTACTGCAAATAGGACTACATGGCTCCTGATGCTAATTTGACCTTTCCATCTTGTTTGAAAGGATGTTTTTGGCTGTAAAGATGAACTTCTTGTAATATTGAGATCAGTGGTGAATTTTATTATTGACTTTTGTGGATCCACTTACTCTTTAAGGGATTTTATTTTTATTTATATTTCTTTTCCTGTAATAATTGAAATAATCCCTACATCACTAGGTCTGTAAGTTAGCCATACAAAAGAAACAGTCAGCATCAGTCAAGACAATGATGAGTTTGTCTAGATGGAAGAATACTGTATCATGCAGATGGCACGCAAGCACCCAATGGCTACATTTTTCTCTGGAGCTTGAGGGATTTATATTCAATCATCCTCTCAGGACTAGAAGCAGTCTAGCCAGGATAAAGTTACGCTCTTAATACACTTCTCAGAAGGGCTTTAGTTGCTTTAGCAGTTTGAGCAAGTTCATTCAGGGTCTCTGTGTGGCCTGATATTGTGCTGTGAAGATGTATCCTGAGACACTGGACAGAGTTCAGTGTTGAAAATAAGGATTGCATGTGGCCACAAGCTAATCACTTTCTGCTTAGGGCTTTACTGACTGAAAAACAGAGGGTTTCTGCCTCTGAAACCTCTCCGAAGTTGTTGCTTGTTTTATTCCTTTCACTTGACCTCTGCTGTTTGCTGCCTTCCCCTTCTATGGTTGTCCTCTTCTACCTGTCAGACGTTAATTTTCTGCTGCTTCTCCTTTCAAGAACAAACTAGCATTGCTTCCTCTTCATTTCATTGTGCGCAAGTACCACAGGGAACACCATTAGTAGGAGAATTTACAACCCTGCACAAAACACTTCTTATTCTTTACTTGCTGCTGGAGAATCAGTAGAGGAAAAGAGGTATAAGATTATTTTTTTTTTGCCTACAATTTTTTTTTTTTTTACTACTGAATATAAATAAAACGAAATTGGTTGATTCATACCTTTTTCACCCAAGATGCATTGACTTAAATTAATGCACTTGTCAGAATAGAATTAAATGCTCTGGCCGTGATGAATCAAGAGAATCCTCAACCTCACCTTCCGTGAATCTTAAAAAAGGAATTATTTTTTTTTTTGTGTGTGTCCTTTCAGTCTAGGAAAGAACTGATAATGTTGCGTGGTACCACTGGCATAGTGCTGAATCAATCACAGGAAATAAATAGTGGTGTCAAACTGCCTCTTTTTGGACCTTTAGTACTTTATCTCACCTTACAGACGTGAGCAGGTTTTGGGTAAGCAACAGATTGCTACAGACTGGTCAGCATAGGATCTGGGCAACCAAAAGCCAGTGCAATGCACTGGTGGCAAATAAGACAAGGCAACTCAGCATTCATTTTCCTTAAGTGTTTTCAGCATCAAGAAAACAGGATTTGCTAATAACAGACAGGCAGTTGTTGTAATGAAGGAATCCTGATTTAACCATTTTGCTCATGTTAACTATTGCTCTTGGTGTTCAGAGTTGGTCAGACTCTGACTTATGAGGGCTGCTGTTGGAAAGGGACACTCAGTTACAGCTTTGTCTGCAAAGGCTGTAAGGACAGAGGGAATTAAGGGGACCAGCAGGACAAGTGTTAAAAACCTCTACAAAAAGGAAAAATACGTGTGTGCAGAGTTTCCCAGACTGCCTTAACATTATACATATTCAATATTCAGAATTATTCTGTGAATAATTTATGCAAACATATTCCAGTGCTACAACCATTTCACTGGGTTTTTGCTATTTTGGGGCTTGTGGTTGGTCACTTATTTCCATGTGATGGTTACCAGTCTCTGCATGCGTGATTCTTACGTGTAGCTCTTTTGGGTGAATATATTTGCCTATTTGCCAAGCTTTCCCTATGTGCAAATAAATTTTGCTTTCAGCAGTGTGCATAGAAAAAACAAACAGAGATAAGGGGTTGCAAATATTGTCAGGAGGAACATAAGTACTGATGAAATGCATCTCTACAGCACATTTTTGTCTTACGGTGCTCTGGTTGTAATAACTTCATTTCCAAGAGGATAGGAGGCTATCTTGCAAAGTTACTCCCCTCATCAACTTTGGGGAGTGCCCAGAGGGTTGCCCAAAGCCCTCCTGGCAGCTCTGAAGGCAGGGAGCAGCCCAGCAGAACTGGGTCTCTAGCCCTCGCTAGCCCAGGAAGCAAAAAGTTGTGCTGTGAATCCCAAACTCTGGTTTTGTGCACAGCAGCACGGAGCCCACCTGGCCACAGGGATGAAAATAGTCAGGGATGGTGTTTTATTATGATTTACGAAAACATGAAAAATGCGATGATTTTCCTGCTTCCTTCCTCTCCATGTATTATTCCATCCTTGCTCTCAGTTAGATTTATCCATCTGGGGGGAAAGCAAAAGAAAAAAAAACATGGTATGGGCATGGCTTCTTATTTCTCTGCTCTATCATATGCATTTGCCATCCCGGCAGCTTGGAGACTTCTCTGATGCAATTTTTTGCCATCCAGCACTGGCCAATAAAGCTCCCTGTTATGGCTGCACAGCGCTGCCTGGCCCCCAGGAAGCAGCATGTGGGGCTGCAGATGAAAGGGACATTAATAAGCCCAGTGAATTTTCAGTTTTCTCCAAAGGTGAATTTAGCTGTGTTCTCTCCCACTGTGCGAAATGATAATGAGGCAATCGATTGTAAACAGGTGCAGCGAGGAGCTGCTGGGCGTACAGCGAGCCTTAGCACTCCATTGCCACGCTCGGCATTTGAATCTTAATATCGTTCCAGAAAGAGTGACAGAATAATAATTCCCATCTCATGTTAAGGTAGAAACCTGTTAAATTCAGAACCTTCTGGAATTAATGCTGTTCTTTTCATAGGTTCATTGCATTTGCCAAGCTTCATTTCAGGAATTCCTCGAGCAAGGAAATGCATCTTTAGGAAGTATTTGTGTAATGAATTATTTACTCATTATCTGAAGTTTTACACTGTTTTATAAATCTTTAAGTACTTAGAGGTTTTATGGATTTTTTTTTTTTTTTTKWTTTTTTTTTTTTTTTTTTTTTTTTTTTTAYTATTCCACATTCTTAACTAATTTTTTAAAAAACAACTTGGGTGTGTCTCCCTTTAGTCTGACTTGGTGCTGTGGTCTCAATCACCTTGTTTTGTGGGAAGGCTGAAGCAGAAAACACACACTCATATTAACACATGCACACGCACTTGCGTGTGTACATAACTCTCTATAATTCTACTTTATTTAACCAATAGACAAAAAGATAACACTTGGTGGATGGTTGCTGAGTTTCAGTAGGACAACACTCCTTCTCTGCAGAAGGGCAGTGAGGACCCACCATGGATCAGCGTTGGCTGGGCATGATGCTGTTACCACCTGGGTGGGGGATGGCACAGTGCCCTAAAGCAAACCCTGCCCAGCTCTCAGAGTTGCATTCCTTTACTGACCAGTCCTTCCTTTACTGACCAGTCCTTGACCATTTGTGATTTGTGCTTTTACCTCTGGTGTCATCCTGTGCCTATCATCCTATAGGTGTATTCTCAGGGGGCCCTGTGACAACCTGCTCAAAAACCACTAAAAAGAAAAAAAGACACAAAGTCTCATATATTCATTTGTGTCTAAATCCAGGAAACCTCTACTCAGCTTTAAATATATGCTGAAGTATCTTTTTCACTATTTGATTTTTTTTTTTTTAAATTGTCACTGGAATGACATCTTTTCCTCTTCCTCTTTGAAAGGATTTTATCTGATCTTTTCTGTGTTCTTTGTGCCTAGAAGCTTCCACAGGAACCTCTTGTGCTGAGAAACATGTGTACCTATGTCTCAAAAACCATCTGCTGCTCTGTCACCTGAAAGACTTTGCACAGAAAGCTAATGCATAATTTATAGTAGAGATTTTTGTCACGTTTGGAAGTTGTAGCTTTTTTACCTCAGCTCTACAAAGAGGGGGAAGATGCTTCTCCTGGAAAAAGAGCCTAAAATCTAGTCTTAGTACTGCAGATACCAACTCACATGTTTAACTTGGGCAACATCTGCTCTGTACCTGCTAGGCTGGTCATGCGGTGCCTTGAAGGCCATGTCACTCTGTAGCTCCAGCAATGCATGCTTGACTTCTTGTCTGCCTAAATTAAGCCCAAGCCTGCAGGTCTCACCTGCCGTTATGGGATGCAGTGAGGAGACCTCTCGGCAGTCTGGTCTGCCTGACACAAGTAACCAGTAACATGAATGGGAATATAAATTGCCTTCGTGACTATTTTCAGGACTTCTGTAAGCAGCAGTTTAAATGCAGCCCATTGCCGTGGCACTTCAAAATGGGCTCCTCATAGCACGCGTAGTCAGAGAAGGAGGCAAGTCCCTGGGGTGAAGGTGCATCCTCTGTGCAGTAGGCAGTGGCACTTCCATTGCAGTGGCATTGTGTCAGTTATGCAGTTAAACACCATGGACACAGTGTATCTGGGAAACAAAAGACTTTGATTCCAGATTGAAGGGCGCAGAGGTAATTTAGTCTTGGCAAGCCCATTGTCTAAAGGCAGGGTCTCCAAACTCGGCTCTCCTGCTGTTTCACTCATGGCAACAGTGGGAATAGAAGCTGGTGCTGGTGAGAGGGTCCTTAAGACTTTAATCTATGTTCATTACCAAAGAATGTAAGTGTCCTCAAAAACAGATATTCAGATTTTATGTTCTCTGAACAAGTGAAATTGTCTTCTACTTCCAGTACCACATCAAGGATGTTATCTGTGACTCCTCATTTTCAAAAGAGAAAAGTTCAGTAAATATAAAAATAGTTTTCTATCCTTTATTTAGGATTTGTTGCAAAGCAGCTGCCCATGGTACCAGACCCACAGTGGGTGAATCTGCGATACAGCCTGGGTATACAGTTTTGACTTATGCTTTCATTATAAACCTGAAATACATGAATCAAAACCCTCACCTGTTGTGTGTGCCATGCTAACATCATGTTTCTAAATCTAAACTTGTTCTTTTGGGGAACAACTCCTTACAGCAGCGTGGGAATGGGAGCGAGGTTGTCAGCGTGTGCGTGTTACCTGGCTTCCTGGAAAATCTTCTTTCCAGTAACTTGTCCTCTATCCATGTTTTAGCCAATGGCTACAGTGTCTTTGCCTTTTGACAGGAGTATTTCTGCTTTAATACTGCCTTACTATGTACCACATGGAATATTTTTATAAAATATGACTAAGCATAGATTTACAATGTGCACCATTASACATCCGGCAGTTATTCTGCCATCATCCTAAATATGAAAAAGTAGGCGTTTCCCTATTAGGTCCTCTTTCTCCCTGCTTCATCTTTGGACCTTTCTAGTAAACTGCAGCATACTAATTTGAGCTTCACCAGACCACAAAATGTTCTAAATCACTTTATCCCCTCCCAGGTGGTCTTAAGCAAGTCTTAATATCATTGTCAAAGTGCTTGGCTGTCACGTGTGCCGTCCAATGGGCTAACAACCACTGAAAATATCGCACCTTATTATATTACTCTACTTACAATTTTCATGTCAGTACAAAAATAATGTTCTTAAGCTCTTGCATGAGTATCAAAATGCTATGCTCCCTGTCTTTAATTCATCATTTCTGTTATTGCTCCATTGCTTCTCTTGTTTACTGTTGTGTCAGGAAGACTTTCTCTTTTGGCTGTAGTACACACTGCATTCTACTCATCTTTTCACAAAACACTTAACTGGCAGGTTTGACTGGGTGCTTTTCAAAGAGATCTCTTATTGGTGCTTACTTAATTAATTAATTTATTTCTACATAAGATAGAGCCATTCTCTGATGGAGCCATAGCAGGGAGCACAAAGGGGGCATGAAACAGCTCTTCACCCAGCAGCGAACACTGCTCTCAGTCCCCCAAGCCCCAGACACGGACCATCATCAAGGTAGGGACAGATCATTGCTGCTGGAAGCAGAGCGCTGTGGGGACTCCTCCTGCATTAATAACTGCTCTGTTAGCTCCCATTCATTATTCTTTATCTGTGCTCTGTGTACATATATTTTCTGGTGAGGACAATATGGGATTTTTTTTCTCTGAGAAATGAGCTCTAAAAACTTAGGTTTGCCAAATACACATAAAGGGACTGAAACATGTTTCCACTCAGGCTGCTCTTCCTGATGCTGGCAGCAGTTCACTGATCCCAGCGGTGGCCTCGGTGGCAGGAATGGCCACAGGAGCTGCACGAATGGGAGCAGAGAGAGCAGTGGGAGGCTGTGCCTGTCTCATGAACCATCACGTCTCGCCTACCGGAGAACACTCAGCATTAAAAGTGAGGGCACACAAAAATTGAAAGGACTTCAGATAACTTTACAGCTAAAATGACTTATGTCTTTTGAAATGAAGTATGTGGCAGCACTGCACCAATAAATAACCTGTGAAGGCCAAGACAATACTTGTGCTAGCAAAAGGCAGCCACTGTTTGTCAGTGAAGTCCATTTTTAAAAAAGTTTTGGGGAGCACCTGTCTGCCTCACTAGCGGTATATCATTGATGTGTGGCCAGAAACCTAGGGAGAAAAACGAAAGGACAGAGGGAGAAAAAGCCTCCACCATATTTGGGTTCTAGGCACATAGATCATATTCCAGAATTCATCACATGTAACATTGCATAGTTCCTTTTGTATTTCCTTCAGCAGTCAGCAAGCATAAAACAGCACACAGCTGCTTTGGATTAATCTGATGCTTTAGCGTCTTCATTGTGCTATGATAAAATGATGTTACCTTGGCATCGTTTCATTCAATGACTCTAATAGATCCGGGCAAATACTGCTTTGGGGTTTTTTGTGTTCAGAGGCCAAACCGAAAAAGCAGGAAAAAAATGTCTTGGCTCAGAATTCTCTAGTTTTCTTTGGCAAAATGAAACCAAAAAGCTCATCATGCCAAAACCTTGAATGAACCAAAATGTTTCATTCCACCAAAACTGAATGTTTTGTGTTCTGATTATTCTTGTCTTTTTTTAATTGAATGACACTTTGAACGAGTAAGTTGCAAAATTTTATTTACAAACCATTGAAATGGAAGGATTTGCCATATTCAAAAATCTATTCCTGTACTCTCCTTTCAGCCAAGAATTTAGCTGAATTCAACCTGAATTTACTCATTGTTTCCATTTTTTTGTCAAATTCACTGCTGGTGGAAAAACATCCCCCAGATCTTTTCCTCTTGCTATTGAGCTGATTCTTGAATTTTCTTCCTGCCCTATCAGTGAGATATTTTCTTACTTTTACAGGTTTTCTTTTGACTTTGTTTTTTCTGATGAAGAACATTTCAGTTTTGTTCCTTGATGATCTAAAAGTTCCTGCCACYTGCTCTGTGTCACTGTTCAGATCCTTCATTAGCTGTGCCTTAGCCCTCCCCTGCTTATTCTGTAATATAGTTACAGGCTAACAGGGAGTGAGGCAAATTCTGTCTGTGCCTTTGTGGAGTGGATGTTGTTGTCAATACACTTTCCTCGTAGACTTGCTTTGATTTTTCTTTTTTTTTTTTTTTTTTTTCCTCCCAAAACCTTTCCCTTTTCATTAAGGAACATTCAGTTAAAGCACAAGTGTGAAACCGTGCAAGGAAAGATGAATCAAAGATTTATATTTAGATTGGCATGTTGCATGCTCTTGAAACACATCTTGCCTTGAGGATGCTTGGCTCTGCCAGGGAAGCCCGCAGTCCTCCAGGCAAGAGTCCATCTCTGCCCAGAAACATTTCTGTTGCTGTTTGTTTGTTCCTTGGCCCAGAAGCTTGGTAATCTGGGCTTTTCCCAAAGTACATGTTCTTGTGGCATAGGCCACTGTAGTGCATCCAGTGCATTTGGAAGATGTCTGTTTTCTGGTTTTATTATGGAAATAAGAATTCTCACCAAGAATTTCCAAAGAATTTCTCTCCAAAGCCGGAATCTGGGGTTATTTCCCAAGCTCTGCACAACTGATATCCTTCCATCCATCCACCTTTAATCTTCTGCATCTGCRTTATAAGTATCCAGTAAACAGTGTGATTAAAATGAAATTATTTTGGGAGGATGAATGCTGTTTCCAAGGCTCATAATTTGCCCCTTCCAACCTTGAAAAAGTGACCCTTTTGAATGAGGTTTTCTAAGTCTGCTTTGTCTGCAAAAGTAAGTTTTAAATACTCCCATAAAAACTCTTCATTTCCTGTGCCATGTGCATGAAAACATACTCTTTAGTTTGTTGGGGCAAAGGAAGTTGAGGTTTGAAAATAATGCTGCATTTATATAGAGAATTAAATAGGCTTGAAAATAATCCTTGTAAGAATTTTATTTACATGACCAAAATTAATCAAGATCTGATTGTTTGAAAACTACAGTATGGTATGTCAGTAATACTTCAACAAGCAGACTAATCAACTGTTCCTCTACTGCCTAGAACTGATGAAAGAAAAAGATTCTTATTAATTCTACTTTTAAATGCTTGGGAGCCATGCAAATGCTAGCTGGTGAGAGCCAGATGGGTCCCTTGATAGTGAGATTCTGTTATAGGCTCATTCCTCATTTCTGTGGCTAATGCTTTCCTCCTAATGGGGAGATTGTCCCCACTGATCCTATTTCGGGTTGCACTGCTGTTCTCAGAGGCAGCTGGAATAAGAGTCATGGCTGGCATGTCATTCTGGTGACCACCACTGGGTATTGATGKGACACTGAGACTAGAGCCCACCTCCGAACCCTCGCTGCTGCCAGGGATGGAACCTCCCGCTGGACCGAGGGTCTCTACTTGTGCCTGGTGGCTGGGCCCCTCCCTCGTGGCTTGGCAGAAGAGGAAGAGGGCCGGGATGGGTTGTCCCACGTGGCTGGCCTGGGGCAGCCCGCTGGACCTCTCTGAACTCGGTCACTTGGCCAAGTACAAGTACAGCAGGCTTTTGGTTGGATGAAATCTTTCTCTGTAGCTTAACAAACCTAAAAGTTGCCTCATCTCTGACACATTTTGGGTGTAGCTACATCCTTTATGGCTTTTCATGTTTTGTTTTTTTTACAGCAATTTCCTTCCATCTGTGTTTATGTCCAGGATAAACATGTCAGCACCCCTCGGCAGGCCTCCTGYAGAGCTCAGCCTGATCCCTCAGGATGGACTGGCAGAGCCACCTTTTGCAGATCCTCTTACTGAACAACCTGTTGCAGGTTTCTCAGGCATCTTTAAAACCCAAATTCCCAAAGAATCTTTGAACTTTTGACTTAAAGTGGTTGGGATGGTTTTGCAAAAGGGCGAGAAAGAGTGAGCCAGGCAACAAGTTGCCCCCTGGGATCTTAGGTCATCAAAACCCTCTTACTTTCTTGTTTTCTTTGAAAATGATTATTTCTACTTGGCTACTTCTATAGACTTCAGATTTGACAGATGAGGTTCCCACAGCCAGAGAGAGCTCAGGACCAGCTATCGTAACTCAGTCTTTATCCAGGCCCAGGAAAACACTTCACACCCGGAGAAAGCCAGTGTCTCTGGGAATCAGCTGCCCCAGCCGCCTTTGCTTGCGCTTCCAGCAGCACCGTCTACATCCCCGGCTGAGCATGGGCCTGCGTCCACGTGCACCGACCTGCTACGTGGTCCAGGGATGGGGAAGCTGCAGATCTCTCTGTTCCCTTTCTACACCTGAAATGCTTCTAGTGGTTGAGGGAGTAAAAGCTCCTAGATAATGCACCATAATTAAGCTGCAAGGTGGAGTCTTGTTTGAAGGAGAGAAGGCAGATTTTGGGCTATTGCCCTTCAGAGGGAGGGATTTTGGGCTTGTGTGTGCCTGTCTGCTACCAATGGATTGGGGTGCCCTAATAGGTGCACTGGAGCTGCAGTGTGAGCTCTCCTGGCCTTGGCAATTGGCCTTAGGCAGAAACGCCACAGGAGAAGCAGAGACTATGGGAATCAGGTCAGCCTGATTAGCAGCAAAAGCCTGTCCAGGGATATAAACAGCCATATGGGATGGGCTGGCTGAGCCCCCTGGCTACATAGGGCTGCCTGCATATCAGCAGTGCAGAGCGTTGTGTTGGACGTCAACCAGAACAAATCCATAGTCGGAAAGTGGCAGATCCTGAGCTGGGGAACTCAGGAGTGGCAACACAAGGAGGGAGGGATGAGTGGAATTAAAAGGCTGCAGGAGGCAGGGAAAGTGCCAGCTGGGTGCAGGGGGCTTTCACGGGAATGCCAGCAGGTGCTCCTCTGCAACCAGGGGTGTTGGGATGAGTTGTGCAGCTGTTTCGGTTAGAAGGATCAGAGCAATGCCCTGACCAAGGTTTGACAGGGATTACTGAGGATTACATGAAATTTGAAAATGCTTTGGGCAGTGGGAAATTTTGGAAGCTGGGACATTCTGACCAGGACTGCATGCAGATGCAGAGCTGAAATTAGGTGGAACCACGACACGAGCCCCTGCGGTGCCAGAGACCTGCTGCAGAGAAAGGGGCCCCAGCTGAGTCTGTGGCAGAGGTTTTGTGTTGCCTGGGGGATGTGGAAAGAGCCCTCCTACTACATGTTTCAGAAACCTCTTCCTTGGAGGGTTGCAAGCCTGCCAGTAATAAAAGCTGAATGTAGCAGACAGTTGTTAGACAAATTGCTTTGGGATTTTATGGTGATGCGAGACTCGCCCCATAGAACATAAACTGGGACTGATTTTCTCTGGTGAGAAATGGAGTCAGTCTCAACAGATGCACGAGACCTACCACCTGTTTGGGAAATGCCTCCTTTGATTTTTGGCTGCTAGGGGTATGTAAGGTATCTATAATGTAGAATGTAATAATAAATGCTGCAACAGAGGAAAGGATATTATAGTCCAAGCAAAAACACAATAGTAACTGAGAGCTAGAGATGCCTGGTGAGTGGCTTTTGTCTGAGGAGGCAACACTGGCTATTGACTTGCTGTCTTGGAAGTACAAAACCAGCCAAACCCTCCCAGACAGCAAATTTAGCAGCAGAACCTCTATAAAAATATTGCTAAATTAGGGGAGATTTTATATTATCCTGCAGAGCAGGAAATACTACATGAGAAGGCAAGTGTTGGCCAACCTCCGCTGTGGTGGTGCTGTGAAACCCGTAGGTCCCATCTCTGAGCGCTGCTCTGGGTGAGTGTCATGGCACGTCCTACCTAAACAAGAACACACGTGCTTGGTCAGCGGGCTGCGTTTGGGTCGCCCATTCTGCTTGTTTTAAACAAAAGTCTGCACAACAACAGAGTTGTTTTCAGAGGTGGAGCATTGTAAGAGTGTGGGCATGGTAATATGCACATGTGTGTGTGAATATGCACAGATTTGCTTCTTGTCCATCGAGGGGAAAAAAGGTCATTTCTAGCTATAGACAGGGAGCTGCTTCTGCTCCCCCTTTGGTGTGTCTGTCTGTTCGTGTTTGCCTTATCTCGCCAGTGACTATTTGCTTCTGTGGCCCACAAGAAGGAGACCTGGGATGGGGTTATGCAACACGATATTTATTGCTACAGGTCTTGTGACAGACCTGTTTAGTTTTCTCTTGCCACATTTCTTCAGCTCCATTTATGTGCGACCAGGCAGCGTGTCCACAAACAGTGTGGTTGCCATCCCCAGTGTCTTCTGTGTGAGCAACCACCTCCGTGCCACAGCTCCATCCCTTGGCTAGGGGTGAAGGGCTGTCTCCTGTGCTGTACACTACCATGTTAGCTGCCACCTTCTTGGCTGTCTTACTTCACCAGGCCTGACAACATTCTTCTTCCACCCCAAGGCAGACTGGGTGCACAGCAGACCACCAATGTTCAAGCCACGGATCCATGTCTGTGGCTGTGGCTATTGGCACCGGTGTGCCTAGCCAGGATTTCCCTTCACCCTGCCTGCATTGTGTAGGGATTCAGGAAGCTTTGAGGACCAGGACCTTTTTCTCCTCTGACAACACAGCACCTACTGTCTTGGTCCGCTGCTGAGAACTGTCACAAGGCATGTCATAAACAATCAGGGATATTGACACAGCGTTGAAAAGAAAAGCATCCTAACCCAGCATCCGCGCATTCTCTAGTAGGTCTCAGGGACCATTTGGTGTAAAAGTTGTCTATTCCATGACAGAGTACAGAGGCAGATCCCGGTTCTGTTTCCTCCCTTTTCTTTACCATTTCAGTAAAAATTCACTGAACTAGCTCAAACTCAGTTTTTTTTCTTAAGCATTTTACAGGGAATTAGTAATACTTACAGGCTATATGCCTAAACAGAGACCATACAATTATCTACAAATCCTTGGCATGAGACCAGGCTTGTAAATAAATCACAGATAAGGAACTGAGTCTCCTTAAAAAARCACTCCTAGGGTGTTGCAATGACAATTATTGCGATCATAAGGGAAGCTGTTGACAGACAAATGAAGCAGTCTAGAAAGGCTGGTGAAGAGATTAATTGAGATGGTCCACCCTGGTCAAATCATATAAAGTGCGAAGTGGTATAATTAAATTCAAAGTCTCTACAAGCATCAGAGCTATGTTGTATGAAGTTTTGACATCTCTAGAAATATGTGATAGAAGTTTGCTAATGTCACGTAGGAAACCCTATAGTGAAGCTTAGAACAGAAATGATTAAATTCCAGACTTCAAAGGCAGATGTGTAGTAGATTGGGAGAAAACAAAATAGCTAGTCCAATCTGGTTTTAAATAAGTTTATTTGGGGTCTGTATCTCTCTGGCTTCACAGGCATCTTATGTAATCAAAACAGTGAATATGGCTTCCTAGGCTCACCCGCCTGGCTAGCTGTGAGCAAACTTTCATATGTATCAGGCATCAGCTGTGGTTTTTTTTTAATTATTTACTTTTTCACAATAAGTTGAAGTAAATTAATTCAACTTTTAATTCACTCTTCTGTGCTGAAATAGACCAAGCCATGTTGAAATAAACAGAACTTTTCAAGACTGTTGTCGCGGCCCGTTTGGATCTCTTAAATTTACAGGACAACGTATTCTGTAAATTAAACTTAATTTTATGAGCTCATTAAGAAAGAAACAAACACAACAAACAAGGGCTCAATCCCGTTTGCACAGACTAGTCTACCACATGAATTCACTAGTTCATCAAGAAAGTCATGAGGTTTCTCACTTGCAAGTTCTCTTAATTCATAACTTGCAACTCACAGCTTATAACTTGTAACTCAACTCATGCACCTATGAGCAAAATAGTTACCTAGCTGGTGGTGAGAGCGCTCATCCTTCCTCCTCCGTCACGGTGCAGGCATCCCCTGTACCACACTGGGAAGCACAAAAGCCTCAGCAGTCCAGCTGCTGTTGGATCTGCTTCCAAAGCTTTTTGGTTAAGCTGACATTTTTATACCTTCCAGCTTGGAAGTTTGGTCTGTGCCATTTCCATGAGTTAGCGGCTTCTGAAACTGTCAGACAATCAACATGCAAAGATGATGGCTGCAGGAGACAGCAATCTGTGGGTGATAATGGCTGCATGATGGCGCTTTATCTCTGAGTGTCCCTCCTGTCCTGCCTACCTGGTGTTCTTGCTTTGACCTAATGGCGCTGCTCCCAGCATACCTCAGGCCTTAGCATGAGCTGCGTTAGCCAAAATCTGAGCAGGAGTTGAGTCAATGGTCACAACTGTTAATATTAAACTTTGCCAGGAATCATCATGTTGGTGAGTCCCAAACTGAGAAAACCTCAACTGGGTTTCAGCTGGTTTTGGAAGCAAAGAGGAGAATTCCCTCTCTTGCAGCCAGACCAAAATTCTGTCTGGGAAAATGATAGCCACCATTTTGCAATACCTGATCAGACCAAAGTCCTTTTTGAAGTCATTGTTACCTTAGCCACATCCAGGATTGGAAAAACCAGCTCTGAGTTTTCACTTCAAGTCTGAATAACATGAGCAGTTTGGGGGGTTTGTATGCATTTATTATACATCTGCAGAAATCAGTTGATGGCTGTGGCTATATACTGCTATAAAGCTGTTTCTGTATTATTTTATCGCATCGCAGCTAAGTTGCTGCTAGATTATGTAGACTTATTATTTGATCAGCTGTCACCTAACATTTACATTTTGTCAACCATTTCATAAGATTGGACTTTCTCCTGAATGTAYTACCACAGTCCCCTGACTGCTTAGTTCTAAAAATACTGGATCCTAATGACCACGAGGAAGGACATCACAAACTGCTACCAAAAGATGAAATCCACGGGACTGTTTGCATAATGCTGCTGCTCCGAGCATCTTCACCTGCCGGTGGTGAGGGCTTAAGAAGTGTTTTACCCTTCAGCTCTTTTCCCACCCTCTTTCACGCTGCTCTTTTCTGCCCTCTGTGCCAGCACGGTTGTTTGTGCAACGACCCAGATCGGGGAGTTGATCGGGCTGGAAAATAACTATTTAAGGAGTGCTGAACCTAATGTGTAGCTGTTGCCTCAGACTGTTAAGACTAATTCTACAGCTGTGCTGTGTAATGGCTTTGGCCATGATTATCATTCTCACTGGAGTCCCTTTGCACTGCTGAAGTAATGCAGAGGAAACAAACTAGTCCTTCGTTATTTACTTCACCGTTATTTTCTGTTTGCTTACGATGGCATGGATCTGTTTTACAATAAAGGATTAGCTCTTAGATATAGAAAGTAACTTAATTCTATGTGAACATTGGCTATGACCAAGCATGTTATTTGTAGATAGCCACGCACTGAAGCAGTTTATTTTGCCTGGCAATATGCAAAATGCTGCTGTGTATGAATGCTGCCTGTTAACAGTAACTTCACGGAGCCCAAACTAAAAGCTCACCTGTACGGAAAGCAGAGTACTGTATACAAAAAAATACAGCTACAGTATGTGCTACTTATTCACATGCAAGCAGAGCTTCCAGCCCTGATGGCATAAGACTGTAAGCCAACCTCACATTCCCAGTGCTGCATTGAAATTAAATAGTTTGAATTTCTCTTCAGCGCCTACCTCTGCCAAGAAGATCCTATATGGATTCATTCTTGTTTAAAGTGCTTTGAAAATTAAAATGCTAATTATGCTGATGTCACAAGAACTACAATTTTCTTATATGCAAGAATGCTGTAATTATCGCTATGTAACTGATATTTATTAACACTTTCTAGTATTAGATACAGTTGCCTGCAAAATATTTTAGTGCCCTACCATAAATGATGAATGGGTGACTATGACATGCTCGTAAAACTTTTGAAGATGTGTACTCTAGCTACATGCTACAGGAGTTTGCAAAGTCATTAATAGGCAAGGGAGGAGTGACTTGCTTGTAAAGGCTGTGTTGGCTTTGCTATTTAAGACCCCCTCCCCAGCCTGTGCAGTTTAGTGGGTGCCTCAGTAGTGGTGGCTTGTGACCTAAAACTATTGCAATAGGCAGGCATCTGGGAGTGGAGATGGATGTCACCTTTCTGCACACAGTAGACGTGACTGACACAGCTTGTCAGCAGTTAGGGAGGACCTAATGAAGGGCCAAGGGGTGATGGTGGATGGGTGAGATCCTCTTTTGCAATCTGTGTAGCATTTGCAGTGCAACACTCAGATGCTGGCTTGCGGGAAGCAGAGTATGCTCCCTGCATGAGAGCCAGTGCCATGTGCCTGTGCCCACCCGAAGCCCTACGCCGCGTTCTCCCTCATCACCTGGCCTGGGGCTCAAATCTGACTTCCACCAGGAAATGACACCTGGGACCACATGCTGCTGTTTAGCCAGCAGAGCCGATGTACACATCGAGGCCAAGCCGATGCAGAGTCCTGGCAGGAGCGGCTTCACCTGCCTGGTGGGAGGGGAGCCGTGGAGCGGTGTCCGGCATCCAGAACTGTTCTGCAAAGCTCAACTAATGGAGCAAACCTCAACAAGAGACAGCATAAGAAGGAAAGGTGATTTTATTTTGTACAAACCAGGTTTCACTCATGCACGCTCCATTCTCTCGTAGATTTTACTCGCTCATTCTTTCGTACTCAGAAGCTTGAAGATGTGTCTGCACGTGGTCTGTCCAGGATTATTTGCAGTGACAAAGGATGAGGGAAGCTAGTTATTTAGTTCTCATGTGTCTTCTGGGTTGTTCTTATTATTGGCAACCACGTGGCTGGTTTTTGAATGTGTCTTTTGCACCTTTTAAAAGTTGACAGTGGCTGTGAATGCTTTGTCTCTCCAGCTGTGCCACCTCTTGTGAGTCATTAGGCAAAACTGCCGATTAACTCATTGTTCTTTTGTCTCTCTTTCTGGGTGTAGGCTGTTGTATTTAGGTTGCCCTTTGTTTTTTTCAATCTAGGTGTTTAGAGAAACTGCAGATAGTTGTGCCTGGGGACTCGATGACCTACTAACTTAGGTGCCATTAACACATGCTATTCTTTCATCCTTCTTCCACTTCTTCCTGTTCTCCCATCCCCAGACATTCCCACTCGTGCTCCATCCGTACCACGGCTGAGATTTCTACTACAGTTCTTCATAGAAGTATGTGTAGTGCTTCTGCTAGGCTGGGATCTAACGGCACTAGGAAGGCAGGGGACTGAGGTATGTGCTTGATGCCATTTCCTACTGGAAAAATTTCCTGCCGGCTACGGCAGTAACTCAGGCTTGTTTCAGCTGCGCAGGGAGCAATGCAAATATAAACTTGTAAAACTAAAGATAGCTCATGTGAATGTGCAGGACCATGACAAGAGAAGCTCAGTACACCTGTCTCTTTTAGGGTGATCTCCCTGGGATTTGTACCAAGGAGTCCACCTGAGCAACTTTAGAGGTGTACACTTCTGTAAGATCCAGGGCAGCTTTATAACTCCCATGAGCTACTGTCTACAGACACTGGGGTAGCCATGGGTGTTAAGGAGGGAGCCATGGATTAGGTCAAACTTTGCCCGCTATACAGCTACCCATCTTTCTAGAAGTGTGGGAGAATCAGCTAGACCACCTGTATCTCTCCCAGGCCAGGAGCAATGTCCCAGTGAGTGTATCGGCGTGGCAACTCACTTTGTCAGGAGATTGGTGATGGGCTATGAACCCAGGAAAGCTACAGTAAACAAGCTCTGCTCAAGGGACACATTTTGGCTGGCAAAGAGGCTGTCTCTCTACCAGCAAGGAGGCAGGACCCAATGGGATGCCATAGCTATGGCTATGGGAGGAGCAGCGATACCAGGTTGGCTGCATGGGATGGCCATATGCTCCATGCAGGCAAGACCACAGCATGACAGGCTGGAAATGCTGGACCTTTATATGATGGCTGTACTGCTGTCATTGCATGGGGCAAGGTAGGAAGTTAGGCATCTTCATTTGTGTGCTGCAGCCAAGTGGAGCTGCCACTCAAACCCTCATCGTACACCCCCAGCACTAACACGTGAGTAGCTGTGGGAGCAGCATCTCCCGCGGGGCTGCTGCTTCATTTTGAAGGACCGCTTCCCTGATTCTGGTTACACAGTGGTCTTCTCTTCTTCAAGCAGTAGGCTCGGATAGGTGGTTGTTTGCTTTCTCCCCCAGCTGCCCATTGAAACATCTGGTCAGAGCTCAGGCTGCAGATGGCCCAGTGGGATACACTTACCCCAAAACAATCACATGCAGAGATTCACTGGCTTGTCAAACGGCTGGCACAGCATTACTGCAGGAGGAGGGGAAGGGGCCCTGGCTTCACACCAGGGTGGAAAAAGAAAATGGTGATCGGTCGTTTCTTCAAGGAGAGACATAGGGATGCAGGTTTCCTGAAAAAAATCAGGCCTTTGTCATCTCACACTGTTCCCAACCATAAAAATAAGAAAAAATGACCTGTCCTTACAAGGAGGTTGGAGACATTAATTAATGTTTGTGAAGCGCTAAGTGCKATAGCAATAAATTACATGGGAGATCCTATGAGGATATTACTGATTGTGTATTCAGGGCAGAGTTTGAATAGGATATAGTAAACAAGGCATGAGGCCATGCACTTAACAATGAGGATAAAACAAGCTAATGAATAGTTTCTCGTTAAATGTATACCCTCCATGTGCACAGAAAGGCCAAAGGTCCTGTGTAAAAAGGTATATGCTATCCTGTAATTAAAGATTTTACAGTGCATATAAGAGTTACAAGTTTAATTTTTCTGGGAAACTTTAAATCAGGCATTTCCTATCCTCTGAGTACCCAACTTTGCAACCCTAACACTCTTCGAATGTAAGCTTTTTATGTAATTCCATAGAAATAATTTAAATATTGTGTTTCCCCTGCTTGTCTCGCCACAGCTGGCAGTAAGCTCCTTCTCCCATGCTGCCTTCGCCATCTGGAACAGACTAAATGGCTTCCTGAGTTGCCTTAAATCCCATTGCCAAATCCCATCTTCTGGGCCTATTATTCCTGTCCACCCTTCTCATAAAAGAACCCAGTCCCATTTCGTGACCAACCTTGGTTCCATTAAACTTATGTCCCTGTCAGGTCTTGCCTTTCCTTCTCTTTTCTTCTGTGTTTTTATACCATATAGACATGAATCTGTAAGATGTCAATACATCTGCCTACATTTATTAATATAAAATGGGACCATTAGTTATTTGGTATTCTGCAGTTTTCCATGTCAGATTAATTAGTTCAGAGAAGTGTTTAGTTCAGTCTAAATTAGGTTTTAATGAAATAGCAGCAAACTGACTTACTATATATGGAAACTCAGACTGACTGTTCTCTTTCTAAAGAAATCTGAGTTCCAGTACCCTGCTGAAAATAGTAAAGGTAAATAAAAAGCAGAGAATCGGATCACATTCAATTATCATCCAGAAATAAAAACCAAATAAATATATTTCAGTTTTGTATTGCAAATGTATTATAAATACAGTCAACAGGAAATAAATATACAACAGTAAAATGGTAACAGAGCAAATGCAGTACTGATACTGGAAGGGCATTGATTTCAGTGGCTTTGCAGTTTAACACGTGCCAGCTGCATTTGGCCCAACATGTTCTGTCTGTGAAACACAAAATGTAAGGATTTGGAATAACACAGTGGCACAATGATCTCTGATCAGTACTTTAAATAATCAGTTTTTAATGTATGGTAGAAATAACAAATAGTGCAGGGGAAGTTTTGACATGGGCATCAGTAGGAAGCGGAGATGGCGCTTGGCGTCATTTGCCTTGTGCTTCTGCTTCTAATATGCTTTTACTCCAATTGTTCTAGTGGTTTATCACTTTACAACTTTTCTCCATCATTATTTCATAAGACAATCTTCGGTTTTGTTTTCCACAAAATTTAAATAATCAAGCATGTTGGTGGTTCTCGTCACTGAATTTTTCATATTGCTACCAACATGATTTCTCTTTGCTTTGAAGAAGACTGGTATAGTGATGCTATCATCTCCGCCCTTCTGAGCCTCCACAGCTTTGCAGAGATCACAGACCAGTGCTCATATCCTACATTTTTTTCCTGTGACCGGAGAACCATTGATTCTCCAGCCACTACAAACTCTCCTATTTGTGTTCTAGATGAGATTCTCAACCTGAAAAAYGACACTCGTTCATGTACCATGTGAATTCAAAATTCAGTTGTATGGTATTCACTGTGTTCTGCAAAATCTTTTTAAAAGAAAATAACATTAAGACTGCATACAGATGAAATTTAAAGAAGAGAARCCAACCCTTCCCTGCTGACAAACTAATTTGCATTGCTCTAAGAATTACAGAATGAAGTAAAATTATTTTATTGCCTTCTTTCATCATTATGCCACAGTACTAATTATGCTCCTGGTGTTCTAAAGTCTATAATGCTATTTCCCTTGATTCTTTAAACACATGCTTTATGCCTCTAGTAAGGACCTGGTAACAGTCCATCATCTTACAATGACACCAGTGGGTAAGCCTTCATCCAGTGCGAAGATAGAAATGGCAGAACAATGACTGTAGAATTGAAACCGTAGAAAAATGATTAATATTTTCCAGGATGATCAGCATATGCTGCCACAGAGTGAATAAGAAATCATCACATTTTAATATGGAAAACTGATGAAGTCTAGAGCATAAATAATACAAGTTATGCAAGTATATCTCTGCATGCATATAAGAGAGACTGGTGTTTTTCAGCGTATAGAAGGTGCTATATATCCTGAAGAATACTTACTTTGCTGCAATCACTGCTTTGCATAGACTTCAGTAAGAGTGACCTTTCATTTCAGACAGTATGTCCAGCTCAGTTTAGAAAGAGCTAAGGAATTGCAACCAAGAAACAAGCACATCTCTGATACAGATGGACCCACTGCCACAGCTTTGACAAGCTCACAGTTTAACATGGAACAAAGGGTCATTGCTCTCTGGTCTGGAAAGTGTTAGCAAATGGGCAATATTGCACATAAGCACAGGCAAGCTTAATAATAGCCAGTTTCAAGGTGCTTCCCAATCACTGCCAGAAAGAGATGCATGAAATATGACTCTGTTCTTGTTAAGAGTATAATAAAGTTTTTGACATAGAGAATACACTATTGAAGGATTAACAACCAAGGAGAAACAGTCCCTCTTCAGAATCGAGCTTAAGCTAGTAAAGGGAGTGCCGTATGGCAATTTAGTCTGATGGCCAATTGCAATCAGAAGTGTTTTAAGTTAGTCCTTAAATTAACATTGTACCTTCTGCCCGTGGCTTCTAGGGGGCTTTTGGTGGCTGGGGATTTCTGCGCAGAAGCTGTCCCTGAGACAGCCCTAGGACAGGAGCTGTGAAAGGTGACGGCAAAGGGTTTGGCACTGTGCTGGCTGTAACGCTTCTGGGGTTGCGCTGGGGAGAAGTCCTCAGCCAGGGAGAAGCGGTGAGTTACTGCTGCCCCTTTCCTCTATTTGAGCGACGGGAGGCGAGCTTGGGACCAGGGCTGGAGGCTAACAAATGCTGAGCCTATAGGAAATTACAGCATTAAGACTAAGGCTCTGCTATTAAGGAATACGTTTATGCCTAAATGAGGTCTCCAAGTACAGGATGCCTGTCAGCAGTACACGTGCTTGGCAAAATTTAGTGGTGTGGTTTCCAACCATACCTTCAGCAGTTGTCACAGGCTTATTTGGAGACACTGTCAGACATGACTTTGGAGTCTTTATTTTCATGGCCATATTTTTCTCTCCATTAAATGATTACAGGTGCAATTCCTGATAAAACCCGTGGAAATCATACCCAAATGTTTGGCAACAGAAACTTAGACTGTTGTTCACTTGAAGCCAATGTAGCATTTTTCAAAGTCTTTTAATTGAATTCTAATCAGAAAGCTGCTGCTTATGTTTTTAATAAGTTGACAGTAGACAGTTTTATTTTTAAGAAAAAACTCTTTTTTTTCCTCAATAAAGTAAAAAACTTCTGATATTGACTAAAGCAACGCACAAGTGAGGCAGATAGTGGTGAGATTTTGTTTGAAGAGCTTTGTCACTGTCCTTCCTGTCCTAACCGCTACCCTATTTAAGTGTTAACATCCCCTGCATGAAGACCACTAAGTTAGACAAATTGTTGCAGTGATTTTGTCATACAAGCAAGTGCTTTAGGCTAATTTAGATCATCAGAATAATTTCTCGTTTTTCCTACATTTAAAGATATTTTGTATCTTACTTTCTGTCCTGTTGCTAATTATTTTAAAAGGGGCTYTGTGATAGAAAAGGAGATCTGTCACCGAACCAGTCATTTTTCTGGCACGCTGCACTGCGAGTAATGCAATTGCTTAAATAAAAATGGTGCAGCTTTAACACCATAATCTAATCACTCATTTCTTTGCCTTTCATTCTAATAATGTAAGACATAATGAACTCTTGGTAGACATAGTAATACCCCATAAATATTTCTATAGGATTTATGTTGTCATTTAATATTACTTCAAAGAAAGCAGGACAAAACATAATTCTTGCCATTTTGCTCAGTTACTCATTTTGTGATTTTTATGTTCTCCCACCATCACTGAAAAGAAATGATCAAATTAACCATTTTAACAAGCATTTGCTAGTTGTGCATAAGTACCATTCATTTAAATGACTTGTGAAATCAAACAGAGACTCTCAAATAATGGGGCCTAGTCTCCTTTCCCTGAATAATGACTTCAAGGAAGATCCACCTCCCTCTCAGGGAAAGAATGGACAGCTGGGAATGCTCAGGGGAATAAAAGGGTTTAAAGCAGGGCACATAAAAGGCTGAGTAGAGGAGCCTTTGAAAATAAATGCAGGCTTCAACAAAAGATGAGAAAGAAAAGGGTACAGAGGGAGCGGGGGACTTCCCGTCGATATGGGCAGCGCATACAGAAGAGGTTGCTGAGGCAATGCGTAATACCCTGATCGAAGGGCGAATGCGCTGTAGGTGCGGGGCTGTAGGCAGAAAAAAAATGCATTCTGATGAGGGCCACGGGATGTGCAGAGGCTGGCTGTGACTAACGGGGGAACGAAGAGATCCGAAAAGGAAGCCAGTCTGGAAAATGACACCAATTATCTCAAAATGAAGTGTTTACATTTCCACTAGTATATGATGAGCTATTCTTCACAATCACAAAATGATGAAGGTAAGAAAAAGAGAGCCGAGGCCCATATTAATATTCTTAAAATGACAGAAAGGATAACAACTCTTTTCCCTTTTCCCATATCTCAGATTCAGATCTAACTGAAAATAAAAGGCACCTGATTTCTCATCAATCCGGAGTGAAACAAAAAATCATAATATTGCCTCACAGTTACACGTCTTCTGTCTGGGTTGTTTGCATTTGTAGCAAAGTCACACTGGAAGGTTCTCTTAGAGCAGGACTGGAGTAGGCTGTAGCATTTCCAGTGAGTGTTTACATCCACTTCTCCAGACAACAAGCAAACATAGAAGTGATCAAAGAAGATGGTAGGTAAGCTGCTGGCTGCTATCTTCTTAAGCTAGCATCCTCTGAGTTCAAAAGACAAAAAAAAAAAAAAAAAAAAAAATTTTCTCAGTTTTTGTTACCAGTAAGCTGTTGATAGGTTAAACATGATTAAAAAGGAAGACAGCAGGACTTCAGTGAAGTAATAGATTAATAGATTTGGGCTGTTGTAGCTGAAAGAATGATTTGACATAACATTGTTAACATTTTAAATTGTGTCAGAGCTAACAACTTTATGGAGATGTGCTAAAAGATCATCACTGCCTGACAAATTTCCAATAATGTATATTCAGCCACCTCCAATTGTCCAAGTAGCAGCTGAGTCACAAGACTTACTCATGGATATTTGGTATTACTCTTATCTGAGATTACCTATTGGATTAGATCAGTCAGGGCGCTGATCCAGTGTTGTAATGGTAATGTTTTAAGCTCCGTTTTCCTAGGAAAGTTTGCAATGCACTGAGAAGATCTTGTTTGAGCAGTTGGATATCCTCGGTCTGTAAGAGTATAAAAATGCCGCTGTCCTTCCATAATGCATTGTTGAGGCTCAAATATTGCAGTGTTTTCTGAATACAGGATATGAATATTAAACCAAATTTAGCGAATGGGACTATGTTGACTGTGGCAGATAGATAGGATAACCAGTGGCAGGTGCAAGACTTCTGGATGCTGAAGGGCATCATCAAGGCCTTCTTCTGTGAGTTGGTGCCATATTTTCACCATCCTCACATGAGATTTCAGAGCCCATAGCCATGCCTAAGTGAGTGGCTGCCATCCTGTAGTGTCTTGCAGCCTCTGACCCTTACTCCTTGGTCACTAATCCTTTTGTGGTGGCAGATCCACTGTGGGCAAAGAGGTGATGGAGATTTCATCCTCCAAATCTTCTTTATTCCAGCAGTGCTGTGGGTGACATCTGTGAAACTCTCCAAGCCTTTGGTCTCCATGACTACGTAAATTGAGGGTGGGCCTTTGACAAGATTCATATTCTCCTCCTGTTCCCAGCCTACTGCAGCTACAACTATATGCACTGTAAGGCTTTGATCAACCTCTAAAGGAGATTTAAGGATTTCTCAGCAGATTTCAGTGCAGGGACTCATGATGTGGCATTTTCTACAACTCCAGCCTCAGGCTCAGTGGGGATATGGCTACCTCCTTTCCAAAATGGAAAGGTTCATCGTGTTTAGGTTTTGTGGGAAATGCCATATACCCTATGCTGTTCGATCATAAGGCCATACCCTGCCAGCAAGAGTGCATCTGCAAGGTTTAACTGTTCCTTTTCTGCACATAGGCTGGAAGTAGGATAAGCTTTTGGTCGTCTCGCTACCAGATGATGAGCTTTGCGCAGCAAACAAACTTGGTGCCAGCACTCCCAACTCCCAACGACTCCCATTCATGGCTGTTTTCTGAGCCCTGCACAAACTTCATGGGGATGCAGGTGAGCCCTTCCATCTGGGTTGATGAGTGAAGACCGGTTCCCATGGTGGCTGCATGCATGGCCCCCTCCTCCTCTCTGTGGGCACAGGGGGACTAGGAAAGCAGTGGTGTCCTGGATACTCTCTGCACTGTACATGGGGGCACATGGAGCAGAACAAAGTGGGGGTGATTAAACAGCAGTAGTTTGCCTRCTAACAGATCTGCAAGAAGCAAGGGGGAGAAAAAGCGGCAGGGGTGGGGAAGCTCAATAAAGGCTGCGAAGGCAGCAGACGCTTGATAAGGAAACAGGGAGCTGGGCTGATTAGGTCCTGGAGGAAGAGAAAGGAGTCCTTAAGCAAGGTAACCTTCCTTCCCACCCTTTCCTTAGTGGGGGGCAAGAGCTTTTCCCCTGCTTCCCCCTGCAATGGGCCATTGACAGCCATGGGCCCTGCTCTTGCCATGCCCCTGCCCAAGCGGGACATGTGCAAAGCAGACACTAGGCAAGGCTTGAAGGAAAGGCCCAGGATAGGTATGAGAAGAAGAGGTGCAGCTAACAGAAACAGGCTGGCAAAAGCATACAAAACGTGTGACTGTCACAAGCCTACAGCTGGCTCTGCTCAGCGAGGAGGAGGAGCCAGGCAGGGGCTTACTGTCTGGCCTCAGATAACTGCTTTATCATGACATGTGCAGCTCACCCAGGCCCTGGCAATGAGCCAGGCACTTGTACGGGATGGGGCTGGGTCATGAGGTTTATGATGCATGCAGTTTCTCTGCAGGAGACTTTTCCTACAGCTTACGGCTCCAGTGCATTTCAAAACACAGTAGTCCCCATGGCAGCCTGGCAAAATCCATCCCTTCTCCACAGCCTTGAGACCAGTGCTGTAATCCCACCAGAAATCTTACAGCTCCCCTGTCCTTACCCTTCTACTTCAGAGATGTTGTAGAAACAGGGTGCACACCTGCTGGGGTCAGAACTGGGGCTGATGGCAGAGGAGGTGGCTAGCATCCGCTCTGTAGGGGAGGGAGCTGAAGAGGTGTCCCTGGATGTGCCCTCCCAGGAGTCTGCTGTGGGACTTGGGTCCGGGGTGCCAAGAGTGATGTCCAAGGGCTCACATTCCCCCAGAGTCTCCTACATGGGGACACTGAGATTCATGGGGTGGAAATCCAAGGCAGATGCTGGCGCAGTGGCGTGCTCCCTCCCAAAGACTTCTTAAGCTCCCTGTACTGGGCACAGGCCTGACTGCTGATTATAGTCACTGGTCTGCAAGAAGACTATCTTCATCTTTGACTTTTTAAGGCAGCCTTGTTCACCACTTGTAGGTGACAGCTGGTGGGAGTTTCTCAACCTTCTGAGATGATTGCCACTGGCTTATCTTGCCCCTTGAGAAACTCCTCTTTCTCTCATGGCACAGGTTCATGGGAAATGTCATATCTTCAGGGCTGCAGGCTGCAGTTATCTGAATTTTTTGGTAGGTGGAAGAGGGAGCTTCCAGTGTGGTAAAGGAGAGCAGAAGTGTGGAGAAGAGATAATACAAAAAGGAGGATAATGAAAGATGGGTTCAGCAAGGGGGTTCAACAACAAAAGGCGGGAAAAATGAGAAGGGAAAGGTTTCAGATCTGAAGTCTGGATGAATTAGGATAAAGAAGCAGATAGGCAGACACCGCTAAAGCAGTTGAGAATTGGCAGTTGACAGCAAATAGGAAGATATATGCAGTACTCAACCCTGCAACCTCCTTCAGGCTTTGAGGCCACTCTTCAGGGTCTGGGAGCCTTCTGGGAATGCGTGTACCTTAGCTACATGCTGGAGGTCCTTGTAGTGGAAAGTCCACACAAGGATTTAGGACCCACTACTCCATTGAGTGTTGGAGTGCCGTGGAGCAGAGCTCCTAGTTTGGTTTCATCCAACAGGAATCTATTTTGTGCACACCAGCACCACTTTGAGAAACCAGCTAACATGTGACAAGTGGGCACAGTCTGGGGATTTGCATCAAAGCTACCCTATTGCTATGAACAAAATTACTAAGGTAGATAGAATAGTTGTGACTTAAAAGTACATGAATATGTCTGTTCATGACCATGATCAAGTATTTTTATCAGATGCTGTATTATTATTATTTTTTCCTTAAGGGTTCTATTTAAAGGTATATGTTTAAAAAGAAATAATAGGATTACTGCTTATTGTTTCTGGCTTTCTGCAAAACGGAGAAAACTAAAAAGAACATTTTCTGAACAGGACAGCTTTGTGATAACACAAAGAACTCCACTCATACTTTGCTTTTCTGCCACGTTGTAAATATTTCAAACCCAAATAAGTTTGTGTAGTAGCTGACAGATATATTGATTTTGCAAGTATAAATCTTTGAACAATGTCTCTTGTATTTTTTTTTTTAAAAGACCAAATAAATTGAAAGATCTGCAGCCCTGAGGAAGGGAGGAAATAGTAACCGTCTGGGAAACTTGATTTCTGTATTTGCACCACAATAGTGAATTATTTGCATATCTATTGCCTGAAGGTTAACTTCTGTTGATTTCCTAAACCCTAAAGAATAGAGTCTGAGCCTTCAACCTTGCAGATGTCTGAAGCTCTGCAGAACTGACATTAATAAGCTCTACCATCTTGAAAATAAGCCCTTTTGTAGCTTTCATAAAAGTAATTTTCTTTCATGTTCCAGTTTTGCTAAGTTTAGCTTGCGGTTGAGTATCTCAGACCATGGCTCCATGGGCAGTTATAGCTAGAACCAAACTTCTCCGCCCTTGCTCTGCACCTGTGTCCTGTGCACCAGCTGTGGTCTGGAAGTTGTGTGACTCTTTTGGATGAGGGTCAGGGGTTATCAGCAGTGGTGGAGAGCCACTCTTGTGCCTCTCTAGCTCCCAGACTGGCCTGAATCCCAGCATCCCTGAGCACACACAGTTGAGTTTGTTTCCCTTGGGCCCCTATCCATGTAGCTGTGCCTTTGTTAATGAAAATCCATCTTCATGAAGGCTTCAGACATCTTCTACAGTAGAAGATGTCCTTTTACTTATCAGGCATCTTCACTATTAGTCATGCGGTAGAAATAAGCAGGGCAGACTTTGTTTAGTTCAATCTGTGATGCAGTATTCAGGAAACCCCAGAAGGTAGCAATGTCATCCTCTGTTGATAATAATCAGGAAGTCAGGCTTTAAATTCAGCATTTGGATTGCCTATTGATGATTGCACCTATTCGCTAGCTCATTCATAGAAATGAGACATGAGAGGGAGCAAAAGACATTAATGCATCTCTCAGTGCATAACCGTTCTCTCTATTTGAATCTTAGCCTAGCCTGGTTCTCAGTGCTTTTCAAGATGTTAATAAGAAAATAGCGCCAGTCTGGAGGGTTCACTGTTAACAAATATTCTTTGTTGCAATATTTCACTACATTTTTATGAGTGAATCTATAGCTTGTAAAATCATTGGGCTAATAACAGGGCTGACTAAGGCCGAGCACAGGGAAAAAAGTGAACATGCAAGCCCATACGCTTCAGTTTTAACTCTGTTGCCCTATACTATTCCACAGCTGAACCCTTTTGAAAGGCTTCTGAGGCTCTCAATTATGGTGTAGCATTTGTGATGTGGAATCTTATCCATCAGGGAAAGAGATAAGACCACCACATTTATTTCACTTATTAATTTGTAATGGGTCAATAGAATACAAGAAGGTAGATCTTTCAAGCTAGACAGGATCCCAGAAGTCCATTCCTCTGCTGATTGTGGAAAAAGAGAGAAAACTATGCCCTGGAAAAATGACGGTAACATAGATGAAAAAAGAAAAGAAAACTATGTGGTTGAAGACTGTGGGTTTGGATCTCTGTGTATGAAACACAGAATATAGAGTGACAGAAAACAGTGGTATCTGTAAAATATTGAAGGCATAGTCAAGTCGAGACCAGTGTTGAATAAAAGCTATTAAATAACTGATTTGGGGAAATTATACCCATGTAACATGCTTTTGTGGGGTTACTTTAAGCTGTAAGATCTACAGTCTGCTAGGTCTTCTCAAAGAGTTCAATGTGAACTAATATCTGGTCACACTTTTTTTTCCTAGTGAAGATAGGTTATACAGTCGTATCTGGCAAAAGTGGTTTTCCTATAGCTTCTTCCTTTTGTGGTATGATGGTTCTCTGCACCTTTTTCTGAGAACTCAGAGCTGAACAAGACTAGCCAGTAAACATACCTGTAGCAGAGATCTGGACTGCAGAGCAATGCCCTCATAATAAGAAATCGACAGGAGCAGAAGTTTTGTTAGGAAGCTCCCTGTTACAACAAGATGAGATGTGTTTTGGGGAACTTTTTGAAGCTTAGCTATGTTTATCCCACAGCTGTCACCAATGCGGCCTGGTTGGTAGAGCTGTGCTGGTAGAAACCTTTAGTGTAATAACACTGCATCAGCAAAACTTCAAGAAGGATGTATTCATGTGTCCATGTCACTCCACCACTTTATCGAGCTAATGTCTTGGTCCTTCAGCTTCGCTCAGCAGTCTTTTAAGCAGAAACATGGGTGCCAAGAACAATTCTTGTACATAAGAAAGGGCTAGAGATGGAGGGCTATTGAACCGCAGTGAATGAGGCGGTGACTGGCAGAAAGAAGCTCCTTATTGGTACAGTTTGACGCCTCTCTTCCTCCACGAGTCAATGCCTTTCTCTATTCACGCTTCAGTGATTCTCTCTCCCACTAGGCTTAAATTCTTCATCTCAGCAGCCAAGAGGTACGGGTAATGAATCCTGAATTCAGACAAGGGCTGCTTAAGATCAGGAATCTCAGCCTGCAGGATGAACTGAGAAGCCGAAGATGGAAATGATGGCTGAAGTCTGCCAAGATACAGAGGAGCGCAGCAGCGTGCCAGATCCTCGCTGGATTTGAGCGTGTCAGCCTGGTAAGCATCCAGTAAGGGGGCCCAACTGGGTCTGCAGTGCTGGTTTTCTAGTACAGTATCACTACTAAAGTGGTTTTACTACTATCTCAAAACCAGACCAGTTTTCCAAGCTAATGCAGGGCAAGGCCTGGAAGACAAATAACAATGTATTTGTATAGTGCATTTCTTTTTACCAGCAAACGTGAAAAAAAGCACATTGATTCCACATTACGATGTCAGAGATACATGAAGAACATCTGTCACTATGACAGAATCATAAATCATCGTGCTGAAATCCTGACATGCCTTTTTTTCATTGGCAAAGTAGTTCTTTAAAATGGGATATAATTAAGTTGCTTAGGGCCACATATTATCAATTTTAAACTTGTTATTTTTCTCATGTGAAAAATGTTAGATGAAACATACCAGCTTTGTTTTGTTTTTAAATGAAGCTAGTTAAAAAAAATGACCACTATATACCACAGCAATGCAGGGTGCTGCTAGGAATTGTCCTATGTGAAGAAATTATACAGAAAATAAACCTATGAGTAAATGAAACAGTGCTGTAGGTGCACCAGTAAACCATCCTGATGTGGAAGACAGCAAAGTAGTAAGAGACCAGTATAGCTGCATCAGGAATTCTCCAGTGACCTGAATATCAAAAAGGAAATCTGACAAAGAGTGAAAGCAAGGGCATATAAGTGAGATAAGTAATAAAGCAGTAGCATAAACATCTAGGGATAAAACTAGGAAAATTAAGTCACAAAATGAGTTACAACTTTCCTGGAGCATAAAATGGAAGAAAAAGAGGTTCTGTAAATACCAAGAAGTTAGAGGAAGAGAAGGGCAGAGGCACAAATAACAGATACCCAGAGAAGAGTGAAATGTTTTATTATTTATTTTGCGACATTCTTCACGTGCGCATAAACATCAATGATAGGTACTCAACAACACTATTTTTTTAACAAGGGGAAGGACATATGCCAGAATAGGGAAAAAACAAGTAAAAGAATGTTTGAATAAATTAGACGTATGCAAGTCTCTAGAGCTTGATGAAATTCACTTAATACATACTGGACTCTCAATTTATCTCTTAGAGTTCCTGGAAGAATGGGTAAGTCACCAGGGCCTGCAGCAACTATGTAGCCTAAGATGGAAATACAGTCGGGATCACACTCCCCATTTTTGGTAATGATCAGAGATCTGACATTACAATATACATTTTGCAAATTATTTTAAACAAACCACCCACTCGATTTAAGGACTTGTTCTTCCTTAGTTCTTGCCATCATGTCACACGGTTTAAAAAAAAAAAAGAAAAGAAAAGAAAAGAAAAATTTAATAAGGTTTCTTAAACATGGCATTCACAGCAGGCTCAGATTTGGGCACTTTAAGAAGTTGCTGGCTGCAGCCCTGGTTTGCAGGGTTATAACCATTTCTTTTGCTTTTATAAATGGGAAATTAAGAACCTAGGGAATTACAGAGTACTCTGCCTAACTTCAATACCGAGAAAGACAGTGGGACAAATTATTGAGAAGTAAATGCATACACACCATAAGAATAATAAGGTGATAAGGAACAGCTGATGTGAATTTGTCAAACTAATCTAATTTCCTTCTTGAACAAGACAACTGGTCCAATAGATAAGGAAAAGCAGTAGAAATGACCGTATATTGACCCAAGATGTATCTTGACCTAAGTAAGGCTTTTGACACTGTCCTGTATGCTCATAAATGAACTGGGAAAAGCTGTCCCATTTGAAATCACTCCTAATTCAATCCACTGTTAAATGTAAACCTAACACATGATTGTTGGTAGTTGCACTAGGGCGATGTTGAAGAGGAGTCTTGCACAGCTCCTAACGGATAGGCTTCTGTTCAACGTTTAAATAAAGACTTAGATGACGGAATTAGAAATAATTATATACTTATAAGCTTGGTAGATGACACCATGTAAAGATTTGCAAAATGTGCTCAAGGAGAGAATTAGAATTCAAAAGTATCTCGATAGGTTCTGAAAGGTTCTGAAATCCAAAATTAAAAATGTGAACAAAGACAATCGGAGAGGACTACATTTGGGAGGATGAAATCAAAAGCACAACTACAGAATGCCACTGTAGATAAAGATCTAGTGATTAACGAGGGCCATGAATGAGTCAACAGTGTGATACTGTTGAGGAAAAGAGATAAATGTAATTCTAGATTCTCTTGAATTGTCTGCTCACAACAGTATATGTAAGACAAGAGATAATTAGTGTGCTCTTCTTGGCACTGGTGAGGCCTCAGCTGAAATACTGTATTTTACTCTGAAGCACCATAATTTAAGAAAGATGTAGATAAGCTGGAAACAATCCAGAGAAAATCAACAAGGACAAGAAGTTTGGAAAAATCGGATCCATAAAGCAAGGTTGCAAGTTTTGCTTTTGTTTTAATCTAGAAAATATAAAGCTATATGGGGTTCAACAGTCTTCAAGTACATAAAAGGTTATTATGAAGAGGGTAATGATATGTTTTTTCATGCCCACGAGATGGGCATGAGATGAGATCATGCCTCAAGATATGGGCAGAATGTGAAGGAAACTTTTTTAGCTATACTATAATAGGTATTACAGTAACACGTTGTAACTAGAAGAAAAGATTATCACTGGAACATATTACCCAAGAAGGTTGTATAATCCCTGTCATTAATACTTTTAGGTACAAATCAGAGGGACTGCCATCTACAGTTATCAAGACAATTGTGATCTTTCTTCGAAGTTAGGAGGTAGACCAGATGAATGTTTTGTAGTAGGTGGCTGAGATCCGTGGAACCATGACAGAGCGTACAAGTTATTACAAGGTAATCCATAACAGGTTTTTACTAAGAAAGCATTTGAAAATTCCACGTGTGGTCCTGGGCATATTCATTAGCCATTATGGAAGATTGCACAGGTTGTTCTCTGGACTCTTTTAAAAAAAAACTTGTTTTCCTTTGATTTTGCGTTGTGGGTTTTTTTGGTTTGTTTTTATTTTACCTCAGGAAAGTTAGGTACAGTTTTGATTAAAAATATTGAGGAATAACAGACTACATAACCCCTTGAGATCCCATCCAAGTCTACATTTCTATGATTCATGTGCAATCTACAGTATTTTTTCCGAGTTGTTGAAGAGCTTTGCAGGCACAAGTTAATTATTAAACTAGGTCTTTTCCCAGAGCAGTAATGACCTAATCATTTATGATAGTGCTCAAACGAGGAATTAAACAAACCGATCCAAAATAAACACAGGTCAAATCATCTTTGCCAATGGAAAAGGACAAAATCTTGTTTTCATGCCAGTGGGTCTGCAAAACAACAGCACAGATACAGACCTCAGTAAAACTAACACGTCAGGACTTCTCAATCTGTGAGAAATTCTGAATTTTGGTAATTGTTTTTATTCAAAATTTTAGGATTTCTCCTAATTTGGGAAATTAGAAAAATGGGAATGGGAAATGAGAATGAGAAAAAATGTGTTTTGGAAAGGTTGGAAAGTTTTGAGGGCTTGAATTACAACTGAACATTTCAACATTCAAAAACCAAAATGTTGCAGTCATGGTGTACAGTGAACATTATAGGAGCCGCAGTCCTCCAGGGACGCTAGTATACACAAGAAAATGCCAACCAGAATTACAGTGCAACTAAAGTAGCATTCTGCAATATGATATTTTTTGTGTTAGCTCAAAATAAATCTTTTTAAAATCATACTCCCACAGGAAAACTGAGCAAAACTAAGTTTTTCAGAAAATGTGCTCTTTGTTAGAAATTCAAGCCTGTGTAAAACTTCTGACAAACTCTAGTCATTACTTAATATAAAAAAAACTGTCTCAAAAATGTGTTCTAGAGAAATCTGTGTTCATATCAGTGCACGGTGGTGTTGACCCAAATATGACTGTAAACACTGGAAGTGTTTGCATTCACCATTGTTATTTTACTCTAGTAAAAGATGGTCATAAGTCTCAAAGATAAGATCAGGGTCTGGACCAAATATGACTTTCCAGAAATTCAGAAATATTTAGGTTTGGTGTTTATTGATTAGGCCATACTTCAGTGAATGTCTGCTGGTCCTTTTGTTCTTTTAAAAATATACATGACTTTTAGATACCAGAATAATTTCATACTGCACGAGAACCTTCTCTCTTATAAACCAACACCGGAGCTTGTGAATTTTGTTGTGCAAATGGATGAATACTGACCTAATGAATCTGGCTAGCTTCAGGTCTACCATTAGACACCCCACCCTTGTTGAACAACAGTAAAAAACTGCAGAAGTTCAAAGATCCCGGGACAAACCTGTCAGGTGTCAAGGACAGCCTTAATCCCGAAGTGCAGAGGGACAATTAGACCCAAGTGAACAATCTGCAGCTCAGCTGAGCTTGCTTAGGGCAGCCCTGATGAGGCAGTTTCGTTGCTGGGACCCGTAAACCCGAAGGTGGACTGTTTGGTTTGTAGGCCAGGATGTTGCGTACAGCCCCATGGCACATGCCAACAGCCTAAAGTGTCTTAAGCAGCTTAAATAGCTTTAAGCAGCTTTGAAGACTTAGACACTTTAAGCTTATAAAGCAGTTTAAGCTGCTTAAACTGCTCTAGGACTTTAACAAGGGCCCCACGATGCTGTTCCTCGCCAGGCGAATGAAAAGAAGCTGGCTGCGCACCGTCGCTTCCTTGCCATCGGTTGGAAGGAAGGAGCTACGGGGTTGCCACAGATGCAGCCAGGAGTCTGCACAAATGCAAACAACCGATATTGACATATTTTGGCAATGATGTTGTATAAAATAATGAAAAGTATACTCTCTCCCCTTGATAAGCTCATGTTTCTTCCTCTTTTGTAGCTACTTCCCTTCCCCAGCCACCTCCTTCTCTTTTTCTATTTTCACCCATTTCGCTCAGGCTCTTTCAGTATCTATGTCCTCTCTAATTAATTCTTCCTGAAGAGATGCTCTTGCTGCAGTGATATACTCTTATGAAGAAAACATGTCTCAATTCAGCCTATTCAGTCCACAGAACCGTGCTGGAGGCAATTGTTCATTTGTATCACTGTGGTTTAACCTAAATCTAGAACTTTTTTTCTCAAGAGAAGGGCATGAGGTGACAGAAGCAATGTGGAAAAACCCAATTGCATAATCCCAGAAAGTACCGGTGGCAGTCATTAGAGTATCACCTACAAAAGCAGGTAACCAGATGGGCTAGCATTGTTCAGAAGAAGGAATACAATGCACCAAATCTGCATCGCATTTCCTGGCATTTTGGAGGTTTGAGAAAGGATGTAGGAGGACAAAGTTTGGGGACAGTTGTCCAGGAAAATGGGTAAATGTGTCTTCCTGCATTGGTAATCTCTTAGGGCTGAAAGGACTTTGTTTTCAGTTTTCACTCCACCTCTCTGAATTTGGGGTGTGCTGCACAAACCACAAGTCGTTCTGTTCTTAGCAAAGGATGTAACGCCCCCTCCCCCCTACGTAGAAGTCAGCAGCGTGCAACTGCGTGGCTGCTCAATTTAGTGACAATTGCCACCATTTAGTGACAAGTCACTTTGAACTGCCACGTTAATAACTAGTGCTGTGGCGACGTTGTACTAGAGCGCCTGTGCTGGATGTGATGTCCTTGCTGCTGAGGATCCGCTCAGGCCTGCATCATCTTGCTTTTCTCATGTTGGAATTCCCTTTCCAGCTCCTTTAGTAGAAACATTCAGCTCTTCTCTTTCATATCTTTCACTCACTTCCTGGGTTCACATCCTAACTTCTCAGGTGTTCTCTCTCCAAAGTCCTCAATTTAACTGGCCCCATATTTTTCACAGGTTTATGAAGTCCCATCACATGCGACTTTGTATATGTCACATACTCTAATCACAATTTGGCTGCGAAATGTAACTGTAAAACTTATCATACTCAAACAATGTGTTCTAAAGACTTGAGGGTGTAAGCAGGATGAGGGATCATGGTCAGCCTTACTCACTGCTCTATTTTTTGCTAATTATCTATGTTATGCATTCCTAAATGATGTTGCATATCATCATAGTGTGTATTGCATGCACAGCTTGTCCAATGTGGCGTATTTATACAAGCATCACTTAACACTTTCGTTGAGGCTTGATTTATACCAAATGCTGTTTTTTTTCCAGCAGCCTGAAAGTATGTTTTTCTCCATTTTTATTGAAGAAAATGACTTCTAGCATGATCTATTCTTTTCCAGTAATCAATGCATTTTAATCCCTTTTCCCATTTATCCAGCTATCAATTATTACTTCCTTCAAAATGTGTTCTAAAACTCTACATATAATGCCAGTAGGATTCACTAGCTTGTAAGTGATTGAATTATTTCTGCTTCTTAAATATAGATTTGATATGCTCCCATCAGGTGACACCACTGGCAATTAATAGATTCATTCTTAGTGGAGTATTGGAACCATTGGAGCATGGTTTTCTTGGGCTCATGCCCTGTGTCTACAACATCCTCCTGGTAGCCCCAGTTCCTTCTCAAGCTCCAGCCAGTTTGGCAGGAGAAAGGGCAGGTTGTCTGGGCTGCCCGTGGGCTTCCTGGCCAGTGGGACGGTGTTTGCTGCTTGGTGTCCAGGCAGCTCTCAGACTGGAGAAGAAGGTGAGCTGCACCTGCCATTCCCTCAGCTCTGACAGTGATTTGGGTCTTGCTCTCCTCTAGGCAGCTGGTCATTTGCATGAATAATTAATGATGGGAATTAATGAGGTTAATTAAGGTTAATGATGAGCATGGAAAAGTCATCTTTTTTGAATTCTGAAAAGCTATATGTAGCCACCTATTCATAACTCATGCATTTTCTTTCAAAAATTTTTCTTTACATCTGAGAAGAAAAAGGTCCCGTTTGTGTTACGAGAGAGTTTGGGTAGTTCTAGATCCGAAGGAATTTTTTCACATTTGTAAACCAGAAAACATATAACACCAGGTATCAGGTCATGTATACAGGCTGCAGTTTGGCAGACATTTACACGTATGCCTAATTTTCAACTGGATCTCGATTTCCTTTGGCTTCCAGGAAACTTTAGTGTATGTTAAAATTAACTCTGCTGATTTGAGGCAATAGTGGCACTGCATGTTTGCATGCCTTGATAAACAACTGCACATGTGCCAAAAAAATTTTGTTGACTGCGTTGAGCCTAGTGAGGCCACACATCTATACTTATCCACCAATGGAAAAATAAGTTTTTCAGAGCTGCTGTTGGACTAAATCACCAAGTGCTGGCAAGCTGCCGGGCTCCTGTTGCTGGGCAGATCACCAGGTGTTGGGCCCTCACTGAAGGCAACCGCTCTGACTACCAGCTCCTCACACAACAAAAATGTACAGGACAGCAGACTCACCCTTCCTTCCTTCCCCAAACTCAAGATAACTGTCTCCTTGATGAGTCTGTAGGGTTAGAGCTGACCTCGCTACATGACAGCATGGGGCTTCATAAGCCAAATTGCCACTTTTTCTCATCCCTCCATCTTCTTCAGCATCTTCTCCCAAACCCACCACTGTTTAATTTTTTTTAATAATCTTGTTTTAAACTGATAGTTTATTTCAACTTCAAAAAATAACTTTTCTTTACATTTGTTCCTAGTTCTTTTTTTTTTTTTCCCCCCCTTCTCTTTTTTTCAACTTCAGTGGCTAGCTTCTTTGGCTAGTGGATGATACAGTGAATTGCCTGAATTTATTACATGCCTGTGAATACCGTTTCCCTAGATTGCAACACCAGCCCAATTCTTTGGCTCTGCTGGAAGCTATCCTAAGAGGTGGGTAGAGTTTAAGATTTTAGGAAGAAAGCCAGCGTTTGCACTCTACCAATATTAATTTCACGCATTCCCTCTTGCATTCTTGATTCTGTAATTGGGGTGCGCTTCCATCTCCACCCATATCCTGCCTTGACACACATCCATGTGCGGATGACGGGGGGAATGATGGGTGAGCCAGCCAGCCTGCAGGCTGAGTCACCCCAGGAAGGTAGACCGTCATCTGGCAATTAGGATGGAGAAGGAAGTGTGCCAGCAAAACAGGTGATCTGAGCAATGCAATGCATTGCACCCCACATGCCAAAATGGATATTGCACAATGCTGTGCTATGACAGAGAAATGCGGAGAAGAGCACAAGCATGCATTTCCAAAATGGCCTTGAAAGTAGGAATTAAAGAAATACCAAAACTCAGCCTATTTCTTTTCATGGACCACTTTAATACCAAAAGTGAATATAACAATCAAGAGATGGATAGAGCAGTGATACAGTATAACCCTCTCAGCATTTCTGGTCACTTTTTTTTGGGTGTCTTTTCCTGTGCATGGAGGCTCAAAAGCAGGACCACAAACACAATTTATGAGTATGTAGTAATTATGCTATTTGTTGGATTGTACACGCAATAAATGGCTGGGACTGACATGCTATTAGCCTAAGCACTAATGTCGTCAACTGCTTCTGATGCAGGTACCCACTGGGTTTCTGCTAGTCAGGCAGATGGTAATCACATGGGGAAGTGCCAGTCTCCATTGCTCCTTGCAATAGGCTGATCCTCAGTTTTACTGAGTTGCTATCTTCTATTTTGATTTTTTTTCTCAGGGTTTCAGAGCTTTTTCATTTAATATTTTTTCCTTCAGTCCTTGAGTGACTGCTACCGACTCAACAATTTAACTTCTGTCCTTGTTTCTGCTTTTTTTATGTATCTTGCTTGGCTTAAGTTTATGTGCTGTCACTCATAGCTTACTTTTTTAGTAAAGCAGAGCTGGGGTCATATGGCCAACCTAGGCCTTGTGTTAAAATAGTAAGAGTGTGTGAAAGATCTACCAAAATGGTGGGAGAGAGACTGATCTGTGCTTGTTGTCTGGCATATTTCTAAGCACCTTGCCAAATGGCAAAAAGACTCTAGGAAATAGATACTGCCACAAACACCACCTGGGGTCAGATGTGCTAGGTAACTGGTGGTATCAGTGATGGTCTTTGTAATGCCAAGCAGAAAAGTCTGGGAAGGATGGACTTCAAAGGGAAAATTACTTAGAAATCAGTGATATGAAGCTGAAAACGGAACAGTGCTGCATGATATTCTGACTTTGACCATACACAGATTTATAAGGAAAAAAAAATTCACTGTGAGGATAATTAATTACTGGCACAGGTTGCCCAGAGAGGTTTGGCAGTCTCCATCCTTGGAGGTTTTCCAGACATGACTGGATAAAACCCTGAGCAGCCTGGTCTGAGCTCAGCATTGACCCTGCTTTGAGTGGGGTGGATGGACTAGGGACCTCCTGAGTCCCCTTCCAGCTTGGATCATTCGGTGATTCTGTGATTTAAGTTGCTGTTGGAGCCAAGGGTAGGTGAGGTGGAGAAATAGTGGAGAGGAGGGAGAATGCTCAGTGTGCCATTTCCCTGTGTGACTGAGACTCTGCAAAACTTAGCTGCTGCCATCTGTGTAAGGTGATCCCGACTCTCTCCAGGTCCTGTCCTGGTGTTCCTAGTCTCTCTCTTGAGCTAGTGCTGGCCCTTGTCCAACATCTCTGTGAGCTGTTTCAGCTCACCGACCTGGCAGAAGCTGATTAATTTTTTTAAACTGGTTGGCTTTCTGCTGATTTAGTTAGCTGAACTATTTCACTAAGAGACAGATGAGCACCACAGCACAAGGAGGAGGTGGGAACATGTGGTTAAGATTGGAAGGAATTAAGGTTGGGCAGGGCCCTCTTAGTGGGAGTGAGCCATTAGATTTTCCTTGCTGCCTCATGAAACAATGTGATATATCTGCAGCAGCTTCAATATGGGCATAACAAGAAATTGGGTAAGCCCAAAAAGGATGCATCATAAAGAAAATAAAAACCCAGAAATAAAAATTCTTTAATGCTAAGACCGATGAAAAGTGCAGAATTACAAAAAGGAACATGAAAACAGACAAATCAGTGAAAAATAATGTTCAAGGAAAGATGAACAGAGATATATTAAAGACCTAACACTTGAAACTAAGCTCCTGCCATGGTAGGAAACCACAAATCTTGTTTACTGAGTTACAAAAATCCTGTGTGGCTCGTTTAAACAGGAATGGGCTGATCAGAAGCAAAGATAGGGAGATGCATACAACAGAGATAAAATAGATGGGCAAAGCATTTTAAAGAAGTCAGCAGCAAAAACTCAGCCCTACCTTGACATGAGATTCTGTGACACAAGACGACGTGACTTCAAACAACAGGAGATTGCACTGGCTCAGTAGTGATACCAAGTAGCAAGTTGTAGTCCAGTAGGTAGCAGCAACAACACAATGAAAGATGCTTTGATTGTAGCAGAAATGCTAAGAGCCCATGATGTTGCTGCAGAAGAAAAATTTAAAAAGTTGTTGAATAAAATCTGGGGAAAAAATAACTTTTGATGAGGGGGAACACGGAGTTGTTAAAATATTTAAAAATGAGACTGGGAAAGTGTCTCTCTGCCCTACGCTATAGGGAACGTCATTTATAGTGGAATCCGCACAAGAGGACACAGATGATGGATGCAGAATTGGAGGAGAACAGCCTCTGGACTCAGGCCCAGAAAACTGGATATTCACACAAAAGAGCACCCTGAAAGAACACTTGCAATGACATGCTTTGCTCATCACCAGTTTCACTGATTTTTTTAAGGTTACTTGACAGCGGCCACGGGAACGCCTTGTGGAACTACAGCACTCAGCTCGTCCTCCATCATCATGGCCTTGCAGAGAGGGATGGATGGCTGCATCTGGGAGTGCATTTAAGTAATAGACTGGTTCAGTTTGAACACTGGTGTAAAACAAGAGTACGCTTGCTTTCTGTTGCTGTTTTGCGTTATCATACATAGCTACTGTGTAGGCAGCACAAGTAGCAGCATACCATGGGGTGGACTACACATATCTCGGAAGCATAAACTGTGCTAGTAGCATTGTATTACTGAGCCATAGACCTGAAAAAAGCTGTGAAGATACATAACCTAGCAAAAAACGTAAGCCAAACAGGATTCGAAATCAGCTATCAAAGCAAACATCCCTGAAAGCTTAATACCAAGCATCAAAGTCATGTTAGAAAACACAAATTCTGGGAAAGTAGAACAGCTTGCCTGTCCTGTCCATATCCCACTCCTGAGTAATTAGGAAGGAACTGACAGCAGGGATAGGAGAGTCTTCCACCGTTCACACTCATTTCAATATATGGAAATCCAAGATATTCAGTCCCAGAACAAAACCAAGATTTTTAAAATGATTATTTACATGTAATTACAATGCTAAAATAGACCCTGGAAAGTAGGTACATCAAAGGTGCTAGAAAACTGGATGCCTTGAAAGAAAAAGTGCCTATGAAAAAGTCTGAACATTGGGCTCTATCCCCAGCACAGAGTTGAACAGCCCACCAGCTCATCTTTCACCAGAGTCAGCAGGGAGTACAGGATGTATTTGGTGTATGTTCTCTGAATGGCAGCCCCTGAGAATCCTCCACTAAATGGAGACTCTCAAGTGGAGATGAGCGTGTCTGAAGAAGAGGACACTCATTAGAGATCTTAAGAAGACCCACCTCACAGGAATGACAGTGATCAATCTCGAGCGTGTCCACTAGAAACACCAATGAATGACAGAGAGGAATGGAAGACATTAGCTTCCACTGCATGTCCCAGTCTTGCTATAGGAAGAAGACAGTAAGAATAACCTAAGGGCTACTAGAAAATCAAATATATTCCCTATAATTGCTTTGTTTTCTCTGTGAAGCAAAACTTGTGTTAGCTAGCTTGTTTTATTAGCTGCCATTGGAGGTAATAGTTGTGAACCTTACTGAAGGGGAGGAAAATAAAGCTCTTGCTCCAGAGATGCAGAGAGTAGCTGATGTCCAGAATAAAGCACTCTGCCAAATGCTTCAGGGAGCCGGGGGCCTGTTGCCAAGGCACTGCCGTGTGATTGCTGCAGTCATGATAGACTGGGGAGAAAGTCCATGCCAAGAAGAGTTGGCAGGTGTGGGATTCAGGTAGTCATGCCACACTGATCCCTGATTAAAGGGTTTTTGCCTTTCATGTATCTTCAAAGGTATCTGGAGCCTACTGGCGTCATAAGCAATGATGGTTTATTTTTTATTACCTAGACTGAGTGAGAGATCTTTAATCAAACTGTGTTGCGTTAGAGACAGTTTTGTTGTTTAACCATAAATATTTGGGTGTGCAATCTGGTGTTGATCTGCAAGGTTACTAATATCTATAAAATAAGTAGTCCTTTTTTATTTGAGTGATCTACCAAGTTGTTTCAGCTTCAGTTTGTTAAGTTCGAGCTTAGATCTGAGCATGCTTTTTGAGGTGATGGTGTTGATGTAAGAGGGCACACAGGCTCCTGTTGCCCAGAATACAGAGACATTCAGGATATATTGTCCCTGCTACAATCCCCAGCCATTTTCTTGCCAAGTTTTAACACAAAACCACTATTTCTATGCTTTTTTTTTAAAAAGCCAAACTCTGAAGTCTGTTCTTGGCTTTCTTCTATATTTCTCATAAAATCAGACCCACACATAGCCCAGATTCCTCAATGGTATCTGGTGAAATTTTTCCACCTTCTTGTGCTATATATGTTCCTATGTCCTGAGCAGCAGCATGTGTCTGTTTTGAGTACAGACTGCTGTTATTTTAGACATCTGCCTCCATAAAGGAGCACCAGTGTTTCTTACATGTATTCATAATGAGAATGTATTCACTATTTTCACAGAGGTTTAACCTCATTTCCAAAATGAGGTTGTTCTTGTCCTCCAAGTTAAACAACTAAATATGTTTTTGTTTTTGATTTTTTTTTTTAAATTTGGGAGTCTGCCCACCAAAGCCTATATGTATTTGTATGTATATAGCAGTTGAAGTAAAGAGCCTTATTCAGGAGAGGCTCTTAAATGCGTGCCTTCTTTTCAAGCACCTACTGAAGGTAAGTTTAGTGTGCGTTTACACACTTTTCTGAATGGGGGTGCCTTGAAGAACAGGCTTGTTTTCTGGAATCAAAACCTTCACTGAAATGTCACTGCCTGGATCACTTGCTGCTTGCAAGGCTGACAGCAGCGAGGGGATATAAACCATAGCTCACGCTTGCCTCACCAATAATAGAAGTGCGCATTGTGCACATTGCACCTAATCATACAACAGTTCCTCAGGTGAGATCATGCTGTAAAGTATCCTGCCTTTATGCAGCGGAAGCATCAAGATGAAGGCCACGGGTCCCAGAACACAGCCGTGACGAAGCAATATCTACGTTATGACATTCAATTTTGTTATATAATTAGAGCATTCAATTATAGACTGGAAGACATACTTACACAGTATTAGAATATTCTCTGTTGTAAATGAGGTTGGGTTAATTCCCTAACAGGCTGGGCAGCGATAAGAGGTGGAGATAAGCTCCCAGCACTGACTGGGGACAAAATTAAACAAGTGGCATGCTTGCCTGCCCTGCCCTGCCCTGCCCTGCCAGCTCCCACACCCTGGTCCTACGGCCACGACAGCCGGCTCCGCAGCAAGAGCCCCTGCAGCAGAGAACAACAGGGTGGCTTAGGCTTTTAGTTATTATCTGCTAATAAATGATTTCTCCTTCGGATTCCCGCTGCAGCTCTGCTCTTGTGCAGGCTATCGGTTGGGTGGAGCAGCCGCAAGCCTTAGGAACAGCTAAGACTCTTCAACAATTTCAGTAATTTTCTTGGATTAATATCAGATTAATTTCATCTCTGTGAAAACAATGACTTTTGATACAAGACCTTGTCTCTCTAGGCTGATCTGGCAGCTTCAGCCATAGCTCACATAAGCTGGAACATTAAGGTTTGTTTCGAAGAGAGAATGTGAGCCAAGACACAAACGTGGGCCCCTACTTGAAAAATATGATTAGCTTTTCATTTTCCTCTTAGGCAACGTTAAGCTACTCCCCTGAGTGAGCAAAGGGTCCTTTATATTTTGTAGATATTTGTGGAAATTACCTTGGCATTATTGTTCCATAAGTCACTTTCAAAATGTTCTAGATACCACGCAGAGATGGAAAGACAGTCTGTGACCAGACCGCACAGCCTAGAAACAACCGAGATTAAATGCGAGGGCAGCAGGCACAATGTACAAAACACATAAATCAGGGTGACTGCATAGTTGCATTCCTGTTTTTCCACTGTACTAACTCACAGAGAGCACAAAATAAGCCTGTGTAGCAAAGACATATGAAAAAAGACATACTGGAAGAAATATTTATGTTGTATTAGCATATTCTCTGCTGTAAATGAGTTTGGGCTAATTACTTATCAGGCCACACAGGGATAAGAGGGGGAGATAAGCTCTTAATATCACATCAGGAAAAATTAATTAAACAGAATAAACATAATTTATTTGATTCTGCTATTTCCTATTTCAATTGCTTGACTTAGCAATCTCAGTAATGTTCTTTAACAAATTCTTTATTTATTTTCTTAAACAGAAAAAAGAGAGAAAAATGAAAACAAGCTGGAAAGAGATGAATTCCATCACGATACCTCATTTTCCTCAGCAGAATGAGAACTGCAGAATTAGCACAGATTTCTGCTACTTGAGCTAATGGAGTGCCACTACCAGTCACGGGTTGTCATCCTCTGAGTAAAGCACTCCCAGAAGAGGATCGCTAATGGGCACTGGTGAGAAACATGAACCCAGAATTTGCTTCTTGGCTGGGGTGACAAGTAATCAGGCAGATGTATACTCCAGATGTAAGCTAACTTGCTGTGTCTCCTCCGGCCTCTCACCATCCTTGTCCTTTGCTTTGCCTTCCTCGCTTCATCCCAGACCTGGTCTCCTCATACAGCAAGTCACAGTGCATCCCAGCTCCTGATCTCCCAATCTGATTAGCTCTTTGCTCACTCCCAGTATGACATTCTTTGCTCCCARTCTACTTGGCTGGGCCTCCCTAACTCCTCAATCCCTCCTCCCGACCCTGTTCTAGCACAGCTCTGGGATCCAGTATATCTGTCTGAGATTTTCTCCATGGTGTATTTGAACAACTCCGCCCTCTGTACTCTTGATTCAAACAACGGGGCTGCTGGGACCAGAGGAAGGCGACCCCCTGCTTTCCGTTTGGGTGCCTAGACCTCTTAGGGCTCACGGTAGCAGATGCCTATCCATAGCAAATGGGACCTTTAGGAAAGTTTGCTGTTAAAATCAAAGTCATCTTTATTAAACGTGCACCATGACTTTTCATACGCTTATTTCATGAGGATAAAAACAGCACGTCCCTGACGCAAATCTTCTATCAGATTTTAAGTCGTTGCACCAAACTTGTGAGATGTAGGCTTTGTCACAGAAGACACCAGAATTTTTAAGCACATCACATTTTCCCGTACAGCCTGTCAGACACATCAGACATGTCTGAATTGTTTTACACTAGTTCCCCTTGAGAATGTATGTCAAGTAAAAAGTCTTGAATTATATGATTTCATTTGTTTAGATAGGACAACGGGGTTGATACATTTAATCTCATGAAAAGCATTCTAATATCTTTAATGACCACTATACAGACTTTCATTCCTTAGAGAAGATAAGAAATGTCCTTGCAAACAAGAAAAATTAGATCCTGCTGTGCCAAGGCCTACGCTCTAAATAGTTCAAGGTGACCAGTGTACAGCTCAGCCTGTTACATAAAATAATTTGCAAAGGTCAGTAAAAATTAAAGACAAAATGACAGCCTTTTCAAGAAAAAAAGACCCAGTGATAAGCCCCAAGGAGTATGCTGAAATCATGTCCAGTAAAGAAAAAAAGTGTGAGACTAGATTTAGTGGGACAAAATTGATATACTGTAGAGTAAGACTAGCTGATGAGCAAAATCATGAGTGGATGGGCTATTCCGCCTCTCTGGTGCCCCTAACCTGGTGAGTCAGCTGCAAGGATGCTTAATTTGACCCAAACTGCAGGAAGATAGGTAGACAGCAGGACCACAGCCCAGCATAGTTGCAGCCATTTGCCCCATCCCCTGCAGCCAGTCCACCACGGCTCCTTTGCACTGGGCTTTTATTATCAACATGAAAGCTGTACAGACAGGATTGGGCCAGAAGGAGGAAACCAGGTAGCCTCACACCTCCACTTGCATTGGCTAAATCCTGAACAACACCTGGAATGAGAATGTCATAGGCCCCCTGGTTTGTGCTTTTGTTCCCTCCCTTGTTCTTTCCTTTTTCACTTGTGTTTCCCTTTGTTTTCTGTTTAAGAAGAGTCTGCTTGAGATGTTAAAGCTATGTCCTTTGGAGAGCTGCCACGATGCTGTTAAGAGACAGCTTCCAAAAAGCTGTGTTAGAGACAGCAGGGCACTGCTGCAATTTCCATGTTTCCGTGTGACCAACAGACAATATGCTGTGCTGGAGTTTTTCTAGCAATGAACTTGCTATTCAGAGCCAACACCAGAATGAGAGGCTGAGTTCCCTTCCCCTGCAGCTCTTGTGCCTTCTTTGTCCCTTATTCATATTGCCTGCCTCTCCAGGGAAGGACTGGGCTCTGACAACAGCTCCTGTAGCAGTTCCAGCCCGTCTCAGTGAACTGAATAACTCTCTTTTCTAAAATAAAAACAACAATAAATTGTCTTTCTTACTATCTCTTTAAGCCTGTTAAACAATGGTGTTTTCCTCACACAGATTCTTAACAGCGAATAGAAATTGGAGATTTTTAAAATGAAAGCCTTACTTTTCTGCATTCCAAATATTTTTATTCTTTTTCCCCCTTATTTTTTCTATCTTTAATAAAGGGTTTAAAAGATTTTGTGTGGTTCATGTTGCCATAGGAATAAACAAGCTAAGATTTATGCATTTGAAACCTCAAACCCTATCCCAAAACATGTTTAGCAATACAGTTCTGTTACAGTGACACAGTACCTTTAATACATTTGACCCTCTGGGTCTATTTATTTTCCCGAAATTTGACTCAGCAAAGTTAAATCCCCTTATATCATTCTGCAAGACAACTCATTTTATGTCTGGATACAAACCAATTCACCTCCTAAGCTGCATAATCAACTCCCACCCTAACATGCCAGCTAGCACTAGTGCAGCTGAATGGAAAAAGAAATTGTGATGGTTTTACAGAAATGCACTTAATTTCTATGGGATGCTCGGTGAGTATCAGAACAATAGAGAGTGTATTAAGTACTATGTCTACCAACATTCTTTTTCCTTGGCTTAGGTAATATTTTTATATAAGGGGATGGCAGCCTGCTCTCATTGTATTAAGCAAAATTCTTGAATGAATACCATGAAGTAACCCTTTTTTTTTTAGCTTGTTTTTACTTGATATTTGAAAAACTGTTCTGTAATGACAAGCTCTGGAACAAAATCTAAAAGACAGGGTATTTTCCGTGTTTGAATGGTTTCTCCATATGATTGCAAATAAGAAAAATTATGGAAGCCTCTTATTCTCCAGTTACTCTGTATTCTCCAGTCAACATGGTTTACTCTTCCCTCTTGCTATATACTCTTGTGTGCAGATTTTGGTGTGTCTTTGTTTTATTTTTTATATTTATGTACATTTATTAACAAGCAAAACAGAGAAATCAGCTGTTTAAGGATGTGCTGGAGTGAACAGTATCGGAAAATGATATTTATTTCCATGTTCAGGCTACAGAAGGCTAGCTCGGGGATACCTCTTTTCACATAAACATTGTAAGTCCATTGGAAAAGAATTAAAGGTTGGTCAAATAAGGCTTTTCTTTTCTTTTTTTTTCCCTTCTTCCCCATTTTGTGTTAAACATTAGAATCTGGGCAAGACAGCCCATTACCTTAAGCCATAAATGAGTTCTTTCCCTGTTCCAGCAAAATCTGCTTGGTATGTGTCCAACCCTTTTGATCTCCAGGCTCCTGGTCTGGCCAGACTGAGATGTTTCTACCCAGGCTATTATTTTCTTTTCCTCTTCTTCCCATTGATCTAAACCATGGTCCCCATGCAACCCAAGAGGAAGGGCTTGTAACCCGACATACAGCAACATCCTTGGCTGAGCAGGTTACAGAGAGAGCCCAAAAGCTTTCAGTATTCTCAGGTTCCAACACACCAGCTCTTATGGTACCCAAAGCATGGTTGCACATGTGCCTCGTTTCCCTCACTCTGCCTGATTACAGCATTTCCAGGCTCCGCCAAGCTGGTGATGGCCACAGGAATGCAGCCTGAAGAGGGAAAGACTGAAATACTGCTTTTATCAAGACTGATGTACGAGAGGTAATCGTTGGTTGCTTGTAAGTCTGAATCACTCAATTTTTAGTGGCTTGCAATATCACTAACAGGGTTTCTTTTTTTCTCTACCTTGTTGAAGTGGAAGACACCCTTCCCTTTTATTTGAAACATCGTCTTTCTTCAGCTCCCTTTATTTCCTCTGAAAGTCCTTAGGCATTTTTCTTAACATAACCCTGTGCCTTGGCTACAGCGCATTATAGGTAATCGTATCAGAAGAGTGCAGTATATCTGATATGACTACTGCATGACTCTCATCTGACACGATCTCGTGGTAATGCTGTAGGGATGTGATTGCTATATTGCAGTCAGCACAGAGCTGGCACAGTGCTGGCAGGAAAGCAGAAAGGCTGCAACAGAAATGCAGCAAAATTGGGAAGGCAGCAGTCAAGTGTGGCAAAATGTGACCAAAGGAATAGAAAGACTGAAATGGAAGGGAATATTAACTGTAAATACATTCAGGAAAAAATATTGGAGGGTGAAGACTCCTACTGTCTACAGATACTAGAAATGCAGATATTCACAATGAGAAGAGAAGGAATTTTTTTTTTTTTTTTTTTTTTTTTTTGATAGAGAAGAATGTGCGTAGGAAAAATGAGGTAGGAAAATGAAAGAAAAACACTAACAGATGCATCCAGAACTGTGAAAGATGTTGGACTGTGGCATCACATTCCAGTGGCAAGAGTGGGAATCGTTAACTTCAGCTATTTAGCATTTGTATCTGGGCAAATCTGTAGAAAATTACGGAATGGAAAAATTCTGCACTGGCCTATTGGATAACCATAAATAATTTAAAGCAACTTCTATCTTGTCTTCTACAATTCAGTGGACAACTGACTATGCTGTTATGTAGTTTTATCATAGCTATCTCCTTTTAGCAGAAAATGGTGTTTCTTTTAAGCTAATGTACATTTTTTTTAAGCACCCCTATTTTGGTTGTTTAATTTTCTCAAGGGAAAAAGACTTGTAATGTTCATCGCTTGATACTGATACTATTCAGGTCCATTTTTACATTAAACCTTCTCAGTTTGTCACTCACCTGTGATTAATCAAGTAGAAGCTAAGAAATAAAATTATGTATTTTGTAAAGGTGAACTAACATATCAGTCACTGCGAGACTGTGAGTAGGGACACTAGGACAGATTGCCAGAAGTCCAACTTGGTCTAGTTCTAGCTACTTCAGTGGAGTTATGCTGAACCATATTTGCTGATAATCTGAATCTTGGGCATTCTTGTTATGTTCTTTTTAATACAGTATAATCTCAGTAAGAGTAATAACTTGGAATAACTTTGTTTTGCTACATATCTGAAATGAAAATTATGTCATTAGCTGTGAGTTGTGTCCCAAGATGGAGCAAAATGCACCCAGTCATTACTTGAGACCAAGAAAAAATTTACAATACTCTACTCTTAGTTTAATCTTTTAGTGGATGGCAATAATGGCAAATTAGAAACTACTTCTGAGTTCCAACTTCATTTTAACATTTAGGATATCTGCCTGCTGCACATTTTATATGACTTCCAATTACAACAATACGTGAGACATCTCAGTCTTTGAGGTCCCTCACAACATGCCTGTGGGACAGGAAAATGCTATTTTTGTGCAAATGCAAACAGAGCTATAGACTCACTAATTTGCCCAGGGAAGTATGTGATATATATAAAAAAAGTAAACCCAGTTGTCTTTAATCCCCTATGTCTCTAATGGATGAACCATCACCCTTGATCCTAGCTGAAAAGTCAAATGATACCTTCAAAAAACCACATTAAAATTCACGATACTGTAGATTACTAAGATATTCCTTTGGGATATGGCTTGTTTGAAAATAAGTAAAAGAAATAAATCAGGCATTTAGTTAGTTACATGTTGCCCACAGTTCTACAGAGTTGTGAAGAAAACAAATCTGGAGTGCTGCATTGCACAACTTCATAATGCTGCAGTTAGATTTTCCCTTGTATTTACAGACTGGTTTATTTTAAAATCTATTCAAGCATTGGAAAATCACAAATATGCAGCTCCACAGATCTGGAGGTCAGATTTCTGTGACTGTAATACATAGCTTCTGCTTACGAAGCTCTCCAATTTAGGGTCAAACTCTGCTTGCCTTACTCACATTTGATTTAGGATGGAAATACACATGTGAGTGAAGGAGCACGTTTTGTCACAGTATTGTATGGCTGCACAGTGCTGACACTGCTCCAAATATAAACAAAAATTAGTACTAAGGTACTAATCTAAGAGGGGCAGAATATGACAGCGTTTGGTAAGAACGTTTCTAAGAGGTGTCAGAGCGCTTGCATGGTTTCATAGGAAATATAACTGAATCCTGATACACGGCTGTTTTTCTCTCCTTACCAGTACTTCTGAAGGTCCATACCAATGCAGCTGAAGCCTCATTTTGACTACTCTATTAATATTACAAATTTTAAATARAGCAAGTCAACAGATACAGAAGCTGGTATCAGTCTTAACCTCTTCAATTTTGCCTGTACGCCAGCACGCAGTATTTTGGATTATGCAAACCTCAAGTCCTACTGTTTGCTACACCCGCGTAAAGGAGCAGAAAGTAAAAATTTTAGCATGTAAACTTTCCTCTCAAATCTGCCAGGCAGAGAGAATGGCCTGCCCCAAAGTCACGTAATACCCTAAATTGACAGTCATCCATTGATCCATGTGAACCACAGGCCTCCGATCTTACAGCTAATCCTTCTTTAGCCCGTTGGTACTGAAGGTGTTGGTTGGGATACTGCAGGGTCCCTCCAGCAATGGCCACCCTCTGGGGTATTTAATGAGAGAGAGACTGGATGGAACCAACAACTACAGGTGTGCATCTCAGCTGGTAATAATTAGAGGAATATTTCTGTCACCTTATGTATTCTTTTTTAGTTTGTAAAATACTGTTTCTGATCATAAATGGAATTAAGAATCACCCCTTTATTTTAAAGCAAGAGGAGAGTATGCCTGGGAAGCTGAAACATAGGCATCAGGGGATCATCAACGCTCTATAACTCTGTTGTGATGGGACAGTGGAGTTGCCCCTGGCATAGTCATTGACTTTTAAAGATTTTCTTTCCAGCAGACAACAGAAGGATGATAACCCCCTGCTCCACCAAAAAACTGGAACACAAAAAATGTCTTGTCATTTAGGAATGCTATGATCTTGTAAGCCATGACTGAACGTTTGAGCGGCTAAGGTGGCACCACTTTATCACTGGCACTGTTGCCAAAAGAGTTGTATGTCAAATCATAACCCCAGGAAGGAATTTCTCTACAGCTGCAAACAAATCGCATGTGGAAAAGCAAAGGCAAAATGAACTTTGCCTATCATCTCCCACCCTTCTCCCCCAGATGCTAACCAAACATGAAGACTTTGAGAAGGAAGTGCTTTTAGATGTTCAGTATTTGCCTAGATCCATAAATGCCTTGTGCTAATTGAGAGTAAAATGTGTGGGTTTTAGATATTGTCTATCTAAAGTTCCTATATGTATAATCTGTTCCCTTTAATATCATTATCATATAATCCCCTAAGTATTAATACCATAAACAGTGACAACACAATGAAAAAATTGGAGGGAGGCTTGAGATATCTCATCCCTTAAGTCTTGGGGCTTAAATGAGTCAGAGTGCCGTGTCTCCCATTGCAAAGAAGGCTTTCAGAGCAAAGAGGCCAGGTGAGAGCCTTGAACTTTGTGTGCAACAGTCTTGACGTCTGTCCAGACACAGATGGCTGGAGGGCTCGGAAAGTGTTATTCCAGGTAACACAGTCCTGTGTCTATCCACTGTGGCTTTTAGCCAGGATTGTGACTTGTTTATCCTCTATTTCATTGTCCCACCCTCTATTCAGGCCTGTTCAGAGAAGTTGCATAATAAAACAGAGGAGTTGGTTTAGCTCCAGCTGGTCCTGATGCCTGTTGTCCACTGTGGGTTCGGTTTAGTTGTGTGGACGAGACTTGGGACACAATGAGAGGGAAATCTAAATAGCTCAGAGGCTTTTTAAGAGGTGAACATTTTATTTACTAGCTAATTGCTACTGCAAATAAAATTTTCAGTAACCAAGATAGGTTAGTTATATCTTTCTGCTAGGAAATTTGTAGCATGCTCCTTTGGCTTAAGTTGATGGATTCTGAATTTTCTAATAAGCTTTGCTTCACTGAAAACCAACTCTGTAAAAGTAGCAACATGTAAAAGCAAACCAACCCTTCTTATTTTCCCTGTATGTGTATTCAGAATCCTATCTCCAAAYAACCTTAGACAAAGTTTTCGTTGCTATTTTTTTTATTAGTTCAGCATAACCAACAGTAAAGGCCTTGTTTACATTAAGCAAATGTGCAATGATGCAGCAAAATCAATTTAGTCACACTGATGCAAATCCCTCATACAGATGTAATGCCTGTGTGCAAAGTAGGGCATTTCTGAATATACACAATATTTAAAATGAAGTGAAAGAGAGAGATTCTATTCTTCCCAGCTGATTCCTTAATACGATTCATATAGATGCCCCTGAAAGCCTAAGTTGAAAGAAAGGGACTTTCTGGTCAAAAATAAGGGTTCATTAGGAGTACCATTGATCGTGAAGGACTATCATGACCTTTAGATTGCAAGTTGCAGTAGCTTAACAGATAGGTTAATACTTTAAAAGACACCCTTTACATTTAAACTGAGCATATTTGACCTTAAAAACATTGGGAAAATAAGTATGTGATTGCATAACTCCATTTTACGGTTACTTTTCAGAACAGAAGTGAAAATGAATGTATTTTTGGTCCTGGGCTGTTCTTAGTAATTTAATGTGATCTGTTGTCAACAAGAGGGAAAACAACCTCTGACACTCAATAAGAATAAGAAGAGAACAAAATGTACCTTCCTGTGGGTATTCAGCCAAAGATCTATGGGCAAAAAATGGCACAGCCTGTGAAGGCGTTACTGAAAACCAGGTGAGGTCAGCAAGTGACGTGACAGGAGGAATACCAGTAATGAGATAATGACCGTTTTCCTTTGCAGTCTGCAGAGGTTTGGAGATTTTTTTAATTATTATTGGTTTTTTAGTTTTTGGTTTTTTAATAAAAATGCTTTGGAAAATTGTGAAGTTGGACTAAAAGTTCTGGTAATTTGGTAAATGTCTTTTATATGTTTTTGGGGAAGGAAAAGATTTCAAATACTTTATGTTGCAGTATAACATTTATTTAACATAGTAATAAATGAAAGACCAAAATCCAAACAAAATATTTTTATTGAAAACATAGTTTTTAATCAAATCCAGACTATGTCTCAAAAGCTTTTCTTTACAAAGTATTTTAAAATTGGGGAAACTTCTTCCTAATCTAAACAGAAGCACATTCTGAAACCTGGGAATCTTTTGTTAAATGAAATTTTGATTCTCCTTACAGCTAAAGACTCACACTAGAGAAGTGAAAAAAGATGTTATACGGGGATTCCTTTCCATGTGCATTCACCTACTACCATCGCTACTGATGCTGACAGTTAAAGCAACATCTTTTTCCTCCCCGACCCTCCCTAAAAAAGAAAAAGAAGTTTAGGAAGTCCCTTTTCAGGAATGAAGTCAGGGCAGAATCTCACCCTGGTGGGTCACAGTCTCCCAATGGAGCCAGGTGACTTGAGAAACACTGGTCTGTAGATCCAAATTCTCTTTGGACCTTCCCAGAAACATACATTAACAGGAGTTTGCAATGCTTCATTTCTTCTAACAACAGCTAACGCTAACAAGAACCCAAGTAGGAAACCCTCATCAGAGAAAGAGACAGGGGCAAGGGAAGTGCTTAGGCAGGTAGGGAGCTAAGCACTCAATTATTACTGAATTTCAAATCCACAGGCGCTACAGCTATACCCCCTATCTTATAATTCCTGACATTACTGAGATTTATCAACAGAAGCTGTGGCCCCCACTGGATAATTCCCGAGTTCCTTGAAGTGAGTCTAATACCCAACAGGGTTACTCGTGCTGCTGCAGAAAGCTATTTCTGGCCTTTTACGTGTCAGAAAAGAAACTGGATGTGACAGATTTGGAGCTGCCCTGTGATAATTTAGGAATATGGTCTGTTGGCCTGATTATTTGGATGAATGTCTGAGTTTAACTCATCAGGGGTTGGCTTGCAACGGCATTCTTAACTTATTGCTGGGCCGGTCTGTACTTGCAACCCTGGGATGCCCCACTTCCATTGAGGCTGCACAGCCAGGGAGCACAGGGACTTGGAAAAGGGAAGAGATTCAGTTTTGAACCACAGCATCTCTGCAGAGGCAATGCTGGCATTCTGCTCATCCCTAGGAGAGATGTAGGTCTCCAAAGGTCCATTGGGGATTAGAGATGGGACCTATAACTGTTTGATAAAACAACTGGATAGAGCATTGTTAGGGGACATTACCTGGGATGTCTTCATGTTTAGCCTTGCTAATTCCATGTGTTCGTGGAATTTTCTATGGAAGTGAAGGTTAACCCTAAAAATACATTTTTGAAGAAAAAGGGTTTGTGAATACCATGGTCATTTTCAGCAGTTTTTATCTGATACCGGGCGTTCAAAATCAGCACGTTGCCTCTCCCCTTTGGCAAGCCCCTTTTCCATGAAAGGGGACTTAACAGGATGACCCCAGGGTTAATTTACAAAAGCACAGTGACTTCTCTGAACATGAAACTAATGGGAAGCTGTGCAGTGGTGGTGTTATTCTGTAGTTTACAGTGAAGGCACGTTGGGTGGAGCACTGGAAACATTACAGGGTGGCTGGCCCACTCCAGGGTGTTGGACCCAGCCTTATCTGTGGTAAGCTTCCAGCTGAGACCAAGCTGGTCAAGTGAATCTCTTCTCGATTGTGAAAGAAGAGTGCCACTGCTTATTTGCCAGGTGCTGAAGAAATATTTGACTTGGGTAAATAGCATATATAATAGGACACAAAGAAGGTTTCTAAGAAACCATCCCTCAATTTGGAAGAAAAGATTTGTGTGTGTGTGTGTGTGTGTGTGTGTATGTTGGGTGAGTGAAGTACAGAAAACAGGAAGTTGAAAATCCTAAGAAAATTACCCGAACCAGGTTTCTCTCACTCTCTGCTGGCTGAGAGGACAAGTAGGTAGTTTACTATAGCTTTATGGGTTCTTGGTTGTGGAGTTCAACAAGGCAGTCTACAGGCCTAAGCCATATTCTAGATTAATTCCTAATTCAGCCATCATAGCTAGGGAGGCACTATTTTCATTCACTGCTTATTCCAGCTGTTCTGTTATGTAAAGTTCTCCTTCACTGTTGCTGGAAAGGTTAATATATTACATCTTCCTAACTGTGAATTTCTAATGCACTCATCTTGCCCCCAGTGAACATCTTTTATATCTTATGGATTTCACTCAACAGCAAAACCAACCATATATTAAGACATCCATTTGTCATGAGAAGCCGGACTAGAAAATGCTGTATATTCTGGGGCAGATCCTCCCAGTGACTGCTTCGTGTTGCTGGTAGTGGAGTCTGGCCAAAAAGCTGCTATATCCACCCCTTGGATGACCACAGTGGCAAAAGCATTTTTTAATGATATAGACAGAGCGCTGAGTCTCCTCAGCCACTTCCTTCACTGTTGCCACATAAAGGATAAAACTGAGCTGTCCGGATCACACTGCAAGCCCCATGGCTTTATTTTGGTCTACGAAAAAACTTTGGAAAGAGACTGTTTAGTGTCACATGGCTGTTTTAGGAGGAGGAAATGTACCTGCCGATGTTTAGGGGTAATGTGGGAAGGGTTGCGTTTTGTAAGGCTGAGTGACTGACTACTAGAAAATCTAGAAATACAGGGAGGAGACAAACTGAACCAGAAACAAAAGGAAGAAATCAGAGCCAGCAAGTAAATTCTGAGTGCAAGGAGCTCCTAGTTACAAGCTCTCCACTGAGAAGTTCTGCTGGGCAGTCGGCAGCCATTTCCTTCTGCAGCTGAAGTTTCTGAATACTTTTTTGTGGAGTATGTTGCAGGAATCTAGATTACACATGGCAAAGATCTAGATCGTGGTCACAAAGTGTGTATCTAAACAGAAGGCAAAATGCTGGAGGAATAATACTGCTTCTGGAATATGCTTTAATTGGAACATCCAGAAGAAGCAGAGGATTTAATAAAACTTACCATATTGTGAACAGAATTCACAAGTAGCAGAGCAAGCTCTTAGGCTCTTCTGTGAACATGGAAGAGGGAGGAGAGATGAAGTAATTTCAGCTTCTGGTTGTTTCCTGCAGGTAGTCAACGTGATTTCCATGCTTTCTAAGCTGACTGTTTATCAGCTTGTCACCGTCTTCATTCTTTCTCTATTGGTTTGTCTCATCCCAGTGAAACACTGGAGAACCCAACAAGTCATCTTCTGACAGAAACTAGACAAAACTGGCAGCTGTTTTCAGACTGAAGACAGTACTGCACGTATTGCCCCATGGTGGGTTTGTCTACATCGCCTTTTACAAGCAGCCCCAAGCCAGCTCTGCCTGGGGTCCCCGTTGGTCAGATGCAGTGTAGCTGTGGTCCAAAAGCAGTGCACCCAGGTGAGTATAATGGGGTGCAGCATCTTTCATTGATTGTTTCCACATTTTGTCTGAGCAATGCAGTTACACTTAAAAGCTTTTTCCTTCACTCTCTTGTCTTCAGGTACCGAATGGCTGGTTATCTCAGGATGGTTATTTCTGTTCCTCCCTAATGCTTTTTGCTCCTGTCCCGAGTACTCCTAATACAATGGCACCACTAACACGAAGGAGAGCAGGGCTCTACATTCAGATTCAAATTATGCAAGTTCAAACATTTATTTTAAATCAGATGCTGTTCAGATGCCATGCAACTACAGATTTTACAGCACAGTTTGAGTGAGCTTTGCAAACATCCCAAGCAAACAAACTTTGCAGGAAACATAATCATATCATTTTACTAATCTCTGGGATACTGGCTCATGGGGATCATCATTTCCAACAAAGTGTCTGCTCAGATCCTTTGCAGGGCGATCTTCGCACCATTAGATAATATAACTATTTTCCAGTGTTGACACCTATTGGAGAAACAGCTTATACTAGTTACAGAAACCATCTAGCTTGATGATCTTATGACTTGCTATCATCCCTCACAAATATATTATTCACTGACTTTCCAATCATGTTTTCTATTAAAACTAATCAAACATACTTCAGTTATCGCCTGTTCCCTGACAGACCCATTCTAATGGCATTTTTGATACTTTTTCACCTTACAGAACCTGTACCATCCTCCTTAGCTTTAATTCCTGAAGCCATTTCATCATTAACCCTTACACGCTCTCAGCATGTTAGCTCTCGTCACAAGGAATTGTTTGAACATTGTCGTAGCGTGTTGGATAGCCAAGCTGATGTGTGTGGGATCAGAGAAAGAGGGCGATGGGGCTCTACCCTACCACTTGGTGGGTCTCAGCAAAGGGAGAGGGGCAGCTGGACTGGGAGGCAGAAGGTGTGCTTCAGGAAACTGCTTCTGGTGACATTTTTTCCATATGCGTTGGCAGGTCAAGAGTTGAGAAGGTATGGCTTGTCCCCTCTGTTGATATCCTTATGCAGGGAATGACATTTACCTCTTAACAGTTCCTCATTGTAAAGCCAAATCTGCTTCCCTCCCACCCCAAAACAACCTGTAGTATTGTTCTCCTGTTATCATGGTAAATTATGGATGTGAGACACGCTGAATCATGACAATGCTCCTGTATGCAGGATGTTCTATGCGCTGAAGGAATTTGTATGGCTTTRTTTATGCTTTTATTTATTACGCGTCCGATGTTAGGGTCTTGATGGGATTGCAAGGAAGCGGGAAGCACACTGGCTGCTCTGGGATTTTAAGCGCAGACATCTAGAATATTCTGAGGAGCCTGGATTGGTTTACGATTGACCTGTGACCAATGCGTAAGCAGTGCTTCATGTCTGCACGCGTCCTTAAGTTAAAGCATTTGATTCAATAAAATGTTGCGTCCAAACCAGAATTGTACTTTTCCATTGTACTTTTTTAATTTTACTGATCGCCCGTTAGCTTCAGCCAGGTAACGTGTCTGCGCACGGCAGCGTAGATGCGATGCGCCAAACTGAACATGGGCCAAAATTTACACACGCACCCGCAGGTAAAGCGGGGGAGAAGGACAACCTCTTTAATGACCTGTCGAAGGGACGAAGGCCTCTCACCCAGCCAGTGCCCACATGCTGCTGGCCGCTGGCCAGGCCTTCTACCCAGACAAGCGAGCGGCCATTTGGGCAGGGGCTGAGAGGACCATGGGCTCCAGCAGGGCCGGTAGGAAGCCTTTAACGCAGTGTGTGTGGGCTGGCAGGGCGCAGGGCGCCGCGGAGGTGGCGGATCTATGCCGGTGGGTGACCGGCGCCACGGGCAGCAGCGACACGGCCACCCCGGAGCAGCCCTGAGGCCGCCGAGGCGGGCAGCGGCGAGGGCTCCGCCAACCTCCTGGGGAGAAGGCAGGGCGGGGCCTCTCGGGGCGGGGCCTCTCGGGGCGGGGCTTCCGCCGGCGGTCGGACTGGTTCCTGTGGGGGCGGGGCGGGAGAAGCGCTCGCCGCACGTCGGCGGTGAGGGGGCGTGGCCCCGAAGGGGGAG
>JAYKAV010002219.1:1782439-1844105 GCA_035582835.1 Phoebastria nigripes | reverse complement strand
GGGAAGCGGCGGGGGCAGCGGGGCCGCCCCGCCTCCCTTCGGCGCTCCGGCGGCGGCCGGCGCAGGACAATGGAAGAGGCGGCAGCGGCGGTAGTAGCGGCGGCGGGGGGGCCATGCCCGGCGGATCGAACGGGGGCGGCGGCGCTGAGCGGGGAGAACGAGGCCGAGAGCCGGCAGGGCCCGGCGGAGCGCGGCGGGGAGGTGGCCCCGCTCAACCTGTTGGACACTTGCGGCGTGTGCGGGCAGCCCATCCAGAGCCGGCGGCCCAAGCTGCTGCCCTGCCTCCACTCGGTCTGCCTCCGCTGCCTGCCGCAGCCTGACCGCTACCTCATGCTGCCCCCCGCCATCCCCTCCTCGGCCGCCGGCACCCCCAAGGAGCCGCAGCCGCCGGCGCCCCCCTCCTCGCCCGTCTCTTCGCCGGCCTCACCCCTGCACTGCACGCCCGGTAAGTGGCCCTTCTGAGGCCGCCCCCTTCCCTCCGCCTGGCCAACGGCCCCTGTGGTTGGGGGTGCTGCCCCCTCCACCCCGTGTGTTCCCCCCCCCCTTCCCCCCGGAGGCCTGTGTATCGCGACAGGCGTGGGGGGCGGGGAGCTGTCGCGACGGGAACTTGCGAAGCACCGGGTGCCGTGGGCGGGGTGCAGGTGCCCGTTCGCGGGGCTGCCGGGGGCACGGACCTGTCAGGGCGGGCTCGGGGCGGGCTGTGCTCGCTGCTCGCCAGCGCCAAGGCTGGCGGGGGGATTGTGTTGTGGTTTTTGTTTTGTTTTGTTTTTTTTTTTTCTTTTGTTTTGTTCTAATTATTATTATTTTAAATTTCCCACCTCGGAAGGGAAGGCAGTAATTTTACTTTCTCAGGACCTCTCTGTGTGGATAGAGAGGAGCGGCGGGAGCCGGGCCCGCCTCGGGGGCCGCGGCCGGCCTGGGCAGCCTCCCTCGGTGGGCGCCGGGGGGGGCTTTGCGCCCAGGAGGGCTTGCTGTTGCCTCTTGCAGGGAGAAAACCTTAATACGGGGTGATACGAAGGCAGAAGAACGTGGCGAGAAAACAGACTTGAGTAGTGTTTCTAGGGTGGCAGTTTGGAGCTCACCTGGAGGGGAGCCCTGCAGGTGTCATCCTCTTTACACGGCGTTCGGCCGGGGAGGGTCCGAGCGCCTGGGCGGTGACAAGTGCGGACAAGCAATAACACTTGTCCGCCTGATAGGCAGCCTGGATGGATCTGGTAATGCATTAATGTAAAACTTACTTGTCTAATTGTCGCGCTGAAGGGAGAATGCCGCGAGGAAGTTTTGGTAAGCTCATGTACTGACATAGTAGCTTATGTCAATGCTGTAGAAGATGTGCAATAAACTCCTACAATCTGAAAGTACTTTCCTAATGTCTTTCTTTTTTCCTAGCCCTCTTAGGTCTAGTGGGTCACTTAAGTTTGTTGAAGGCAACTTCATCTTAGAAAAAGGTGCAAACAAGCATGTGGAAACAGGTGAAGATCCTGCAGAGTCTTGAACAGAAAGAGGAAGTGTGATGGAAATTGAGCTTCTCTATAGGTATTAGTGGAGGTTGTGCTTATTGGGATGTGTAGTGGGGGCTCAAGTGAAAAATTCTACATGAAGAAAGAAGTAGTAACTCCAGATTGGCCATTCTTAAGCAAGTATTGGCCATTGTCCTTTATATGCATTTAAGAAACCTTTAYCATCCTGCCAGCAGTTGTGACCAGAAAGATTACAACTCGAATATGCAAAATGTTTGCAGCAATTTGTAAAGGAACACCCTCTTGAGAGAAAGGAATATTTGGGGCAAGTGGAGAGACAGCCTTGCTTCAGAATGTCTGAGAAAGTCCTGAGTATGTTATTAACAGGATATGCTGAGCCTCTTCATCTACGTGGACATCTGTGTTGGTGTATTCATTCAGTCTTTAATTCTAGCATGTAATTTATGTAGTAGTCAGACTGCCTAGTCAGAAGTTCCAGAATGGGAAAATCTGTGAGACCCAAAGCCAGTATATTTAAGATTGGTTGATCCAGTAGATGTTRTTGCTCATACGTCTATGAGTAGAACTGTGAAGTTCTACATGGGAGGAACAGAAAAAGCACAAACCTTGGTGTATGATGAGATATTTCAAGATGAGATACTTGAGAATRAGAAAGGGGGCAGAGATGCAGCTAGCTCAGGGGTTGCAACATAGGCTGAGAGACAATATAATCATCATCTTATGAGTTTTGAGGTCATGAACAGCATAGCTGAATTCCCAGATGTTCTATTTAAATGTAGCAGAAATAGGGGTCTATAGTTGAGTAAGAAATGAGATGTATCATAAGARTGAAAAGATTAGTTCTATTCAAACATCTGCTTGAGAGAACAAATGACAGATGAAATAATGAATCGTAGCAAYAGTAAACTTGTATGTAGCTCTATTCCTTCCTTTTGATTATGTAAGTTGGTTCTGTATGAATGAATTACACAGTATATATTCCTCCTTGTTCTACAAATTTACAGACATACTATTTTTTGGTGACATTATTTTTACCCTGCCAACTTTTCTTTCAAGTTATTTTCATGGTTCCACACTACCGTTCATTGTCCAGTAGGAAGAAGAAACTTCTATAGATCTCACACTCTCCTTGATGCATTCTTTACGTCTTTTCTTGTCATGGTTTTGGCCCAATTAAAATGACAATGGCTGTATGTTAGCTAGCTAAGGCCTAACTTGATGATGTGCATTGGCTGCTTTCTGTTTTCCAACTGATATAAAAAAAAGTTGTAAACTTAAGTTAGGATTGCAAAAAAAAAAAAAAGTGTCAGTGTCTAAAGCTGATTATATTGAAGAAAAATGTTATGGTTGGAGGAGGTTATAGTTCTTAAATTCTCAGAAGATGGAAGGAAGGACAAAACAGTGCAAATCTGTCACCTGTTCTGGTAATATGTTGTGCCAAATATTTATGAGAAGTGACCTGAAGAAATAAACTGAAGAGTATAAGCTTAGAAAGTTGGATAGTAAATGCCTCTCATGATGTAAATTATGAGATTACTGTGACTAAACTGAAGAAATAAACAGCAAGGAAGCTATTTGTGCTGGAAGGAATGTGCTAGGTAAGGAACACAATAGAATTAAAAACGGTGAAAAGCTCCTGAAAGATAAGCAGACAGACTGCTTATGCACGTGTGCTGAGCAGTAACGTGTTGCACAAAAAGAAGCCTGAACAAAGATTGGTAGAAGGGAGTCTGTTTTGTACAAAGGAGAGGATGTGATTTGAAAAGTGCTTCACTGAGCCAGCCTTGAGATGGAGTGTTGTGCTAATATCCAGATTAGTTGAGAGCTAAAGAGGAACTGAGTTTCAAGTATAACCTGGATATGCTTTTTGTCTTCAGTAAACTGTTTCCAAGCAGAAACAGTCCTTCGCTTTACTAGAATAATGCGTGCCTTCAACTTCTAACATAGACAGGTTTACTTGGGAGAATGTTGGCTCTCTTTATGTAAAGATACTAACAACTAATAAAGGAGTGCTGTGAAAAAAATTTTCAAACTTAAGGGTTTAGAGTGAACTAAGAATTCTAGTGTTGCTGTCATGAATACGAGGTTCAGCATGGGTAATGGCAAAGACAAGTGTCAAGACATGTGGAGGAGTTTCCTGTGGTGGATGTTAATCACTATTCCTCCTGCAAAGGTAGGCTGGTGGCAAGGCCATTTGGCATGGATATACTCTATTCTGCCACATGCATTCAGTTTTGAAATAAAATAATTTCTATAGAAATGAAAACTTAGAGTTTCTGATCTCTGTACCGTTCCTGAAGTTTAAGCTGTTGCAGAATCAGCTGTGTGTCAGACTTCAATGGTCTTAGCACTGGAGAACTCACTGCTTGTTTTCTGAGTGTCCAATGGCAACTTATTTGATGTAGGTGATATTTTTATTGTTGCATTGCCAAAAAACAGGTTGCTAGGCAGAGAATGTTACGAACTGTGGGGAATGCTGCAAGAGTGGGTCTGTAAATGTGATACTAGCTTGTGAGCAAGTGTCTACAGACACTGCTACTAAATATCTTGGCTAACTTTATGTGTGTTTTCTTTTTGTTTCTCAAATGGCCATTCTTTACTATTTGATTGTGCGAGTTATAACTGGTGAATACAAGAAGGCTGTTAATAGAAATCCACCATTTGCCCAAATTTTGTGCTGGGTGGTGCTTCAATGACTAGTTGAGTAGTAGTCTATACTTAATTAAAGGACAGCGTTTGTAATGTGGGGAGTATCTGGACATCATAGTACTCTTGTGGAATTCTTAAATGTGGAAGAGGTACGTGAAAACTGCAAAGTTAAAGATTGAGATTCTATTCCTTTTCAAAACTATTTAAGTTGCAAACATCCTTATTCTTTATCATCAATCTGTACACAAAATAGATTGGGAACTGGTGTGGGGAAAAACTTGTGAATGAAAAGCAAAGTTTTATGCAGGTATCATGATTAAATCTTACCAGTGTCAATATCAAAAATAGTAGAGGGAATTTTTTGTTTCTTTGTTTCAYCAGTAAACAGACCTACTAGCAAACAAATCTGTATGAAGCTGTTAAAAGCATGTAATGTTTGGACACTCCCAGGATATAAATTCTTGGGGAGTGTCCAGACTTAACAACTCAAATATGTTCAATACTTACTGTTAATTAAGGAAGAAATACTTCAGAGTTACTAAACAAGGATTTCAATGATGTTCATGTCTCATATTTCAGCTTATTAATGCCCAGAAATATTTATTTACCAATACAATTTGGAGGTCTATAAGGCATGGAATGAAGTCRTAATCCTTGATATCCCCTCATGTATGTGGATGGCATCTGCTGTTTTTATTATGTCCCACAGTCAGTCCTTATCCAGATAGCTTTAAACTCTTTCAGACTCTCATCTGATCTTGATATCTGGACTTTCTGATGTCATCACTTCATTTGMCCTTGAAAACACAGCTTTTGAAATTAACTTAAATTTTCTTATTTCTCTGTATGTAACATGTTCTTTCCCTCTTTCAGTTTGATAATGATTAGGATCCTTATTAGTTAGTTTGAAGGATATAATAGCTTCATTTGAGCTTTCTTGTGGTGAAGATCAATTTTTCTTCYAGGTCTTGGTAGTCTGAGAAGATTTAAGATTTTTTTTTTTTTTTAATCTGCCTGCTACATATGATTATTTCCATTTAATCTTTCATRTTGCCACTTGCTTAAAGTGAATTCGCCATTACAAAGGGTCCATATTTTATTTGTGTGGGTATACRCTCGTACTTGCACATACATGGTTGCATCTATGCATCCTTTCACAAGTCTTATTTCTACTCTGGTGCCATCAAGAACTGAATTGTTTAACCTGTAACAAACTTAAGGAGATTTGAGAGTGCTGATATTTGAAAATAATATACGTTATAGGAATATGTGTAGGAAACATATACCTAGTTTTCATACTGTTTTTGATTTGTGCGTACTTTTAATTGAAAAATCCTGGCGCCCCAGAGATTGCATATGTGAAAAGCATTTAGCATTGTTACAGATGAAATACACTATTATTGTTTTGATAGCCTGTAATGGACAAACCTCTTGGCTAAAAAGTCATGAAACTAGTAAAAACTTAAAGTATTAATCAGTAAACTATCTAGAGAAGGTTCTTATTTTTGTAATTATAATGCCCTTCTTTTAGAAAAAGGTATGCTTTCAAGATATATATGATGGGATATGATATATATGAGAGGATATATTTGCCAAAAATTCCTGCATTCTCTTCTACCAGGAATTCCACAAAAATCAGTAGACATACCTGTGCAGTCTTTATTAAGGTGGACAACTACGTGATGCTGAAAGAAGCTTTAATCATGCTTGCTCCAATRTATGATTAATATAAGCATATATTATATGCTTATTATCTTATGTATGTCTACAGAATAGTATTTCGAGGGTAGGTTAGATGCATTTACATTCTTGCTTCTTTCACTAATAGAAAGTGGGAGATTGAAAAGCTGAAGCCATCAGAAACATCAGATGAGTGTTAAAACAACTGCAGCGATGTTCATCTGATAGAAGTTAGGCTGTAGAAGTTATCAAAATAGCTGAACTGTTGTGTGAAATGTGTTTTTAAACAAAGATTTAAATCCTCAGAGGCCAACCTAGCTCTGTTCAATACAAAATCGGCTTATGTCTCTGGTAAGCAATTAGTACTTTCAATAATGGAAAGGAATCCTAGATCATAAGGTAACAGGAGAGGAAATATATACTAATGTATTAAAAATTCTCAGAGAATTTTTATCTGAGTTGAAAGTATCTAGTTGAAAGTATATTGGGTTGTTTAATGCATATGATAGAGATACCGCTTAAGAAAATGACTTGTCTGAAGAGCAAGGGAAAAATAATGGTGCATATGTTCATCAAGAGGCAAGCTGAGGAAGGAGCRTGCTCTTTGTGGGCTAGCTTGTTCGTTGGAGAAATGTACTGAAGAGCTAGTAGGCCATGCAGCAGGCTTTTTGGTTGGCCRCTGACTTACACGAGTACTACAAAGTGGCCACGTTCACTCAACTTTACCCAGTTGGTTAAATTTAAGAAAGGAGTTTTGTTGAAACTCTTGATTCTGAATGTAGTGCTGATAAAGAAGCTGGTCTTTTGTACAGGAAAAGCTTTATGCCAGGGTTGTGCAAGTTTGTGTTAAGATGCTGTAGGTGGAATTTCCATATTATTTAGTGGAATTTCCCAGTAAAACAAGACAGGGGAAAACCAAAAAGAATTTAAAGTGAATTTTAATGTGACTGTATTTCAGTATGAATAACTGACTGTTTATGAAAAATCTGTTATTTCTGAAATTGGAAKTTTAGACTTTTAAAGATTTTTACAATAAGATGAAATACTTTAATACAGTAGTTTTCRCTGATTTCCTGACAATAATATGCTGGTCAGGCAGGGTTCTTCAGGTGAATATGGCCCTGTAGCTTGCATTGTGGACCTATGCAGGTGATCTGGCTGAACTGTGAATAGCAAAATCTACTGGACTTACTATCTCTTATTTAACTTTTATCTGCTGTAACAGTTTAATGATGCATTCTTTTTTGTTTGGCTAATTTAAAGGTCACAGAAAAATTGTTTTCATAGAAAAATTCCAGTGATGCTGTTAAAAATTTACCTCAGCAATTAGGTAGCTATGGAATCATTTACTGTTTAAACTATGTACTTTAAACTGACTAAATATCTACTTTTTTTTTTTCTAGTGGCCAGAGAGAATGTATAAAAACATAAATGTTTACCATCAAAGAAAGCATGAAACAGTTGTGTGAAGTAACTAAGAAAATTACACGATTCTTAACAAGAAACAGTCTTGTAAAGTCAGGTATGAAACCAAAGGTTGACATAAAGAATGTTCCTAATTACTTGATACTGTCTCTCCAGTGCTTCAAGTAAATGCTTATTTGAAGCTTTTATATGGGAGAAAATTGTGTGTTACCTTGCATACATCACACTAACTTAYGACAGAGGACTGATGTTAAACAAGCTTTCTGGTTATTTTTGAAGTTTATCAGTGGGCTATGGAAAAAAGGAAGACAGTAAGCAAGGCTCAGCTGTTTGAACTGCACTCATGRGTTTTGAGGGCCCTTGTTTCTAAAGTGGATTTGGGTCATGGGCACATCCTCATTTCAAAAAAGAAATCTGCAACTCGTGCTGAACCCTCCGTAAGTGGGAGTACATGGACAAGAGAACTGAGCCATTTTCTTTCTGTAGACTGTAGAAAGATTCCTGCTTCTGATCAATAAGTAAGTTGCCACAGGCAACTTTTTTTTAAAGTGGTGAGTTCCCCTTTCTACTGTAGTCCCTCAAATGAATATAGTGCAATTTCAATAAAACAAGACTGTAGCTGAAATACCCTTTGAACTAAAATGATTACCTAATTTGAAAAGTGACTGTATATTTTCCCAGTGAGCTAACACAACTGTCTGTACTGTACATAGTAAAAAAGAAACAGGACTATTTTTAATGTAAATGTTGACTTGGAAAAACCCCATGTATTTTCTGGGATGTCTGCTTGAGTTCAGAAAGCATGTAATAAACTTAAAAGTTCACTTAATCTGCTTCATTCATTTCTAGGCATCTGCTATAGAGTCACAACATGGTTAAGGATGTGTGGAGTTGAAGTTTGTTAAACTAATGCTATAAGCCAGCCTAACAGAATTCATGTTACGCTTAGGCTGCTGCTGAACTTGCTATGTCATGATACTTGTAACACTGATGATGCTGGTTAGYGGAGGGAACACTGGCAGCTGTGCAGGGAATGAGTAGGTGGGAAGCGTGGTGGAGAGCTGCAGCACTCTGCTGGGGCTGGAGAATAAGGCATTTTAAAGTGGGAGCAAGGTTCTCATTTTAAATGCAAGGTACAGTGCCTTGGTAAAACAGCCCAGCACCAACAGGCCTCTTACTAGAAATGAGTAGTATGCAAGATTGGCCTGAGCAGCAAAAGTGTGAGTTGAAACATACTTTTTTTCAACCTGGACTCTGCTTTAAAATGAGTAAACTACTTGCTAAAGTAATGTAGGTGTGTAAATTACTTGCCTTCCTAGTCAGCTGGTTTAAAAAAGAAGTGGAAGTAGCTTTGAATCATCTTTGCCTTTTGGAAAATTTCTGTGACTTGTAACTATGTTTCAATGGTTTTCAAGTAAAAGTTGAAATTCATAGCATTCCCTAGCCCCAAAGTGATAAATTAGGGTAGCAGACAACTGATCAGTCAGAAGCTGAGATAAAGACAGTCTATTCAGCAGACAAGCTTTGCTGAATGAGTATAGAGCTGTGTAATGATATGTAATGTCTGATAGCAGGACCTCAGTAATGGCTAAATGTCCTGGGAATGTTGAAGTCTTGGAGGTAGCATAGTTCAGGGTTAGATTTAGCTCTTTTGAGTGTTTACAGCTTCCCAGTTCTAGTAGTACCTTTGCTTGCTTAAGCAGTTGGTTTTCAGCCCTCAGTAGTTCTGTTCCTTAGTTGCTTTTGTATTGTTTGGGGGTCTTTCATCACGCATTAGCAGCTATTGTTCTYGGTTGTTTTAGCCTATGAATTGTTGTGCTTACCAACTACGGACTACTTGGCCTTCACTAGTTCTGTTTTTTCTTCCCATTGCTGGTAGCGAGCGGGGACTATCAGGGTATAACGTGCTGGCTAGCAAATCTTTCTTTGAAACCCCCAAGATAATTTAGMATACTTCGATTGTTTAGTTTAACCAAATGTTAAAGGAACTTGATCTCCTTTGAGGAGCTCTACTTAACTTTTCCTCAGTCCATTCTCTATGCAAGAAACTCAAATGTGAATTCAGAGATCATGCTTTAAATCTTGCCTGAGTAAGTATTATCTCAAAATACAGATACACAGAATTCTTTCCTGGGATAAACGTAGGTATAGGTTGCCTCCCATAGTCTACCTGAATGTAAAGTCCAGAGATGCTAGCAGCCCTTTCTTCAAATATTATGCTCCAAGCTGTAAAATAGAATGGTTATTCCCTCCTTCATAGCAAAGGCAGAGTCCAATATTGTGAAAGAGTGTTTAGAAGAGCCTGGGATGGAATGTATGAGASGGCCTGTGGTCTTCGCACATCTTCTAGCGGTGAAGATTAAACAAAAAAACCCTAGCAGTAGGGTCTTATTTTACATTTGTCTTAACTCTTATCTGTATCATAAGAATGACCTGCAAGAATTGCTTTTACCACTCGATAAATAAGTATTTATTGTATAAACTGTTGGGACTGGCACCATCAGTAAAATTCAGTGTATCTTGATGGACTAAGCAGGTTCAACTGCAGATTGGGAGACAGTCCTCTGTTGCCTTTTTCTTCTTAGAAATGGCCTTATAACTGGGACCAGATACAACTTAAAAGCAAAGCCACAGTTTATGTTATCTCATATGTCTTCTAGATTATTATCGCTGCTGTTTAAACTCAACGGGGCCAAAGATCCCTTCTCAAAATAATCATTCTAGAAGCTGTTTCGGCAAAATGAAGAAGACTTTATATGTGGGCATCCCAAATGGATTGAACTGACAGTCCTCTTCCCTCTGTTCCACCCTTTGTGCAAGAGCTGAATGTAGTCTGAATTCTTTAAGAAGCTAAATGCTAATCTTGCATCCTTTTAAAGTCCATTTAGCAACAGTATTATTGTATTGTGTTCCAATCTGATTGTATTTATTGTGTGGTTTTTTTCTTTTTCCCAGCTCCCAGTTCCATGGGGATGAGATCAGATTTAATAAGGTTTTCTTTGGCTGCCTTTTGACTGATTTAAATTATTGAGAATATAGTATAGGTGCTATGAGCTGCAGGATGTCTAACTTCAAACCTTTGCCAAAATAGCTGTCTGCCTTAAAGTTGTGGTTGTTTTTTCTTTTTCATTTGTCATTATGCCAGCCAAGTAGGTTAAGAACCACAATGCCATGGTTGAACCCTTGCGAATATTCCTTAAAAANAAAAAAAAAAAAAAAAAAAAAAAAAAAAAAAAAAAAAAAAAAAGTAGGAATAGAAGTATAATCCTAGTTCATTCCCAGACTGGTATTGGAGGCAAAGTGTAATGTTTCCAGAAATTTATTATCTAAGCTAATATATGATCAATCCTTTCAGGCAGTATGGCAGAAGAAGGTGGAAATAGATCAAATGAATCTAAAGGACAGGTAAATGGCATTTATGAAGACAGGTTTTGGTAGAAGATTCATTTCCCTAAGCTTCATTCTTAGTACAGAAAGTGTCATGCTGGGAAAGTGCCTTTGAATGAGCTCTTCTCTGGGTTTTGGGAAAATGGGGGAAACCATAGGAAGACTAGATTTCTCCAGCAGATGTGGGTGTTCACATCAGCCAGCAGGGTCTAGGTCATGGTTGAGTTACCTACTGCAGATTACAGCAAGAGAGAATATCAGGAGATATGCAATGGGAACACAAGTAGTACCACTGCTGCCTCTGTAACCTGCTGTTTTCTGAGAGATGTAGGGCAGCTATTTGAAATCACCGTCATTCTTACTTGATCAATCAGTGCATCCCTTCAACCCAGAAGGAATACATTTTATTAGTTACATTCAGTAATTTTCATATTAATGCATTGTCAGAGTAGAAGAAACAATGCTGCTTCTTAATGCTGGTTCTTGGAGGCTGTATAGTCTGTGTGGATCTCACAATGCATATCTCGCTCCAGCTTTGTAGTCTTAAAGTTAAGTGGGAACTGGAAAAAGCTGGTCGCCTTGCTTTTTGAACCCTTACAGCAGTGCTGTGGAATACTGGGCACATATAACAGAGAAATACAGAGTGAGTTGGCTTTTTATTCCTGTACATTTACACCCAAAAGTGCAATGCTTGTAACTTGCAGATAACTTGGACGATATTCTCCTCTCTAATTACTGGGTTTAGAATATTGGAGGGATTCTTGCAATTGAACTGGTTGCCCAGTAGTGGATAAGAGTATTAATGTAGTTACTGGAAAGAAGTGGATGTTTTTAAGGTATGATTCATCTGTCCAAGTGTAGACATTGCTTTAAGGATGAGACAACTCATGACCTAACTATATTACTTAGGTTTGCATTGACTATGAAGGGAGCTTCATGTAAATCAACACTTAGATGAATCCCACCCAAGGTATTAAAATTTGGCAACACTGCACAGAAACTTTACCCATCTTTTAAGTGCAAAGTTTAACTTCATGGAGTCACTTCGGCGTAGTATATCAGTATTATTTCTGTGCTGCCATTAAGAGTTAATTTTTCATAGATGCAGAAATTCTGCATGTGACRAGCTTTAGTATTAAACACCTTTTGAATATAACAAGTAGTCAGAATAGACTGGATTTGGGAATCTTGGGGTTGTTTTGCTCAAATAAATTTAATGGCTTGAATCTTTACTTTTTTTATTCCAATAATAATGTCTTGCAGAGCACTTGGACCTATCTGATGGAAACTGCAGGAAATAAGAAGTATCTTTATTTTTTTTGTCTTACTGACTACATTCACCAGAGTGGGAATTTTCATCAAATACTGTTTGTGCCTTTCATTGTCTCTGTCCCTGCCAACAGCAAACTTTCAAAAAAAAAAAAAAAAAAAAATCTAGAAATCCTTAAAATATTACCAGGTTGATAATGAAAGTGTTTGTTGTATAACAGACTTAATTTTAGCACAGATTAAAAGTGTACCTTTATAAACACTCAGAATTTATCAATAAATACGTATTAAATTCTTCTTTCTCACTGTTGGGGATCTAAGTCCTGGGCATTGTACTTGTGTGGTAAATGTGCTATTATCATATCGTCATTGAAGAATATATTGAAGAGATACTAAGAGCAGCAATGTCCAAAGAAGGGCAACAAAGGTGGTGAAGGGTCTAGAGCACAAGTCTTATGAGGAGCGGCTGAGGGAACTGGGGTGTTTAGCCTGGAGAAAAGGAGGCTGAGGGGAGACCTTATCGCTCTCGACAACTACCTGAAAGGAGGYTGTAGCGAGGTGGGTGTGGGTCTCTTCTCCCAAGTAACAAGTGATAGGACAATCGGAAATGGCCTCAAGTTGTGCCAGGGGAGGTTTAGATTGGATATTGGGAAAAATTTCTTCACCAAAAGGGTTGTCAAGCATTGGAACAGGCTGCCCAGGGAAGTGGTTGAGTCACCATCCCTGGAGTTATTTAAAAGACATGTAGATGTGGTGCTTAGGGACATGGTTTAGTGGTGGACTCGGCAGTGTTAGGTTTATGGTTGGACTCAATGATCTTAGAGGTCTCTTCCAACCTAAATAATTCTATGATTCTATGATGGTAATTAGGAAAAGACCTGTTTTTTTAATACCAACCTGCCCTTTCTTTTTCTTCTCTCCACCCCCTCACCACAAAATATCGTAAACAAAGGCAGAACCTATTATTCTACATTAACATATTATTTCTATGTGCTTTTGAACATCCATTSCCTGCATATACAATTTATGGATAAAGTTGATGGATTCTTCCATTGTATTTGTTACATCACTGTAATTTGTATTTTGAGATCATTTGAAGGAAACATAATAGAGATATTGATGACTTCTGAAATATAAGTCTGTCCTCGAGGAGAACTTCAAAATAGATATCTATATAGCAGAATACAAATGGATGCAGCAAACACTGCAGTTAACAAGTTGATGGCTCTGAATATTGACACTTAAGTGATTTTAACCAAGTTTTCCTTTGGAGCTACAGACTACAGTTTGTTTGGGTACTCATAAGAGATCTTCTGTGTGCCTCTCAGTTGTATTTTCCACCAGGAATTTGAAATCACCATAGAAAAGATATGTGGAATAGAGTAGACAGGTAAGTTGATATTCACTGTCCAAACTGGAGTATCTTCTGCCACTTCTGAATTTCTGGGATGCCTGTGATATTCAGAAAAGGGCTGGCAGATGTACTGCACAATCCACAGAAGACCTATTTCCTTCTGGAATAGTAGCTGGAAGCCAGGCAGGATATCCTCCTCAAATTAGGTATGTCTGTTCAGGCACCTGAATTGCTCCCCTGAGGCTAGTGGCTTGAAAAATGAGGGCCGAGAGGCTAGTTTCCCAAGTCCTGATAGGTAGTTTCCAGTTATTGAGCAGTGATAATTTTGAGAATGGGAGGAGACTTGTGAAAGAACAGATTGCAAGGGTGCATCTGGGCACGCGAAGAAGAGAGGGAGTAACATGAGCTAGCCAAAGGCCTTGAATTGCATTAGCGTTCCTATTTTGGATGACATTTCTCCTGAAATACTCTGTCTAAAGCCTGTTACCTACTGTTGTTCCCACTACTGCTTCCAACTTGGTTCCCTTAATGTGGTCCAGATTCTTAGAAATTATTTTTTGAGGCTTTTTTTATCTTCGCAGCTACTCAGTGTTGATGGGAACATTATGGTATCTGGGGCTAAACGGAGGAAGTGGGTGAAACAGTGAAGTGTGTCACATGTTGGGAGTGTAGTTTTCATCTTTTCAACAAAGGGTTAAAAAGAACCAACTCCTTCAGTGTCTTCCAGAAAGGCTTGGTTCTTTGGCTTGTGACTGGCACCAACTACCCGAATGATAATCTGCTGACCTACTTTTTTATAACTATAATTTCTGGTGATGGATTGTATTGCAACTACTGAACTGTCAGCTGGTAGTATATGAGAACTCTAAAAAGATGAAGACCAGACTATGGAATTTCTTGCTACAAAGAAATGACTACTAGCTGTGTCGTGCTCACAACTCTTAAGGCAGGGTCCATCTCTGTACCAGAGTTTCTGGCAACAGAAATTTTTTACCCCAGTGATCTTTTTTAAATAGTAATAACAACATGCTAACATGTTGCTATTCAGGGAGAAAGGTACTAATTTCCTTGTTCTCAAAGCACATGGATACAATGGACTTTCAGCACTGTTGACAAGAACCTAGAGTGTCTGCAAAATGGTATTTCAGTAGAATGTATGAATCTAGACAGCATTAAACCCGCTTTCAAAGTGTTAGCAACTTGAAAAATTAAATACTAGGCTGCTCAGAGAAAACGATGCAAGAATGTCATTGAATCTTAAAAATCCTTGCATCTTGTATGCTTGAATTCATTACATATACGTTGGAAATACTTGACAATTTCAGGACTGGAAAGAATGTATTTTAATTTTGATGAAAGAAATGCTCATCACAGTCAGCAGTGACAATTGCCATAATTGTTGGCAGCTTCTGCATCGTTGTTTAAGCACGTTCATTGCAAGGCAGTGAAGTTTTTTATTCATCATCTTGTACTTAAATATTGTCTATCCCACAATAGCAGTATTTTCCTTTGTTACCATTATGACACTTCTTATAATTGTGTTGTCGAAGGAAATGCATTGGACAGCCTTGGATGTGAACATAAACTCTCCCTTCAGAATTTCTTAAGGTATTCAGAAGTGGCTGGAGAGTCAGCCCTTGCAAAATTTACAGTTTACGAAGTCTGATATGCAGTATTTGAAATGTTTGAAGATTGGGCATGTATAGCAAAAACAATGAACCATTTCACACAGCAGCTGAAATATTTTAGTTCAGCTCTGCAGTGCTTTCCAAGAAAGTCAATGCACTGCAGCATAAAAACTGGCCTGTAATGCTCTTCCGGAGGGGGGATTACAGCTAGTAGTCTTTGTCTGGTTTTCATTTATTTACATTTTAAAGGGTGGTAAATAAAGCATTCAGGTTTTAATAAACTTATCTGCTAGATTGGTGGTTGCTTTGAATGTTTATATTTTGGCAGTAAGTGCCAGTTTCCCCTTGAGATGTGCTTGCTTGTTGGTTTAACCTATCTCCCCTCCACTGGCAGCAGCAGGCTGTCAGAACTAGACAGGAGCAGCTTTTTCTGGAACAAACTGGTTTGAAGAAGTTGCCAATTTTGCAGCAGCAGTGTTGGCTTAATGAGAAACAAGAGGAAAGCAGTAATTATTTTTAAAATTGATTCAGATGTTCTTGCACATGTTACTTCTCTCGAATTAAGTTTTCTAAGTGTTTGTTTTTAACAGAAAAACATGACCTGTGTAAATATAACCAGTTTACCGTCAACCCCATGCATTTTAATGAAGAACCTTGCAAATATTAATGGTGTCTAGATACACAGCAAGAGGAGAAAAGATTCTGTAGGTCACAATTGAAATGCCCTAATTTTCTGTGTAGTTATGCTAAAAATCTTATAGCTGGCACTGTCGTCAGTCTCTAACATACCTTCTATTAATGTTAACTAGCCTGTCCATTTTTTAAAAATTTTAACTGTATGTGTGACTCGCTGTTAGTATTTTCGGTTCTGAAATCTGTATAGTTAAAATTTCGAACATGACTCCTGTAAAACCGAGGAAAACTGCCTTACACAAGCCTAATTAATTTATTCTGTAATGACTATGTCATTTTAGGGAAAATTAGTTGCCAGTTGCTTCCAAGCACTCTGTGTAATAAAGAGACCTCCCTTTCACAAAACTAGTATTTTTTTGACTGATCTGTACTAAAGAAAGGGAACCCTTAAGCCCTCCTTTTTTTTTTAGTAAAACATTTTGCATCTACAAACAAAAATACCCTTTTGGATCTACAAATGATTATCCAGTGGCTTTATTAAATTGGCTCTGAAACCTGTTTGCTACAGTGAAGAGGCAAATGAGCCGAAACTGGGGCAGACCAGAGCAGTCTCCTCCTGTTGTCTCGGGATGCTTCAGTAGTCTGAAATGTACTCCCAGGAAATTGAGAACTGAGTTGGAAATAATACAGTATATGCCGACAATCCATTCTCTGAATGGCTTGAGATGGCATTGCTGTGGATGCAGTGTGTAACTTGTGAAGAAGCGTAAGAATGGGCCGTGGTTTCCCCTACATGTCTAAAATGCAGGCTAGCATTCCTTGAAGAGGCATACGCATTGTGAGCCTGTAGCCAGTGAGAACTGTTACGGTGGAAACTAACTCTTGTCTCCTGGCACAACCCCATTTAATCCACGTCGTATTCCCTAATCCAGCTCACCGCATGGCAGCATAAATCTTTGTGTTGGCATGGGATAGAAATGAATGGGCAGGGGAGCCAGCATTGTTACTTTTGTTAGCAAAGTGATGTCCAGGCCTGGTTCAAGCAACGTCTGAATGTAAGGTTCCACAGCTGCTTGATTTTTATATGAATGGATGCTGCTGCTAAAAAGAGTGGAGGTCTTCCCCTCTGCTCCTCTTACTCAAGAGCCATGTGCTCTTGATCCAGCTCACTATACAGCTGCATGAACAACTATCCTGGCCCAAAGGAGTAGATGGAAAATGTGGGATCTTACCATTTACCATCCTCGTGATAATCATGATGGTGATTATGGAACTCCTCCCAAGTTAAGTAATATCTTTTCACCTGCCCACTGGAGCACTCTGGAAATGCTTGTTCCATTTAAAAAAAAAATAAAAATCTTATAGGATTATTTTGACAAAAATAAACCCTGGCACTTGAGAACTTMATTCTTCTGAGCAAGAACAAACAGGTAATTATGCTTTTAATATCTTACTTCCTGCAGTGATTTTATGTTGGACACTAACAGTTACAAATTGACACTTACCTACTCTCAAAGCTCAGTGGACTGCCTACCTAGACTTAGGTTCTCCTCAGCTTGCATCACTGTGCAGAGACAGGAGGAGAAACAGTTTCAAGCCTCTCTTCCTCCGTCATAGACAATGGATTTCTTTGTTTTATACCTTTGAATGAAGATACTTATGTAATAATCGGTTATTAAAAGAAAGCAAATGATGCAATTCTTGTAGGATTCTTAAATTTGAAAATTTAAGCCCATGTGAAATGGAACTGTTCTCAGTGAAAGGCATTTTAATGTGTGCTATCTTATCCCTTGCAGTGTTGCCCTTTTGAAGATTAAGTAAGTGCTAAGACTACAGAGGAAGCTTACCTGTTTCTAACAATATATAGGGTTTTTTTGTGCTCTCTACTTTTCAGATTTTTTTTTCTTTTTTGGTTTGTATCCACTAAACCTTGCAGTGCTTCAGACCCAAACACACTGAAATTTTCCATTATTTTACAGATGAATCCTGCAGGTTTTTCTTGGTTCTCTTCCCCCCTGCATTTGCCCCATTGTAATGGGCACTACAAGGCTGGAAGCAGTAGATTGCATTTGACCTGAGTAATACAGATGACTGTTAGAACCAGAAAACCGGTGTCTTGTTACCACTAGAGAAAATGAGGTTCTGTAGGAGTGAACATTCTAAATTGGAAGGAAGGATGGCAAATCGGCTGGCAACTGACTGAAGCTTGGTAAAAAGGTTGAAAGGGAAACATAGTGTTTGAAACAAACAGGCAATCGGGGAAGGGTAAGTCCAGTCAAAAATGGAACAACTGGCTGAAGGTCCCTGGTTAACTACTCCTGTAGCTGCTCTGGTGTGCTGGAGTCACTGCTGGATCCTCTTTGGTGTTTATTTCCTTTAAACTGCAGGATGTGGATGATGGTAGGTGATGCTACTTCAGGCAATTTTAGGAAAATGTAAGGTCACCCTTGCCCAATTCCCCATCCCCCCCACACTCTAAGGAGGAATAGGAAAGGTAGCTTGATCTCAACTAGTTTCCTCTTCTAAGTAATACTAGATCTGGTTTTCTCAGATACTCCCTGTGTCTCTAGAGTGGAGTGCAACATCAGGCATGCTGAAAGGAAATGACATTAAAAATACCAAGTGTCAACTCTTTATTTCTGGCAGTTTGCTATAATAGCAAGTCTTCTTTTAGAGAATCTTCAGGAAGGAAAATTACTTTGTTCACTAAAAAATAACTTGGAAGTCTCCTAACAATATTGTTCAATTCACACACAAATATCTCAAAGCTCTTTAGAGTTTATCGGGTCAAGAATTAGTGGAGCATCAGAACATTAATGTGGAATTAGAGGTCTCCCTAACCCCCAATTTAATCAGGATAAACCGTAGAACCTCACCATCCAGGAATGTGTTTAACCTGAACAGAATTAGCCAAAATGCTAACCTGAATCTGATGCAGTTTCTGATGCTGCTGCATTATAATTGCTCTGACAATGTTTATTTAAGATACTGGGTTTTTGTCTTTTGTGAAAATACTTGTGAAAATACCAAGGGCTGACTTGGTAATGTACTTGAAGAATATATACTTGGTATAGCAAATACCAATTGCAGAAGTAATTTTTGGAGTAGTGAAACTTCATTATATTATCCCACCGTGTATGGGTTAATAATGTTCTGTGCTGCAGCTTTCCAGATTTTTCTTCTCTTTTGCCTTCATTCCTTTTATTAAAACTGGGTATTGGGGGGAGGGGAGGAATGAAGAGCAAAATAGTTTGGGGATTTTTTTTTTTGCCTTTAGAGCAATAATGTGGTTCTTATTTTGATGACATAGTATGCTTTTCCTATAGTTTCATTAGAGGGTGCATTATTTTCCTTACCAATTCATATAAGGAAATCAAATAAATGGCTTTTAATATCTTGCTACTCAGAATTTGAATCTTCTTGAACAGACCATAGTATAATAGCTAGGGTTCCCAGCCTTGAAAGCACTGAAGTAAATTGTGGCACAATTCAGGAAGCAGGTGTCTTGAAACAAGAGGAAGGAAGTGTTGGCAATAAGATTAAGCATGGTTAGAAAGCTATTGCACGATTGCTTTGAAACCTTAACACTAAAAAAAAAAAAAGCTTGATTTGTTGTAGCACTAGGAAAGTATCTTGCAGAGGGACTCGATGGAGGAAATGTTAATTCAGAGGTTAATTTACGAATTGCATTCTATGTATGTTTAAGGAACAGTTTAAAATGTAATTAAATGTTTATGAGGTACAAAGGTGTAACAATGAACGTTAAAAACAAATCCATACATGGAATGTAGTAAGAAAATGCTGGGGCTGTATTAACTTGCCTTTGTATTGCATTCCTTCCTGTATGTTATTGTAACTCTTTGATGAAATACAAGCAGAAATGTCTTTGGAAAATACCATTGTCCTTTTGGTTGTTCAAAAAAGTTAGTTAATTGCTCGCTACAGCACCTTGTTGGCTTGTTAGCAAAAAGCTTGTATGTGTGCTCCTATGTTTGCTTCAGCCATCTGTCTTAATACTATTTGTCAGTTATGACTTTAAACCAACCTGACTCTATGCACCAAAAGAAATCAAAGTCCTTTATCAGGTCTATTGATAGGCTGGGGAGAGGTGTGTCCTTGGTGTGCAGTGTTGTGTTTTGTTACTACTGCAGGACCTAGGAGGGGATACTTGTCCATGGTCTGAGTTAAGCCTTTGTACTGGAAAACTGGATTAGGAAAAAAAGGGTTTCAAACCATGTCTGTGACTCCTTTATCAAATCATCACTGTAAATACAAAATATAATATAAATAATATGATTTGAGATAGTAGGAATAATCTATTAAAACTGTCAAGTCATTAATATGCTGATATTTATTGTACACTGTTTCCATTTTTATTGTTGATACCAAAAGACTCTACTCTAGCATGCATCTATCTGAGTTTTCCTCCTATCTTTTAAATAAAATTTCTCTTAAGCTACTGTAGTATATGGTGTCATCTAGTAGACTAGTTTGAGGACAATGACACTGTCTCAGTAGTCTTCTGAGTCCTTTTTACTTGGGAAAAGGAAGAAGCATAAGATCTCTATGGCTAGCAATATTCTAAACTGGATTAGACCTCCAAAGTGGTACAGATATTGTAATTGGCATGAGGTTATGTATTCTCAACATCTCTCTAAGGTTTCAACATAGAATATCTCAAGTTGGAAGGGACCCATAAGGATCATCGAGTCCAACTCCCTGCTCCTCGCAGGATTACCTAACACCAAAACATATGACTAAGAGCGTCATCCAGACACTCCTTGCACTCTTGACAGGCATGACAGAGCACTTCTCCATATAAAACCTGCAAAGTTACATACAAACCAGCATCTCTTTCAGATCCACTTCACTTCTCTTATCAACTAAGATAGAATTCTAGTTTAAAGCATTTTGTTTTTTTAAAGCTAACAAAACAAAACCTCAAAACCAAACAAAGAACCCAAACAACCAAAACCAATCCAAGAACAATTAAGGTCTGTCTCTAAGACCTATGTGTGGTGGGTTAACCTTGGCTGGCCGCCAGATACCCACCAAGCTGCTTGCTCTCTCCTCCCCCTCAACAGGACAGAAAAAGACAGGGAGATGGTTTATCGATTACCATCATGGGCAAAACAGATTCAAGGTGAGGAAGATGAATTTGTTGCCAATTAAATAGATTTGGATGGTGAGAAACAAACACAAAAATAATAATAAAAACCAAAAAAACCCCACAAACAAACAAACAAACAAAAAAACACCTTCCCCTTCACACCCCTCTTCAACTTCACTCCTTCATTCCTGACTTTACTTCCTCCCCTCCTCGAGCGGTGGAGTGGGGGTTGTGGTCAGTTCATAGCGATTCCTCTCTGCTGCTCCATCCTCCACCCACTTGATCCCAGCTCCAGTGTGGTGTTCCTCCCATGCGATACAGTCCTTCAAGACCTGCTCCAATGTGGGTCCTCTCCATGGGGTACAGTCCTTCAGGAACAGGCTTCCAGTGGGGGTCCCTCACAGGCCACAGTTCATGCCAGAAAACCTGCTCCTGCATGGGCACCTCTCCATGCGACACAGCTCTTGCCAGGAACCTGCTCTGGCATGGGCTTTCCACAGACTGCAGCATCCTTCAGGGCACATCCACATGCTGCAGTGTGAGGTCCTCCACAGGTTACAGGTGGATATCTGCTCTAATGTGGTCTTCCATGGGCTGCAGGGGGACAATCTGTTTCACCATGGCCTTCTCCATGGGCTGCAAGGGGAACCTCTGCTCCAGCAGCTGGAGCACCTCCTCTCCCTCCTTCTTCACTGACCTGAGTATCTGCAGGGCTGTTTCTCTCACATTTTTCTTACTCTCTCCCAGTTGCTGTTGCACAGCATGTGTTACCCTTTCTTAAACACGTACACAGAGGCGCCACCAGCATTGCTGATGARTTCAGCTTTGGCCAGCGGTGGGTCCATCTTGGAGCTGGCTGGAATTGGCTCTGTCTGACATGGGGGCAGCCCCCGGTGTCTCCTCACAGAGGACACCCCTGCAGCTCCCCCTCACCCCCCTGATACCAAAACCTGGATATGTAAAGCCAATGCACCACGTTACTGGACCAAATCTTATTCTGAAAGAGGATTCTGCACATGAAAAAAATTTAAATGTTATGTGTCCTCTTCAGAAACAGATACTGAACGAATCCAGTAACTTTCTTGCTCCTGTTCCCAATATTTCTTGTTTATAATGCTCTGCAGCCTGGCCTTTACRGGTGTGTGCTCTTAGGGTTGTGCTGATGTGTTTTGGGCTGTAAGCGACATAAATAACATGAACTGACTTAAATCCCGTCAGATCTGTGATAACTGACAACTGTACAATTTGTATTGGATGAATGGCTGAAAACTTTGCTTGGCCTATGTGTAGTTTTATCATTTTATACAAAAAGCTGCATTCTGTAACTAGTATTGCAAAGTAAGAATTTACTTGAAAATTACTATTTCCAAATAAAAATTTAGTACTTAATTATGATAGGTGACCCTGATAATGTCAGTAGAAATGCTAATGTTGAAACAGAGATATGTTTGTCCATGAGCTTTGCTAAATTAGAGTGTGTGTCTTTACCTGAATATAATGTGTTCTTTTTTTAATTTCGAATACATTGTTTTCGTATTTATCCATGTTTTCCATTTAATTCCAAAATAGTCATTGTCTTTCCTCTTCTGCCTCTGTTTTCCCATAGGAAGCTCTGAATCTGGGTTCATTGTAAACCATATTTTTCCTTCCCAGTAACTTAGTGCCTCTCTTAGTTACATGGGTGCTGGTGAACTGCCAGCTCCTCACCATGTTCTGCAGGACTGTGTGGTGATTATACGGTGCACTCCACTGTACTATTTGTTTACTGATAAGGAGCGCGGGTGGAAATTCCAGTGCTGATATGCAGCATATCTGTGTGAGAGTGTCTTTTTGAGGTGGCTAGACTGAAGTTGTGAAATGAACCTGCATGAATTTGTTAGGTACTGTTATTTGCCATGACCCTTTTGTTTCAAATGCAACATGCATGAAAAAACATGCACAGAGCACTCTGTTTGCACCTTCCATTTCCCACTTGGAGAGTGGAGAGGAAAAGACCACACGTGGTTTATATTGTTCAGTACATTGCTGAAAGAGCCTTGGATACATTAAGAATAGTAGATAAAGACCCGAAAGGAATGCTGCCTGGCTAATTTGTGTTTTACATTTTGTGCCAAAAAGGCCTGTGTTGCCAGCTGTGTGCATAATGGTGTAACCTGGCTGTAACAGTTACATTGAGATCATGATATTAGGTATTTTCACTTAAATCCATCGTCCTGAAGTTGATTAAACCTGGGTTAAAACCGAATTGTGTAGCAGTCATCAATCCAGGATTATAACAAAAACAAACTTACCCACACACAGCTGCAGAAGAAAACCTTGACTTAAGGCTAGACAGCATAAGGAATTCTAGAAAAAGTTTCAAGAGGATTTTGAAAGGTTCGGGCAGTTTCCTTTTTTCCTTCTCCCATCTCAGTCTAGAATTTGTAGTGATCTCTTGAACAGGTAGTTGGCAGTATTCTCTTGGTGAAAATGCAAATGAAACATTTGGTTTACATTAGTATGTTTCCTAACTTGTCCCGTTCCCCTTCCTTGCCTGCCATGTTTTCAATTCAAGCTGATTTATAAACTCAGCTTAATACAACTGATCTGTTTCAGTGGTTCCATGTTTAGTCTTCAGTGGCAGTGTTGGCCCCTTCCCATCCTCATGCTGCTTCTCATGTTGCTTCAGTGTAAGCAGTAGTGCATTTGGTCAGTGAAGCAGATTGGGGGCTGAAGGTGAAGCTTGGGAGAGCAGGAGAAATACATCCGTGGCTCAATCAGTTTGCTAGTCTCATTCTCTGTCTATACCCCGCTCCCAAACACATGCAAAGACCGACTCAGTCACTTGTGCTGGCCCAGAGCACTGCACTTTGTTGGGGTCGAGAATGAGCAGCGAGGGAACAGAGGGCTGTTTGTAATTGACACTGTTGAAAAATGTAAAAAATAGTCTTTTTCAGTAAGTATGTAGCTTGAGCATTAGGAGATTTGTTCACTCTTGACTGTGGTAAATTGATTTGCTTAATAAAAGGAGAAATTCAGTACTCGGAGTTCTATTAACTACCTGACATACCAGAATTGGATTTCTTAATTATCCTTCATGATGATGGTATAAAGAATAGCCAGAATAGAATTTTAGCCAAAATATAGAATTTGTATATCAAAGGAAGCTGTGCTCCTGCACAGGAGCAGGCTGTCCCCATGTGCCGAAAGATGAGCCGGTGGGGAAGACAACTGGCCTGGCTGAACAGAGAGCTTTGGCTGGAACTCAGGAAAAAAAAGGAGAGTTTATGACCTTTGGAAGAAGGGGCAGGCAACTCAGGAGGACTACAAGGATGTCGTGAGGTTATGCAGGGAGAAAATTAGAAGGTCCAAAGCCCAACTAGAACTTAATCTGACTACTGCCGTAAAAGACAATAAAAAATGTTTCTATAAATACATTAGCAACAAAAGGAGGGCTAAGGAGACTCTCCACCCTTTATTGGATGTGGGGGGAAACATAGTAACAAAGGATGAGGAAAAGGCTGAGGTATTTAATGCCTTCTTTGCCTCAGTCTTTAATAGTAAGACCGGTTGTTCTGTGGGTACCCAGCCCCCTGAGCTGGAAGACAGGGACAGGGAGCAGAATGAAGCCCCCATAATCCAAGGGGAAATGGTTAGCGACCTGCTACACCACTTAGACACACAGAAGTCTATGGGGCAGGATGAGATCCACCCAAGAGTACTGAGGGAGCTGGCAGAAGTGCTCACCAAGCCACTTCCAATCATTTATCAGGCAGTTCTGGCTAACCAGGGAGGTCCCAGTTGGCTGGAAGTTAGCAAATGTGACGCCCATCTATAAGGAGGGCCAGGAGGAGGATCCGGAGAACTACAGGTTTGTCAGTCTGACCTCAGTGCCGGGGAAGGTTATGGAGCAGATCATCTTGAGTGCCATCACGTGGCACGTACAAGACAACCAGGCAATCAGGCCCAGTCAGCATGGATTTATGAAAGGCAGGTCCTGCTTGACTAACCTGATCTCCTTCTATGACAAGGTGACCCGCTTAGTGGATGAGGGAAAGACTGTGGATGTGGTCTACCTAGACTTTAGTAAAGCCTTTGACACCGTTTCCCACACCATTCTCCTGGAGAAACCGGCTGCTCGTGGCTTGGACAGGCATACTCTTCGCTGGGTAAAAAACAGGCTGGATGGCTGGGCCCAAAGAGTTGTGGTGAATGGAGTTAAATCCAGTTGGCGGCCGGTCACAAGTGGTGTTCCCCAGGGCTCAGAATTGGGGCCAGTTCTGTTTAATATCAATGATCTGGACGAGGGGATCGAGTGCACCCTCAGTAAGTTTGCAGACACCAGGTTGGGCGGGAGTGTTGATCTGCTTGAAGGTAGGAAGGCTCTACAGAGGGATCTGGACAGGCTGGATCGATGGACCGAGGCCAATTGCATGAGGTTCAACAAGGCCAAGTGCCGGGTCCTGCACTTGGGTCACAACAACCCCATGCAACGCTACAGGCTGGGGGAAGAGTGGCTGGAAAGCTGCCTGGCGGAAAAGGACCTGGGGGTGTTGGTCGACAGCCAGCTGAATATGAGCCAGCAGTGTGCCCAGGTGGCCAAGAAGGCCAATAGCATCCTGGCCTGTATCAGAAATAGTGTGGCCAGCAGGAGTAGGGAAGTGATTGTGCCCCTGTACTCGGCACTGGTGAGGCCGCACCTCGAATACTGTGTTCAGTTTTGGGCCCCTCACTACAAGAAGGACGTTGAGGTGCTGGAGTGTGTCCAAAGAAGGGCAACGAAGGTGGTGAAGGGTCTAGAGCACAAGTCTTATGAGGAGCGGCTGAGGGAGCTGGGACTGTTTAGCCTGGGGAAAAGGAGGCTGAGGGGAGACCTTATCGCTCTCGACAACTACCTGAAAGGAGGTTGTAGCGAGGTGGTTGTTGGTCTCTTCTCCTGAGTAACAAGTGATAGGACAATAGGAAATGGCCTCAAGTTGCACCAGGGGAGGTTTAGATTGGATATTAGGAAAAATTTCTTCACCGAAAGGGTTATCAAGCATTGGAACAGGCTGCCCAGGGAAGTGGTGGAGTCACCATCCCTGGAGTTATTTAAAAGACATGTAGATGTGGTGCTTAGGGACATGGTTTAGTGGTGGACTTGGCAGTGCTAGGTTAACAGTTGGACTCGATGATCTTAAAGGTCTTTTCCAACTTAAACGATTCTATGATTCTCTGATTCTATAAATAGGTATTGAAATGCAGACTGGCAAAATGGCAATTATAATAAAACCAGGCTTAACATCATAGCCTTTCAGATGAAAGTGAAATGCCTTGCACACAAGTGGACAACTGCTGGCTAAATTTCCAGAATGAAGGGCTGATTTAGTAAAACTGGTGGACTTTTTATTAGAGAACTGCTTTATAGAGGGTTGGCGTCTACTGTGTATTGGAAGAACATTATGAAAAAGTTACCTGAATCTTCTATGAAGCACGTACAGTAAGGAATTAAGTTCTTCTGCAGAAAGTGAAATATTAATAGTTTCTGTACTTCTACATTTTATTGTAAAAGTGAAACAGGAACAGAATTAAGCCCATGCTGGTTTAGTTAAATATGCAAGTGCTGAATTATATACTGGTGTTAAAATTCATTGGGTTAAACGGTGCCTCTGATCTTTAAGACCCTAAAATCATGCCTCCTCTCAAAAGGCAGCTGTAGGTCTAGAATCTATCTCAGTGTGGACTCACATGACTATTCAACTGTAGGCTTTGCATGATGATTTCCACGTCCTAAGTGATTATTTCAGCCTAACTTAGTTTCAATTCTTTTCTTTTTTTGGTGGTAATGACTGTGATAATTTTCTTAAAGCAAGATGTTAATGCCTAGCATTTTAGAGATTTTTCTTGGATGATAAACAAGCCTCAGTGCTAATAAGATATTCTGTTTTCTGCACGTAGGAAAGGTATCTACTTTAAAATGTTTATATAGATCTTTTCCACTTCAGTCTAGTCTACTCACTGTTGAACCCCAAGTTTTGAACTTGACTTTGTCCTTTTTATTCTCTTGAGAAAACTATTAATTGTTTAACCCTTTGAGTTATTGGTTCTCAGCTCTTTCTTCAACCAGGAGTCTAAGTATGTTATTGTCTTAGAATTGTTCCCCAATGTGTCTTGCAGAGGAGAGGAGGGAGAGGACCTTGCTTATTTATTGCTGTGTCTTTCTTGCTTGCTTTCCCTTTCTTAGTGTGAAGGTAGTCAAAATATTAATACAGGTCCGTTCTTCCTCTATACAACTTGCCTCATTAATTTTGCATTTATTACATTTCAGTTTCTCATATTACATAGTTGGCAGTCAGTCATGTCACACTGCTGGCGTGTATGTGTGTGTATGTAGTAGCGCTCAATGTCACTAATTAATACTCCACGCTAATAAATGTTTACTTGAATCCATTCTATAACAACAAATTGTCAATGGCAATAATTCCCTTTAGAGAAAATGAATTAATTTTCTGTAAGATTAAGGCAAATTCTTTATAGGATTGAAACAAAAAGGTGCTTGACCTTGGTTGAAAGAATACGTCATCAGGGAATAACAGGTAAAGGTTACTTCAGTGATAAATGAGAATTAGCTTCTTTTTACTCACACCTTATTGGCAGGAAAGTATTAAAACATCCTTTCAAAGTATTTATCCTTACAAGCTGTCTTTGAAGTTGTTTGATACACCTTAAGTTGTGCAAGCATAATCAGATATTTTCTTTTCCCCCCAGTCGGTGTTATCCGCTGTCCAATTTGTGGTCAGGAATGTGCAGAGAGACACATCATAGATAACTTTTTTGTGAAGGATACCACAGAGGTTCCCAGTAGCACAGTAGAGAAATCAAATCAGGTAAGTGCATTAACATGTAATCAAGTTAACACCTTTTGGATGTGTATGCATATCCTTGGCTTCTTGCTGTGTGGCCTTTTTGCTCTTCGTATGCAGAAAAAGACTTCAAGTACTTAGTCATCCCATGGTGTAGCTACTCTAGAAAATCAGTTGAAATCGATGAAAATGCATGTGAAGAAGGTGGTTGTCTTATTCTAAACTATTTTTAATTGTTGATATAAAATTTCATCGCGATAGCAAAACATAAAAGTAAGGAATAGATGTTGGAATGGGAATTTCTGTACTTTGGACAGGGCACTTGAAGCACTTTTTGAAGCAGAGACCTGAATAATACTACGTCAAGAGATCTCAATGTAAAATGGAATCCTCTAGTTAAATCGACTTTATTTTTCTTATCTCAGCACTGACAAAATATGGCATTAAATAGCTGCAGTGCAGTTACCAAGCAAAAGGCTCAAACTTCTAATTGGGGAAGGTGGTATATTGTAGGGGTTTCTTGTTTGTTTTTCTTATGTAGGCTGCTGCTTCTTCCTTTTGCAATCAAATGATAGCCATCTCATAAAACCAAAACCTGCTTATCTGGAAGAATAGTAGTACTGGGTTTTTTTCCTCATGATGGTTTTTCAGGAGGAAAGTACTAGTGTGGAAGCAGTACCAAATGTATAATCACATCTGTGTAGGACCACAGTTTAGCATCTCTGGTATCAAAATATTGCATGTCTTCATTTTTAGCTAGTAAGAGAGTATCTCAAGTATCTCTTTACTCATAAACTTTTTATTAAACTCCAGGAACTTATTGTAAATAATTCAGCCTCTTTATATGTTGCCGCATTCTTCATAATAACAGTACAAAAAGGTTACTATGTCAATGTGGCTTACATTTTAACTCATCCCCTAACATTTGGATAGTGGTCTCCTTTTATTTTGAAAATGCCTTTTTTTTTGCTTTCCTGTTTTAGGGACCTGTATCATTGGTTCTTGATACATTTGTTTTGGGGGCAGCTTCTTAAAGGTCCTTTATTGTGTAGTCTGCTTGTTTCAAAGCTTAGCTGAAATTTGTGCTTACATACGTGAATGGGTATGTCTCTCAGGAACAGATGAAAGTACCCAGTCAGGTTTGTGATACCAGCTCGCTGGCTATTAAAGGCATAAATGTTGTCATCATCTCTGAGTAACAGGAATTAACTTATGTCTCGAAAACCATTAAACTGTGTTCAGCTTATAAGGAATTTTGCAACTGGATTTCTGAGAAATTATAGACCTTATCAGAAACGGGAATTTAGTTGGGAGTCTCTGGAAGTATGAGCAGTGTTCTCTTAATGTAGGACAGTTTGAAGTTTGCTTTTTTTTGTGTTGGGGGCGGGGGGGTGCAGTTTGTTTGGTTTTTMCCCCCCGGGTGTTGCAGGGAAACATCTGAGTTTTGGTGATGGTTGTGAGATTTACACAAAGTCACTCAATACTCTACCAGTAAGACTGGGAAAATGAATAGTCCCTGTTGCATTGAAAATTTGATCATAATTTTTTTTAGTGACTTTAAAATTAGGAAGAGAAGCAAGATAACAAATGACTTTGTTATGCAGAAGCAGTCCTGAATTTTTTTTGGACCTGTGCCATAACCTCTGCTTAGTTATATAACAAGTCCTCTAAGATACTGCTTTTGGGAGTGGTGATAGAAGTAGAATTATTTTTGCTGGGTTTAGTGACAAAGTCTTTTTTTTTTTTTTTTTTTTTTGTCTCTCCTCCCTGCCCCCGCTTTCCCCCACAAAATTTTTTCTGCTTTCTGTGAAAGTTAAGTGAGGAATTGAGGCCTTTGAGACTTGGATAAAGAATTGAAAATTCAAGAAGGGTTCTTTGTATTCTTGAGGTTGGTCATAATAATGTAAAATTGGGTGTACTTCGATGGGTCATATGGTATCAAAAGTTGGAGTCTCCACCAAACTTGATGATGTCAGGGTAAGTCAGGCACTTCCTTGGAATTGAGGGAGATGTCTTTTTTGTTTACCTTCTGATCTTGATCTGCTGGAGAGAGATACAGAGAAATTCCACATATTTCAGCAGCTGGTTTGGAATCATCCATTGTTGAGTGGTGTGAGCAGATTTCCGGGAGGTTTTTCAAAGCATTTGTGTTTCCTTAAGTTCCCTTCTGAGACATCTATCTTACTCATCCATTCCATATTTGTTTCTCTCTCTCCCTAACAAAAAGCAGCAGGCTTGCAGTTCAGAAAACACGTCTGTTCTTCAGCTAAGTTCCCTGGCTGAACTCAGCATACTTTCTGCAGCAGTTGAAGGCAAACCAGCAGACTTTGCTGAACCAGCAGCGTAGTACATTCATGTGCTTTTCTGCTGACTTTTTTTTTAAAAACGGAGCTAGATGTTTTGTTAGATGCCTGCTAAGTGAGCGTGTACCTTACCTCTTGGAAATGGATGATGTGCAGTTCTGTTTTGTTTGAATATATTTATTTTGGTATGATAATGAAACTTTTTGGACATTCCTTTGTACTTTGACATTGGAACCATAAAAAAAAGCTACACCATTCTATAAAGCTGTCTGTTGTGGAACAGCAAAGTTAACTCAATAATAGTTAAACAGATCAGTGTCCTGTTGGGGAATATTATGAGGTTTAAGGATGATGCATCCTTCTAATCAGCCTGTCTTGTTTTGCCTTTGAAGGAGCAAAGAGAAAAGAAAGAAAAATTGCCAGTAGCAAGATAGGCAACAGATCAGAGGAATTAAAGTGGAAAAGATTATGAGACTTCCAGGAAATAGTGGATCAGAGATCATCCAAATTCTGTCAAAAACTTTGGCTATTTTATAGAAATTTTCTACTGGGATGGTTCGTTTGGCTTTGGTAGTTTGGCAGCTTTAGCAAGATGTTTAAGAAATTAGAATTAGAGGCAAGCCATGGGTTCTGTGCCAGTGATGTTGTGGCTTAGAACCACTGGTCCATATCTATGACTAGACTGTATATGTGTGTTGTCAGGAAGGACTGGTTTATTTCAATTCAAGAGAGACTGCAAAAAACCCCTTTCAAATTCAATGTTTGGTTGTTTCAGATTTAAAATGGTAATAAAGCTAAAATAGTTTTTAGCATATTGAATTAAAACTGTAGGAGTAAATGGCATATCATGGAGCCTGGCATTGTGGGGTGAGAAAAATAACTGGAACTCATTAAAGTGCCAGCCATCTATCTAAAATCATGTTTACCTTATCTGAGCCTGATTTTGGCAGTTCAGTACCCTACTTACATAGCTGTGCTTTCTAGCAATTACTACTGAAAACTTCAGGAGCAAAAGAAGTAAGCATAAAGAAAGTGTAAAACTCCCTAGTATATGTTCCACAAGGGCTTTCCTGGCTAGTGTTAAAGAGAACATTAAGGATTTTGTGCTGGCTATTAGCATAGGAAGCTTTCCAGAAGAAAAGAGAAATGCAGTTGTGATCTTCCTGAAAGTAATCAGTGTAGGTTGTGGGCAACTAGGATATAAATCCTTTGAAAGAGCAGACCCTTTATAATTTTTTTCACATTATGATTTATTGAAAGACTTGGCAAAATTATTGGATGCTGGAGAGAAGTTTGAAAATAAAAATTAGTTATACTTGATTCATAAGAGTGAATGGAAAGGAGCTTCAAACCCAAGAGATGTTACTGAAGCAAATGCTAAATTTGAATAAGGGAAATTTAGGAACTTAGCAGAAGAAAATTGTTTAACACCTGTGCACACCCATGAAAGTAAAAATGAGAAGTGTGATATTGATGCAGAGGAGAAGATCATAGTGATAACATTGATGTTGCTGCAGCATATTGAGCCTGTAGTGCATTTTAGTCTAGGTCCTAATTCTCATAGCTTCTGTGTCCAAAAAAGAACACGTGTAAAAATATTTTTAATAGTAAGAACACTTTCTGTATCTTTACCAGTTACTGACCTGAAAGTTTTAAATGTTGTAGTAGGAAAGAAGAACAGTTGGACTTTATGTGAGATACTGGGAATGTAGTAACAAAACAAGGTGCTAAGACAGCAAGTCTGACTGGCATAATAGAGCGATTAATGAGGAAAATTTAGAACAAAAGTTTCTCTAGTTTTATATGGTGCCAGAGTAGCCACTATGTATTCTTCCAAAGAAGAACTAGTATGCTAAATAGCTTATCAAAGCTGTAGCCATGGCCAAAACGTCTTTGAAAGCCACTGGTTTAGGGCAGTGGGTAATAGACTCAAGAAGAGTCACAGTATGGTTTTGTTGTGCTTCGGAGAGAGGCAGCTGTTGATGGGATGTTGGAGAAAGGAGGATATGTTGATTAGGGTTTATGCATTTTGTGGTATCAGCATGTGGTTCATATTTAGACATGTAGGCGAGAATGTCCCAAAAGACAGGTGCTGTCTTTGGTGATTTTGTCTGTGCCAAGACATCGATGTTTTTTGGATCCAATAGGGGTAACCGTTGCATCTAATTTACACTGGTGAAGTTTGGAACATTTGTTCACTGAATATTCCTCTGGACTACTTTGCTCTCTTCCTTCGAAACTCGGAAACCTTTGCTTGCTTATTTAATCTCTTTAATACTCAAAGTATATTTAATTGGAAGAGTGGTTCGTTGCTACAGTAGCTGAGAAGACAGCTCTATTACCTCAACTCTTGCATGTAAATCTGTTCTTAAGTAAATAAACAAGCTTTTACAACAGAAAAAATAGTACTTACTTGCAACATGCTGAGTAATTTCAGCTTTCATTAAATTTGAATGAAGGCTGAATGAACACTTCCCGGGGTTATAAATACTAAAACTAGTAACTGAATTAAATATAATTACAAGGAAAACTCAATTAAAAATAAGTATCTGTCTAACCAGAATAAAGACTTACAGGTTAACTAGGGAGAGTTTTCTTTGAAATCACTGAAGCATTGCTTGTATGAGTCACAAAAATAAGAGTGAAATAAGTTTTATGTTTTGTAAGAGTATAGCAAACATTTGCAGTAATTGTACTTCCATGTACTTTAGCTATACGACTGATTCTAATAACTAGTTCTAGCAAAATCCAAGCTATATCTGCAAATGTGTATTTCAAATAAGTGCGTAGAAGCAAATCTAGCTTCTAGCTAGAAGGCATAACTATTTTGACGGCATGAGTTGTGATGTCTATGAAAAATTTTAGAAATCTGTTTCTCTTCCACTTGGTGGCTTTGAAGAGTATAAAGTTGGAATATATATTTTTGGACTACAAAGGAGGAGTTTCTGTTCATTTGGCAGCACCTGATTATTCGTTACTGAATCATGATCTTCATCTCATTCCAGCTACAGCAGGTCAAACCAGTTGAGAAAACCTAAAGCATATTGAAAAAAGAAAATATACAAAGGTCTTGGAATCTAGGAGGAATGAATAACTTCTGAAATCCTTTGAACTTACTTAAATGCCCTGGCACGTAGCAAGTTTATCTGCCTAATTTTGCTAAAGGTGACCTGGAAAGGCTGTTGTGGGTTTTTTGTTATTGGGGTTTTTTTGTGTGTTTTTTGTTTTTTTTGTGGGTTTTGTTTTTTTTTTTTAAATTGAGTTCCTGCCGCCTTATGTTTTTTTGTCTTTGTTTTGCTTCTTTGACTTAAAGAATGCCTGAAACACTTTTTTGTTGTTGTTGTTTTTTCCTTTGCTTATTTTGTTTTCACTGTTGGGTTTTTTACACTAGAAAAACAAATATCCAATCTCTTATTCTCCACTCTAATTTGCAAAAACACCTCTGGGTATCTGGGAGCATAGCATGATGATACCTCTCTGGCAACAAGACTGATTTGAAAACTTCTTTCTCATCCTGCAGTGGTTCACTACCCAGTCAGCAGTGCTGATGTAACTGATCTTGGACCACAGTGATGTAATCAATCCGGTTTTACACCACAGTCTTGCAGAGGGTTGCATTGGCACACCTGAGGAGGCAAAGGAGGAGGGACGGAATTTCTTTCATGGGAGTTCCTGCCAGAGAAAATGTAATGTTGGAGTAATGCCTCAGTGATACTGGCTTGTTCTATATTTTTTTCAAGAAGCTGTGCTGAGTCCTTAAGAACACTTCTTTTTTTGCAAAATGTCATTGAAATTAAGGGTTAAGAGCAAGTAAAAATTTTCGATTTCCTGATTACAATTCACTTCCTTTAATTGCTTTACTTCCATTTTCTTGACTTTTTTAATGATGTCCTGACTTTGATATTTCTCCCTAATCAACTAGTCTGGATAGGACTAGAATTTTTATTGTTAAGAGAAGAAGGGGAAGAAAAAGAAAAACCAAGCAGAAGAAAAAAAAATTTTAAGAAGATTTTTAAAAAAAAACTTTCAGGCCTCCTTTTTGTAAAGAAACAGAAAAAGGGGCACAAGCCCAATTTTTTCTCCTTTGCAGGTCACCTTTAATGAAAAGGAACTGCTTCAACCTCCAAGTGACAACAAGAGGGGCCAACAACCCTTGTGTTGTAACTTCATTTCTCAGAAGATATTTGCTTTGAGAGGCAACATGATCCAGAAGAATAAGCACAGCATTAGGAATCTGGAACTCGTGTGTTCAAATTCCAGTTCTGTCAGTAACTTGCTTTGTGGCCTAAGGCAAGATTTGTGCTAATTTTCCTCTTTTGCTTGAAGGGGAAACTGGGACATAGTTCTACATATATATTATCTATTTGCATAGGGTATAAATATTTGTTTCCTCTTTAACTTAATCTATATTTATCTTGTGAGGGTGCAGAAGTTGGATTTTTTTAAATCAAACTGAAAACTAAAGTAAAATCTAAAATTTTCTCCTTGTTGCTCCTGCTAGCAGAATTCTATCAGTGGGATCTGTAGGATATAGCAATCTTCAGATGTCTTGAGGCTTTTGTTTGCAGCAGCGCTAAACATTGATAGAAATGGACGGTAGTTACCTAAACAAGTATCTGCATAAGCATGTTCATTATTTTTACCACGAAAAAGCCCTTGAAGGTATGACTACAGAGGTATTGTAAAGGAGGAGTTAAAAAATGAAATAATGTTACGAACATGTGAAGTGGTAGTGTCCATCATTCATAGTTTCCAACCTGTTGTTCAAGTTGTGAGTCCGTAGGATTTTTTTCTTGTGTATATATTGACTCTGTGCAGAGAGGTTTTGGTCTGCTATTAGGTTTGTTTTCCTTAATTAAATTTTTTTTCTAGATCTCTTGGGTATAGTCCAAAGAGCCCCAGGAATTAACAGGCCACAGTTTGAAAATTATTATGCATTGGTTGCAAATCTGTTCTAGGGTAGCTTTACTGGTAAGTTTAACTGGAATGCTATCTTTCAGTGGTGATGCAGAGATTCTTGAGAAGAACCCTGCTGTTCAATACTGTGTGTACCTCCTGAAACTCTAAGCGGGTGAACAGAAACTAAAATTAAAGCTTCTGTGTGAACTGAGGGAGGCTTCTAAAATCAGAGCAGTGCTGATCCTGTTCTGTCTTTAGTAAATATTTCACAAGAGCACATTGTATGTAGTAAACATTATATGGCTTCTAAGTGTGCAGCGTCAGGCAGAAAGTAATGGTTTGACTTTTATCATGTCAGGTAAAGGTTTTAGAGTAACACTGATACAATGATCACTTTCTTTGAAAAGTCACATTCAATTACTTTTATGCAGTTATTTATAGTGTTCGTGTACCTCAGGCAGTTTTCCGTTCTCATTTCACAGTTTTCGGAAAACTGTAAAAGTGCACTGATTGTATATGAACAATAGCTTGTATGTATATTCCATATTTATTTTAAAAAGTACTGTTTTTTTCCTCACGTCAGGTCTGCACAAGCTGTGAAGACAATGCAGAAGCTAATGGTTTTTGTGTGGAATGTGTAGAATGGTTGTGCAAGACCTGCATCAGAGCTCACCAGAGGGTTAAATTCACAAAGGATCATACAGTAAGACAGAAAGAAGAAGTATCTCCAGGTAACACACTTGATTTATAATTTCACAAAGAATGTGTGTCTGCGTTGGAAAACTGTATTAGACCAACACATTTCTTTTTAAAGTGATAAATTTCAAAAACTGTATTCCTTAATCCTAGTAAATGTAAAAGGATAGATTCATTATGATATAACCCTTTGGTGCATATGAATTAGTGGAACTATGTTATTTTTCTGGTTGGTAACGGATACGTTTTAATAGTTTCCTGCCTCCCAGTCACTTATTTCAATTTCATTGCTGAAGGCTGCAACCATTTGAACCAATTCTGGTGTTTCTTTGGCTGCTCTCCATCTAAGTGGATCTCTTAAATGATCCAGCTAACAAAAGAGAAAACTTTCTTTTAAACATTAGATGCATTAGAATGTAGCTACTGAAAGGGAGACTTTGTCATGGCTGGGGGTATGATAGCAGTTTTCCTGTCAGGTTTTTCTGTCAGATATGCTGCATAGTGGTAAGAAACCCTACAGATTGGTATTTCGTATGATTTTTATGCAAAGTGTTTTAAACCAATAAATACACATAGATTTTATCTTTCATCTGGAATGATTGGAAGTTATTGTCTAGACTTTGGAGATCAGCTGGAGAAAATACTTCGTTATGCATTTGGCTCCTCTAGTTTTTCTGGAGGTCTACCAAATGGTTTATATGAACTTTATTGTTGTATATTGCAGCAAAAGAAGCACTAAAGATTCATCACTCTGATAATAAAGCATGCTCTGTTAGTGATAAAGCATGCCAGTATTCATGTTTTAGCTAAGTATATTTTAAGTTTGAAATGTTTTGCCTTAGAAATTAAAGGGAAGAATGTTATGAATTGGGGTGTGTTTCCTCAGTAGGATCTATGATAATTCAGGTTGGAAGGGACCTCAGGAGATCATCTAGTCCAGCCTCCTGCTTAAAGCAGTCAGCTATGAGATCAGATCAAGTTGCTCAGGGCTTTATCCATTTGGGGCTTGAGAACCAACAATGATGGACGTGGTGTACAGTACAGCCTCTCTGAGAAATCTTGACTATTCTCATGGTAAAAAAGGTTGTACTTTTATTGATTGAGAACCTTTTTTGTTTCAGTTTATGCCCATTGTGTCTTGTCTTTTAGTGACATTGTAGGACAGTTATAAACATAATAGGATGCTGACAAACATTCTACTGGTTCTAATAGATCCATTGGACTTGCATGATTTATCTTGTAAATATAGAAATGATTTTTATAAATTATTATATAGTATTATAAATATATGTATTATAATACATATTCCACCATACCTAGTCCTGTGAATTTTATATATAATGTGGGCTTTCACTTCTGTAATCTTTATTGCTCAAAGGGTAGCTTCCAGTATGATACCTTAGAGATATACTCTATATTCTGTATCCCACTTTCAGATGTGGTGAATCAAAAGTGAGGACTGAGTGTACTTTCAGGAGAGGACAAAAGTAGTAGGTAAAAGTGTCTAGCTGTTACGCTGAACATGACTTGGTGGTAGGAATGCTGTCTGTGCTGGTCAGTTTCAAAGAATTTTGACCAAAGGATACAGATCTGAAAATAACTTCTTCCAGGTTTCATGAAAATAAGTAAATGAATGGGTATGGAAAAGAGACCTTATTGATCTGCAGTGAAGGATGGGCTGCAGTGTGAAGCCAGTTTTCATTACAGGCCATATAATCCTCATGAACTCAGTGTCCAGCCTAACTCATAAGAAATTAGGCTTTGTCGGTTAAATTGTTTAAAGAACAGATTTCATTTATATCATCTGGTGGTGTTTCCTATGCTCTTTGGAATTTGCTCACTAGAAACTGAAGTGAGGCCTCTCACCCATTTAGAATGGGGTTGTGAAGGGACGTTAGTAACTTCTGGTTATTATATTCTGTATGTTTTACACTTTTGAATGCCCGTGTCTTGATATCCTCAAATCCCCTTTCACCCATTTGACTGAGAAAGAAGACAGAGCAATGAATTGTCAGCAATCTCCTCATTTCCATTTAAGAGAGGAACTTGCTGGTTGTGCAATGTATTTTGCAACTGCAACAGTACTGGCTACTCCTTTTGTAAATAGTTTTGTGGGGCCTTAATGAGTTGTGGTAAAATAGGTTCTAGAGATTTTCCATGAGAGAGGGTGTTAGCTCCATGCTTGATCAAGAGTGAGACATCGCAGTTTGAGCTTACAGCTGTTATATTCTTGATTAGGTGGCCTGATACACACTTCTAGCATCTAGGTGAGGAATATGGTAAGGAAAAACAGGAGAATGCAAATCTTTAATCATTTCAAGAGACTGGACTGACATCTTCCTTTATTCAACAGAGGCAGTTGGTGTGACCAGTCAGCGACCTGTGTTTTGCCCTTACCACAAAAAGGAGCAGTTGAAGTTGTATTGTGAAACCTGTGACAAGCTGACCTGCCGAGACTGTCAGTTACTAGAACACAAAGAGCACAGGTATCAAAACAAAGTATATGTTTTATGCTACTCACTTATAGGAAGATAGCTTGGAGTTGATTGTAGCTCTAGCTGTATGGAATACAGCCGGGTGAAAAAAGTGCAAAATAAAATTTTCTGCTCAGAAATGAAGCCACAAATAAATAGAGATTGTATCCAAAAGAGTGTGGCTGATGAGTGTGTGATAGTTTAGAATAAAACCTAATTCTTCCAGTTTTTAATCTGGTGACTTAAGCACAAGGCCTTTCTTTACTGTCAAGTTATTCGGATAGAATTTGTTGCTATGCGGCTCTTCAGAGAGTCCTTAGAAAGCACAGGGGCCGTGTTACGCAACTGTACGCTTATGTGTAATTTCTCCATTTGTCCTTCAACAAGATGATTATATAACGGAACGTTGCCAAACAAATTCAGAACGGAGCAAATGGGCATTTTTTCTGTGAAGAGCCTTTTAAAAGGAAGAGTAAACCTAAAGTTTGGCTATACTGTACTTTGAGAACACTATTTGTAACACTCAAATCTTTGGGCTGCTGTTCTTTGGTCATATCTTACTGGCCACAGAAGCTGAAAAGCAGGATTATATACAACTTCTGAGTACAAGACAATAATCTTGCTGGCTAACGCATATAGTAATGGTYTGGGACAGATGTACTCTTAGGTTAAATATGAATATGCTCGTTATACCTGATGCAACCACCCAAAGAACTATCTTGCCTGACCAGGTGAACATCAATACGTGGAGAAGTGTTGGCCACTGTTGCTCCTTGGAACAGGCTAAACCTTGCTCTTGCAGAGTTGCAGTCTTCCTCTTCAGTTCTCCTTTTCTTAGGATTTATATCCCTTTCAGAATGTGTCACCTCTTTTTTTCCTCAAATTGTTGATGATTTCAGTTCCTTGATTTAAAATGTTGCTGACTTCTACTGACTCAGCGATCTCTCCTCTTTCTTCTGTTTCTACATCCTTATCTTGCATGAAGTAATAGCTTACATGTACTTTCACTTACAAAGTGATGGCTACAGCACAACATTAATTTTTGTTTTGCTAAAATTGGGCTATGGTCATGCAGTATCCCTTCATATTTATGAAAATCATAATTCTCAAAACAAAATAAAAATTACAGGAAATATACTATAAATTCAAATATACTATAAATAAAATATATCAGCATTTGCTGACATATACTTCCATGAGGACAGTTAAATTCTGAACTTGAGCAGCATCTTTCTTCAATTAAAGAAGTCTTTTGTAAGGCACTCTGCTTTTTAGCAAGTATATCACACCTTTTGCACGTGTAAATACTCACTGTTATGTACTACAGGTACCAGTTTATAGAGGAAGCTTTCCAAAACCAGAAAGTGATCATTGAGACACTAATCACCAAACTGATGGAGAAGACTAAGTACATAAAATATACAGGGAAGCAGATCCAAAACAGGTATGTATCAGATTTTGAGGTTAAAACTGACACAGAGGGCAACTTTATATACACTGTAATTTCTTGAAATGTTTAGATTAGTGCATTTTGTACCTCTCTCCTTTTATCCTTCCAGAAAGAGAAATTCTAAAATCATCAGTTTGCCATAGTGACTCTTGCCTGTTTAATGTGCTTGGTTGTGTTAGATAACTCTTCTGCTCAGCCTGTCAACTTAATGGGCAGCAATAGCTTGTGTGCAACAAAACAACTTATGCAATAAGTAGAAGGCAGTCTTACAGTCTTCCCCACCATCAGCGCACTTATTTTCTTAGTGTAGATCCCTCTTAGAAAGTGAAAGGTTATGACTCATGTTTTCATAATGCTTGTGACACATATTTGAAGATTTATGTAATACTTTTATGCTTGGGGCTTTATTCACTCGGTACTACAAACCTAGGAGAAAAATAAATCTGTAAAATGTGTGCTGCAATAGGCCTTTGTAACTGCTCCTTCAGCAGAGTTTAAAGGCAGTACCCAGGAAGATTCAACACAGTACGGGATTCTGAGTGCAACTTGAACTCTTCCTCTCTCTTTGCCTGTCTTTGAGGATGGTGGAGATGGAAAAAACCAGCAGACACCTTTCTCTTCTTTTGCTGCATCTAAGTGGTTATTCTCCCTTGCATCTTAGCAGTAGTGGTTTTCACAATATAAGATTATGCTTTGCTGTTATGAGTTTGAGCACTATTGTTGAAATAGCTAAATTAGAAAATCTACTTACTGTTTCTGTTTCTGGAGTGCCATTCTACCTTAGATGGAAATTAGACTTAAACAGTTCTGATTGCCATGGACCGTTCCAGAAATTGCCAGACAATGAAAAATCAAGAATTTCAATTACAATGAGCATTTAATTTTTATCAGTGGCAGATGTCAGTAATTTTACAGACTTATGGCATTAGAATTTGCCACCAGTTAATTAATTTTATCATAGGTCACTGGTACTTGCTCTTTCTATTTCTCCCAGTAATTTTCCTGACTATAAGTATCTGATGGTATATGTATTAATTGGTGCATATAATCAAGAAATATTGTAGTCTTAGCAACAGAGTAGAGGGGGGGTTTTTTATACTGTTTGGAGGGTGGGTTGGTGAGCTAAAGAACATGATTTTCTGTACTATCTACTTACAGAATTCTTGAAGTGAATCAGAATCAAAAGCAGGTGGAACAGGATATTAAAGTTGCCATATTTACACTGATGGTAGAAATAAACAAAAAGGGAAAAGCTCTGCTGCATCAATTGGAGGTAATTGCATTTCTATGATAAGAAACAAAAATGTCAGTCTTAATATTTTTTGTGCGTATTCACATTAAAATAAAATCCATTTCTAGCATTAGCCACCTGTGCATGTCCTGTTGCAATTCCAAAGTGAAGAGATGTCCCACACAAGCCATTTGAGCAAGTGGGTTTTTTTAGGGGGCAGGGGAGGAGGGTTTGGTTTTTGGGGTTTGTTGTTGTTTTGTTTGTAATTATTATCTGTGTTCCCTGCTTTGTGAATCAGGGCTGTCTCTGAGCCCAGTTTCCTTCTCCATGCTTTTGCAAGTCATAATTCTATGCGTCATGCATGAAAAGTCTTTCCATCAGAATTTTTCATAAATTCAGCAATCCAATAGCAAATCAAAGGAGAGAATTGTCTAGAATGGATACCTGGAAAAATAGTACCTCCAATTGTGTTTTAAAAAGTGTGTATGTGTATAGAGAGGCACATACATATATGAAAATGTGTCATAAGAGAAAATGGGAATCTGCACAGAAAGTCCTGATATCTTGAATAAATGTATACTGACTTTTCTGTTTGATAGCTGCAGTCGGGGGCGGGGGTGCTTTTCAGAAGAGCTAAGTGAAACCACTTGATCATTGTGAATTACAAATATGAAAGCTAATGCCTGTTAATTAATTCCCTTTGACTGGAACTGCTTTTCTACTTGCAGACTCTGGCAAAAGAGCATCGGATGAAACTTCTGCAGCAGCAACAGGAAGTGGCCGGTCTCTCTAAGCAGCTGGAACATGTAATGAATTTTTCCAAATGGGCAGTTTCCAGTGGGAGCAGCACAGCACTACTGTACAGCAAACGCTTGGTAAGGTTAGGAAGATAGCTCTCTCCGTTTACTTAGAGACTATAGTTAAGGCAGATATGCACACATGCGTCAGTAACACTAGGGAATTGGACTTTTTAATGACTTTCTACTAATTGGAATATTTGTATGTAATTTTTCATGGTTTTCTCTTAAACGTAAATACAGAATGTTTCTAATAATTTAGCTCTCTGGTCATGATTCTGTCCTGTTACACTACCATAGAATTGTTGTAGATCTGCAGAAGTAGGAACAACTCCTTTTCTTTGGAGTGAAAACCATGAAGCCGTGAAACACTGGGAGAATTGTTGCGTGTCCTACATCATCACTGAGGTTCTTTTCAGTACTTGTAACAGCTTCTGAGTTCAGAGAAAGATGGTATTTATATATTGTAGTCTGATATCCAACATTGTAATGTAAAAATTAATGTATTGCTTTGTTCTGTCAGACTTGTCTTCCAGTAAGTCTTCAAAAATTGATAAAAATGAAGCTAAGGCTTTTGCTTGTCCATGCAAACAGTTATGAAGCTAAATATTTCAATGCTATAATGACACTTAAGATCTGAGTGCATGTGGTCTCGCTAAGCTGACTGCTCATGATGAACAGGAATCCTAAAAAAATTGAAACAAAAAACAAACAAAAAGCTGACCATGGTTTGTCCAGAGGTTACTAGATTGTACTAGCCTGATGATGGAAATCTGTGGCAATGTTGAGGAAAGATGCAAGATCCTTTTTTCCCAATTCCTATAACTGGATAACAAAGTTTTTTCTTTATTTTCTCATTGCTTAGTTGAGAACCTACTGGGGGGGGTTGTGGGTTTTTGTTTGTTTATTTTTGGGGTTGTTGTTTTTTGGTGGTGTTTGGGTTTTTTTTGATACCCATTAAAATGCTGCAGGCTATAGCAGATAGTGGAATATTACTTGGTTTTATCAACTTACTTCAAGTAGTTAAATTCATTTGGCTTGCCTTATACTGCCTCAGCAAGTAATATTTTTTAATTTAATAGAGAAAAAGGGCATCAAACTGAGTCATGTTGTTTATAATTGCTTAGTGTTGCCACAAAGACTTCTGCTATGTGAGTAAGAAAACAGTTATGTTGCAGGCATCTTAATCTTATAAACATTATGCAGTTGAAGAAAAAGAGCATCTAGCCCATAAAGCCTCAGCAAATGAGAAATATTTTTCAAAAGAAGAGATGAGCTTTAGGCTCCTGATTTTTTGCTGAAAGTTGGTGTTATTTGGGAGTTGAGCAGCTAACCTGTCTGTGGACATCTGGAAAATCTGTTCCTGAACAACGATGCGTAGAGGAGCATGTGAGACTTCTGCTCCAGCATATCCAACCACTTGAAACTAGGAGGGAGGAATGCCAAGCAAACTTAAATGCAGAGTTACAGCTAGGAGGCAATGTCTGTACTTCAGGGAAATAGCACACTAAACTGTTTGCAAGAAGACATCAGTTTCCCAGCCTAGTCCTCTACCACGAACAAAACACTGGTAGCTACCACTATTACTGACAGGAGGTAACTAGTCTAATCATGAGTTTATCTACAATATATGTGTGTGCACAATAGGAGGAATATATGGAGCAAACTATGACAAGAACTGTGTGCAACCAGTATTGGTGACAGGACAAAAGACTAGAATTTCTATAGTGTAGTATACTTGATTCTGGTAGTGTACACAGAAATCCTAGCAAATCTATATTCAAAATAGTAGTGCACTTAAATTTTCCATGGTCATTAAAAAAACTTAAGTCTTGCTAAATGTTTTTTGTATCTGTTCTACAACTGACCTGCCTAAAATGGAAAGAAAAAAATTGTAAGCTGGAAGCTCTTATAAAATTCCTATGTAAAAGATAACCAGTATCATTTTAAACAGGTAAGATGATTTTGCTAAGTATGTCTGTTGAACTTTTCCAGGAAATAATCTATTATTCCAGAAAAATAAGTGTTGAACTCTTTAAGTTTTTGTCTATATCTGCTGTGTGTTATGCTAAAATTACTGCCTGTGTTAGATATTTCTAGTGAAACAACTGCAAGAAAATATTTTCTTTCTAGGAACTAGATAAATACTGAGCATTTGCTAGAGTATTCTGCTTGTGTAATGTAATCATAGTCCAGTCCTTTGGAACCAAGGAGTTGGAAGAGTCTGAAAATATCTGTGTGTCGTGGTTTAACCCCAGTTGGCAACTGAGCACCACACAGCCACTCGCTCACCCTCTCCCCGCGCCCCCGGCGGGGTGGGGGAGAGAATCGGAAGAGCAAAAGTAAGAAAATTCATGGGTTGAGATAAGAACAGTTTAATACTTGAAATAATAATAATAGTAGTAGTAGTAGTAGTAGTAGTAGTAGTAGTAATGAAAAGTAAAACGAGAGAGAGAGAGAGAGAGAGAGAGAGAGAGAGAGAGAGAGGAACAAAACCCAGGGAAAAAAAAACAAGTGATGCAACTGCTCACCACCCGCTGACCGATGCCCAGCCAGTCGCTGAGCAACGATCGCTGCCCCCCGGCCAACTCCCCCCGGTTTATATACTGAGCATGACATCATATGGTATGGAATATCCCTTTGGCCAGTTTGGGTCAGCTGGGGCTATGCTCCCTCCCAGCTTCTTGTGCACCTGGCTGAGCATGGGAAGCTGAAAAGTCCTTGACTAGGGTAAGCGTTACTTAGCAACAACTAAAACATCAGTGTGTTATCAACATTATTCTTGTACTAAATCCAAAACACAGCACTATACCAGCTACTAGGAAGAAAACTAACTCTATCCCAGCCGAAACCAGGACACTGTGAATCTGAGAGTTTTCAAAGACGAAGTTTATAAGATCTGTTCTTTGGCTCTCTGAAGAGAACTTAAATTTATTACAAAGGAAAATTCCCTGTGATGATGCTGGTTGCCAAAAGGATGGGATGCTTTTCTTTGAAAGAAAAATGAATGGGCTAACATAGGTTAGGGGGGGGGGGAAAAACCAGCAATGGTTATGTGAATCTGTACTTCACTTGCAAGTAGTTCAAGTCATTGAATGTAATGACCAAGTTTGTGGAAGGATATGTATTTCTACAGGGGAGAAGAATTAACTTTTTTTAGGCTGTAGTTGATTGCTTTTTAAAACTATTTTAGGAAGAAGGGAAAGATGTTAAGAATACCTCTTTTATTTGTAGCATGGACAAATTTCTCTATCTTTCACCTCAATTCTGTAGGGGCTTGTTCARGATTTTTTTGTTGGTGGTAGTTTTTGGTGGTTTTTTGTTTTTTGGGTTTTTTTTTTTTAAAGACTTTTTTTGCTGTTCAGGTACATGGCTCTGGCCCCAGAGAAAAAAATCTTGTTTTGTTCCTGTTCTAGATTACGTATCGACTACGGTATCTTCTCCGAGCAAGGTGTGATGCTTCACCAGTGACTAACAATACCATCCAGTTTCACTGTGATCCTAGCTTCTGGGCTCAAAATATTTTCAATCTAGGTATGATAAAGTTTTATTAGCCCTTTGGCATCTTGATCCTGTTTTGAAAGCAGCTTTCTTTTTGTGAAGATAAATAGCCTCTGCACTATCAATTTCTTGGTTTACTTTGTTAGACTGATTTCCTTACCTGTAGAAGACATTGAAAGTGCGTTGTATGGGAAAAAGTATTATTTATGAATACTTACGATAAAGTATTGACAAACTTACCTTGCTTGAATGGTACGTGTGATGGTGAAAATAGCAGCTTTCAGTTTCCTGGGCAATACACATGCCTTCTGGCTTCTGAAACAAGGAACACAATCTATAACCCTACTTCACATCCTAAGAAAGGATTCCAGAAGTCAGTCTCTGCATCTTCCAGCCCTTTCTTCTACTTCAATCCCATCTTCCCAAGCTGAAACCCATAGCAGCAGCATAGTATGTTCAAGAACCCCCATTTGCCCCCTTGTCATGCTGAACAATAAGCCTTGGAAAACTGAGATGAAGAGAAGGGGAGAATGCCAAAGAAAAACAGAACAGGGAAGAGAACACTACTTTTTGACAGTTGTCTGGCTTTTAGATTGTCTTCCTGAAGTTGTGGGGTGGAATTCAGGAGAAAGCACGTTTTTAAGAGTTGCAAATGTACTTCATCTTCATTATCCTAATAGATTTTGATCTAGTCTCCAAACTGGTCTTTACATTTTTTCATACAGCTATAAGTTGCTAGGGTTTTGTGACACTGGTGAATCCCAGAACCTGGAAGCTTTGCAGGTAGCCTGCTTGTGTGATTGCCTGAAAGCCTGAGTTTAATGGAGATAAGCATCCTAGGAACTCATCAGCTTAGGAGCAGGAATTAAAGCTTAGAGGTCTTTTTAGGATTTTGACTGCTGTCATGCTTCCTTTCTCTCTCCATTGTTGGCTTGATGGGCATTTTTTGTTTTTCTGTCATGTGCAGAATGCTTTGCGAGATACCTGTGGGACCTTTTCTGCCTTTCATCAGAAAGTGCAGTCAGCTCTACAAATGTACAGAGAGGTGCAAATGTATGTTTCTCTACAAAGGCAGAGAAAGAAAGGGTTATGGCAGTGCTTTAAGGCGAACAAGCTCCTTTCCCCACACACCAGGACATTGAATGGTAGCAGGGAAATTCTCCAAGTTCCTTCTTTGTAAATAATTTTCCTTGGGAAAGGAGTTGAAAGTGAATGTCTTTTTTCCAGAAATGAACTGTGAAGCTGTGTGGTGATAACTGTGAACTGCTGCTAAACTGAGATGATGCTTGTTAAGAGGGGGCTTTTTCTTATGTTTGGTTTTGGGGCTTTTCTTTGTTTTTTGTTTATGAGCCATTGAACTGCTGAAATATGTTCCCTTAAAGTATGAAAATGCTACAATAGGAATGACACCTGTATGTATCAGCATAGGAGTTCTTGTAACAGTTTATCTATTTAAGTGATAGATAAAACCAGGTCACATTTATCTATCTCTCTTCAGAAATCACAACCTTTAGGCTGTTACGTTATGATCAGACATGTTCAATTTCTGTAGATAAACCAGATTTAAGAACCACTGAAGGAAAAATAAAATGAAGTCTGTAAATAAAGAAACAAGTTACTCTGGGAATGGCTTGAATTCTAGTGAAGGCTGCATGTTGCTGACAGTGTGATAGTATCTGTACACTAATAGGATAGCTCTCTTATGGATTTCAGAATGTATTTAAGAAAATAAAATACAATATTTAAAGTGTTTTAATTCCACAAATTGTATGATAACCCATGGTTTTCTAGAATAATGGAAGGGAATCATTTTCTGTACTACCTTTGGGTAAGTAGCTTTATACCACAGATGTTAACTCTGGAAAGGCTTTTGAAGATGTTATTAGACTTGGAGAGAACAGAAAAAAATGCGGTGTGGGTTTGACAGTTAATTGTAGTACAGTCAATACCATTCTTTGTCAAGGTAATTCCCTTTCTAGAGAAAGAAAATAAAATAGATCTATTTTGACTGTAGTGTAATATTTCATACAGCTGCATATGGGAAACAGTATTATTCATCTGCATTTTTCTCTGCTCACTTTATGGGAAATATTGACTAGACCTGTTACAGGCTTAATGAAGGGTATTAGGCAATAGATTGGTAGGGTTTTTCTATTTTGTTTAGCATATTTAATATTTTTTTTAATGACTGATGTGGTAGAATCATAATTAAAATGTATGCAACACCAAAATTACCAAGTGTCAATATGAAAACAGTATTGTTGATGTTAGCTTTCTGCCCTGCTCTGCACTACAGTATGTTGACTGGCCTAGACTCCCTCTGTGTCTGTGTCTAGATAGCTACTTGCATAGCTTCTCAGCTCTTGGGATGAAAAAGAGGAATACAAAATGCAAGAAGTTTTCTCCTCCTTCAGATAATCTACCCCAAAATGAGCCAGGCTAGACTGCACAGGATCCGCAGAGACTGATGGATATGAGGAGAGAAGTGGCAGAGGGTGATTTCAAGCTCTGCTGTAACAGGGATTGTCAAACTGTCATGTGGTGTACCCACCTCATGAAGTGAACTCTGCTGGGACGCAGCCCTAAATCTCTGGGAGAGAAGGGAGTATGAGGTGTCTATCCCCTACTTGTATTGAAAAGCTTTTGTGCAACCTTCCACAGATCATTGGAATTTTTTAACTCTTGGTCTTGGACCATAATTCTCCCTACTTCACTCTGTTTTAAACAAAGAAAGTGTCTTTGTCTTTTCCTGTACAAACAGTGTGCTATTCCCTTGAATCAAATCAAACTCTGTTCTGTCTGGAATTCATCCTTCTTGGATGAGGTAGCCAGAATTTTACATGAGAGTTTCATGTAATCACACTATATATCTCTTCAGATAAAATCTCTCACCCAGCATTAGTGTCTAAAAGTTACCTGTCTAGTCAAATTTCCTTCTAAGTCAGTGGAGAGAGATAAAACATCTCTTGGAGGTGCCCATCACATCCTAGAATTGGTGGTGTGTAGCAACTGAGAGTATCATTTGAGTATTCCATGATGATGACTCAGAGGCCAGAAAGGATCACAATACCTTTAAGTATTATGATACAGTTAAATCTTTTTATCAGACGACTGGATCAGGATGCTCTTTCCCATTGAAACTTGGCTCCCTTGCTGTTCTGGAGAGGCCAGGACACCTTCCTAGGAGAATCCACCGTATAGAGGAGGCTGCAGCACAAGACAGTTCACTAGTTTTTCCTCTTCTGCATTATAAAATGCGAACATTTTATTGCATGGAAACAAACAAAATAAATGGAGTCCTCTATCCCATGTTTATCCATTCTTTACATTACAATAATGAATGATGACCTCATGGTATAAAAGGAACTAATGGTGAAAAATAGCATTTCTGCTAGCTGCAATATTTTGGTATTGATTTTATTTATTTTGTTTAAACCAGGTTCTTTGGTAATTGAAGATAAAGAAATCCCACCACATATGCCCAAGAGCCCTGTCATGGAAACAAACTTACAGCCACCAGGCAGCTTACCTTCAAACCAGCTGTCTAAGTTCCCAACGCAGATAAGCTTAGCTCAGCTCCGACTCCAGCACATGCAGCAACAGGTCATGGCTCAGAGACAGCAAGCTCAACGCAGAGCAGGTCCAGTAGGTTTACCAAATCCAAGAATGCCAGGAGCCATGCAGCAGCCTCCTGCTTCTCATCAGGTAAGTTATGCCTATTTCCAGAGAAGACACTTTTTTTTTTTCCATGGCACTGAAGGAGAAAGTAAAGAAAGATAAGAAAAAAGAAAGAAATTATGTCTAGATACATAACTTCAGATAGCTTCATCTTTAGCACATGGCTATGTAAATGGATTAGGGAACATTTTCTTTACTGAGAATTGAATGGGCATTTTAAACTTGTCTGGCAGAATGTTTGGTAGCACTCAGCCTATTTTTATTCAGAAAAAAAAATCATATGGTATCCAACCTTATATAGAGCTGAGCTACATATTTTATATTTTTGTCAAATGATTAAAATGTGAATCTGTCATTAATTTTTTTCCAAGGCTTTTTTGCATAGAACTGTGATTCTCCCATATAACTTTCAAAGTTGGAAATACTCTCACTGGCTCTTGTGATGTATCTGCACTTATTATATCAGAATAATTCAAATCCATCTACTAGGTTTTGTTTTTAACATTGAAAATTAATATGTTGTGTGATCATTCAGATAAATGGTGTGGTACTATTTGTCAGCATCTAATCTGTTAAGAATTTCAGAAGTTTAAAAGGGCCACTCGGTAAAAATTTCTGGAACATTGAATAGATAACAGCTAACTTGCAGAATTGTTTGTTTGTTTGTTTGTTTGTTTTCATGCAGGCACCTCCACGCTTGATTCATTTTCAGAATCATAGCCCCAAGTCCAATGGTTCAGCTCTTCCTGCACAACAGATGAGATTTCCCCAAAATCAGAACCTACCAAGGCAAGCAATAAAGCCCAACCCATTACAAATGGCATTCTTGGCACAGCAAGCTATAAAACAGGTAGAGTTTCTTTCCCTTTTCACTCGCCATGTAGAAATAAAACATCAGATATGCTTTATATCATTGTTGTGGTTTAACCGCAGCTGACAACTAAGTACCACACAGCCGCTCACTCACTCCCCACCCCCAGTGGGATGGGGGAGAGAATCGTAAGAGTAAAAGTGAGGGTTGAGGTAAGAAAAGTTTAATAATTGAAATAAAATATTATAATAATAATAACAACAACAACAACAACAATAATAATTTGTAATGAAAAGGAAGATAACAAAAAGAGAGAGAAGTAAAACTGTTGTGGTTTAACCCAGCAGGCAGCCAAACACCACACAGCTGCTCGCTCACTCCGCGCCCCAGTGGGATGGGGGAGAGAATCGAAAAAAAAAAAAAAGTAAAATTCATGGATTGAGATAAAGACAGTTTAATAGAACAGAAAAGGAAGGGAAAATAATAATGGTGGTGATGATGATGATGATGATAGAATATACAAAATAAGTGATGCACAATACAATTGCTCACCACCCGCCGACCGACGCCCAGCCAGTCCCCGAGCAACGATCGCTGCCCCTCAGTCAACTCCCCCTAGCTTATATACTGAGCATGACATCATGTGGTATGGAATATCCCTTTGGCCAGTTTGGGTCAGCTGTCCTGGCTATGCTCTCTCCCAGCTTCTTGTGCACCTGGCTGAGCATGGGAAGCTGAAAAGTCCTTGACTAGGGTAAGCATTACTTAGCAACAACTAAAACATCAGTGTGTTATCAATATTATTCTCATACTAAATCCAAAACACAGCACTATACCAGCTACTAGGAAGGAAATTAACTCTATCCCTGCCAAAACCATGACAAAAACCCAAGAAAAACAAGTGATGCAAATGAAAAACAATTGCTTACCACCAACTGACCGATGCCCAGCCAGTCCCTGAGCAGTGGCCCCCTGGCCAGCTTTCCCCCAGTTTATGTACTGAGCACGATGTCATATGGTATGGAATATCCCATTGGCGAGTTTGGGTCAGCTGTCCTGGCTGTGCCCCCTCCCAGCTTCTTGTGTATCTCCAGCCTTCTCAGTCAGTAGAGCATGAGAAGCTGAAAAGGCCTTGACTCTATGTAAGCACTGCTCAGCAATAACAAAAACATCTCTATAGTATCAACATTGTTTTCAGCACAAATCCAAAACATAGCCCCATACTAGCTACTACAAACAAAATTAACTCTATCCCAGCCAAAACCAGCACAATCATCTTACTTTTATATTATATTTCTAGAGTGCTTTTCAATTAGAATAGAGACTGCACTTTTCTCTATGACAAGATACCCACAGTTTTCTTAAGGAGATAACTGTCAAGTTTCTTTCATTTTGACAGTTCTAAGCAGCTGAAGCATTATGGAAGTGAGCCACTGTGTGTGCTATGTAGTTGTTTCATTCTCTTGTTTGCTATTACTGTGATTTCTGGCCACTTATGCAAAACTTAACATGGCCATAGTCTGCACACTAAAATCAGTGAATAGACAAAATAGAAAATCCCACTATTTAGCTTGATGTTAATGACTTCATTAGGAACCAGATAAAAGCTTGACTAAAAAGCTATAGCTGCCACCATTCTCCAGAGTATGCCAAATCTGAACTTTTGCAAATGAGGAGAGAAAAGAAGGTCCACAATTGTGGGACCTCTGCTGAGTAAGACTGATCAATACCCAGCTAATCAGCAGTTGAACTGGGGCAGAAGCAAACACTTAAGATGTTTTCTGCGTGTTCAGGAAACAAATTTTGTTAAAAAGCATATTAACACATGGGTTGTTAGGTATGTGGAAGGAAAGAGAAAATCATGTCACTAGAGGTAAGCAGGGAAGAATCAAATGAATCTGACCTGTGTCCTGAGAAGTGGAGTAGTATCATTCATGTTTGCAATGCTTATGATGTCAGAGAACTAATTCCAACTAAATTGAAGAGAGCTGTACAATATCTAAGAGAACCTGTGGTAACCAAAACTAAGTCACTTCTATTCTGCGCCTCTGAAAAGAGGATTGGCCTGTCTGCAAGCCTTTCTTTGAAGTATTTTCATTATCTAGTAATGTCTTTCTGAAGCTAGAAACCAGTAAATAGAATGACTGACTAAAAAGCAATGGAGCAGAGTCAAATTTTGCCTACAGTTGCTGTGAAATTCCATTAAAGTCATTGAAAACCGTGTATGTCTAAATGAGAAAGAAATTTAGTCTGACTTGACTGTGCACTTCATATCATGGTGTTAAACATATATGTGGGTGGAGATCCAGTCAGCATTTCAAATTCTTAGTCACTTTAAGTTGTTAAGGGAAGCACAACATCAAATACTTGATGGCGTCCAAGTGACACTATAGCTATTTACTTAATAAAGCACTGGAGCAGTTGTGCATTCAGCCCATTATCTGTAATGCTTTTATTTCACTAAAAGTGTTACATTCCTCCCACAACACTGTCAATGCAGCATGAAATATTAATAGATACTTAACATCGAGATATAGTTTTGAATTTAAGAATTCACATTCGTTTCTTCTATTCATAGTTTTCAACTACTTGTCATCTTCCCTTGTCTTGTAAGATTGGTTCTTGAAATCAGATAACTTCAGAGTAAATCAGGATTTTATGTTTGAATTCAGCTTACTGAACTAAGCTGCTTGTTTAACTGATGAGTTAGAACCAGTATATGCAGTAGATGTCATCTGTTGAAAAAAATGATGCTGAATTGTATATTACTGTCTTTTCTTTTTAGTGGCAGATCGGTAGTGGACAAACTTCAACTGCCCTTTCAACTGCAAGCAGCACATCATCTACTCCATCCAGCCCCACAGTCACCAGTGCTGTAGGATGTGATGGGAAGACGTACGGTCCCCCTGTGATAGATTTGAGTTCTCCAGTGGGTAGCTCCTACAATCTACCATCTCTTCCTGATGTAAGTGTAACATAAGAGCAACGTTTTATGGATTCTGTTTTGAAGTAAGTCTTAATGTTTGTGAAAAGTAGAAACCTTTTAGACTGAAATTCTTCCTCTGTTTGTCAAAATGAGACAGTTCCAGAAAACAACAATGCAGAATTGCCTACATGTTGCTGGCAATATTCAGAACTGTTCTGGGAGACAGCTGTTAGGACAACTAAGAAAAATAACATTACAGGTTGTAATTGTAATTGGACTTGTTTATTTGGATGCTGCATATTTTTCCCTCACCCCCCCATAATGATTCTAACAAAAATGAGTTAGCTTAGCTTTTGTTTACCAGTGAACACAGATAGCACTGGTTTGTTGATGGTATTTCTGGTAAATTTTTAACATTTTTTTGATATATTTTGAACTCATTGAAAGGGCTATCTTAGGTAGGTATTAACTGTTGGTATACTGGATATATTCCTTATATCTTTTCCTTTTGGTACTTCTTTTCTTCATATATCCTCTAACATGCCTGCGAGCAAGTGATAGAAGGAGCATCATAAGATCATCTTTTCTTAAGCTTCTAAACTTCTCTTTCATAGTTTCTTCTGATTGGTACGTGTTTGTCAGAGGTCCACGTTAGAGGTGTTGAGTTTTAGTCAGTTGACTTTATTCTTTCAAATAACTGCCGAGCCTATTTTTGTGGTCTAAGGTTTGTAGATACTGAAATGTCATGGTTTTCTAGTCATAACTTGCTGTTACTCCCTGTTTCTCCCACCTGTCTGTTGTTCTCACCAATAAACTCTCAGATAAAAAGTGTTCTATTTTTTCAATGGAGTACAGAATCACAGTATCTGTCAGACTTAAAAGGTGAACTACACAACACGATCATAAAACTACTGAGTCCGTGAGACATTTTAGCATACTGATTTTTGTGCGCAGTATTATTATCTTCTACTTGTATATGGTTAAGTTTATGTTATTAAGATACATGGCCCAAATCACTGTAAATATGCTGACCTAGCAGAGGCTTCTGCATCCACTTCAGATAAGTCCAGCTTATAAATAGAAATTTCAGTGGTCAATGCAGTTGATACCAGTGGATTTGTGAGGTGTCTGTATAATTGAGAAAACTGATACCAAGGTGACCTATTTTCTTATCAAACATGATCTTTTGTATTGCAAAAAACCTAACATTTCAAAAGGTCATTTCTCTTTATCAAACCAGAATGTGTAATTTTTATGGAAAGTTAGAATGGTAAATTGGGAGCCCCTAAAACAGAGTTCAGTTATCTGGCCTGGGCTGTGGGTGGAAAGAACAAGTGTTGGTTTGCTGTTTGCATTTTGAGACAATATGCATGGCCCCTGCCCAGAAGCTATGTGGGAGAGATGGAATTGAGCATCCTTTGAGGTTCTTCCAGTCCTTTTAAACACTATTGGATTAATGGGTAGTTTGTGTATTGCTTATTATCTTTTTTAGAGTATATAACGTGAGCATGTCAAAAGAAGGTGTGGAGATAAAAATTCATCTCTTACTTCAATGTGTGAAAGCTACCTGTCTGATGTAAGCCTTCTCTGTAGCTGATGGAGAAAAATTGGCAGTTACAGAATCATCTGATCTTAAAATGAAGCACTGTCTGCATTTGGCCATTTCTTTTCTTTTTAGAGAAAGCAAGATGACCTGTTTTAAAGTCACCACCTCACTTTTTGGATGGCTAAAGTTAGGTGAAATGCATTTTAGTCTTCACCTTCAAAATAACAGTATGGCAGAGGCCTGGGGTGGTTTTTTGGTTTTGGGTTTTTTTTGGGGGGGGGGTGTTGTGTTGTTTTTTTTTCCCCTCCCAACACTAACTACTTCCCCTCTCTTCCCCACCTTTTAGATTGATTGTTCAGGAAACATCACACTGGATAATGTTGTAAGGAAGGATGGCACTGCAGAGCAGAATCAGCCAAAACCCCCTTCGAACAGAACTGTGCAGTCACCAAATTCATCGGTACCATCACCAGGCCTCTCAGGTAATTGGAATGTGGTGCAATTTTCTGTTGAAGCGGTGTAATGGAAAAATCTAATGTGACACTGTTAACACTGATATCAGAATTAGTTACTTCTATTTTATATCAAAGATGAGAAATATGAAAATGAAAGCAAAATTGTAGAAACACTAGTAGGAGGTAAAGTTGAGACAATATTTTAGCATTGTCAACAAAGGCAAGTGGCCAGATCTTAAAAGCATGGAGGGAAAAACATAATAGATTTTAGCAAATTACGTAGAAAAATATAGAAAAATGTCACTCTCAGGGGTACACCAAATTAAAACCTGGAAGCTGTGGTAGGAGACAAGTATTTGAAAAAGCAAGGCAGGGTGTAACAGGAGACAGTGGCTACAAATGTGGTGACTTGGGAAGTTTGATTTGGGTATTAGAAAATCTTTTTCACTTGAAGGGTAGTGCAGCACTGACACAGGTTGACCAGAGAGGTTATTGTTACGGGTAGCTAAATGTGGTGGACTTGAAGGACTTGAAGCGGATTCCTGTCACCATACCTGGTGGCCATCAGCAGCTGCTCCTTACTCTCATTTCCCAGTCTGGCCTGTAGTGAGGCTATGAGAGCATGAATTCCCAATAAGCACTCGTGCAATGTTCGTGCACTCGCATGGTGTTCATGCACTTGGGCAGATTAGCTGAGGCAGGTGGATAATGCATTTGCAGACAGCGCAGACAGCCCACTCCGGTTTCTCAGGAAAAATGTCCTTCACAAGTCTTTTGGCTAACTGGTCCCCAGACCTTTGGTCTCTCTCATATCTGGCCCCCAGACCTCTTCCTACTCGCCAGCTCATCTGGCTTAAAGTTTCCTAGCAGACCTCCTGAGAGATCTGCTAGAATTTAATAAGGTAAGACAAAACAAACTGCAGTGATCAAGTGGAGGGGTCAGCCAGGCAAAGGTACTGACCCATCAGCCTGCTTACATGCAATGGGCCCCTTTTTAGTCCTCTCCTTCCCTCTATTATCTCATGCTTCTCATTGTCTCACAAATTTGTATTAAATGAGATACGGGTTAAATAAATGACACTGCAGGAGAAATTTTCCCCAAAACCTGTGTACTTCTCTGAGTCACATCTCAGACTTGGCACAGACCTGTGTTTTGTTCTAATCTGATTCTTCTATCCTAGGAGGAGTCAGTGTGACGAACATACACCCTCCAATTCGTTCACCCAGTGCCTCCAGTGTTGGGAGCAGAGAGAGGTAAGGAAAGAGTGGGAGAGAAGAAAATGTAACTTCCACCTCCATAGAACATGCCTCAGTCTCTTCTCTCATTAATGCATATAGAAGTCAATTTGCCTCATCTTCTCTGTTAACAGTCCAGGCCTGATGGTTATTACAGCACTCTTTGCATTCTAAAAGTAGTAATTTCATTTGTAATGTATTAATAGCACGTCTAAAAACATATTAACTCTGTAAATGATGGCGAGGTTGGCATTATTAAAAGAATGCCAATTCTAAGTTAGCTTTTAAATTCAGAAAAATCATCTGAAGGAAAAAGTTGCATATTGAAAGTCCTCATGAAACTATAAATGACTTCAGATTTAAGGAACTGATGTTACAAAGAGGGTTATTAAGAATTTTCTCCCATAATACAGTTAGTTAAGTGAGCACTAGATATCTACTGAGAGTCTACACAAATGTTTTTATCCCTTAGTGATGCAATATTAATGAACAAATAGATTTACACAATGTTGTTTGAAGAGTGCAGATCCATTAATGTGTTCCAATAAAATTAGAGCATACATCTGACATGAGATTAATTTTTCATGCAGAGAAAAATCAGATGACATTCATCCTACTTGAATTGGAAATGCGGATGCTTTTTAATATAGAATACCTTTTACTCTATGCCATTTATGTGGTAAATTCTGTGAAGGACTTTTGTGAACTGTTTAAATGTTTGTCTGAGGAGTCTTTTACTTGCATTTAAAAAAATGTGATTCTATCTGCTGCTGCTGCTTGAATTCATTTTGTTAGATTTAAAATTCTTCATTATTATTAAAAAAAAAAATAATAAGCTGGTATTTTTGAGTTTGGTTGTCCATTCTCATTCTGTTACGACTAAACACATGAAAAAAGACAGATCTAGTTCTAAAAGTAGGGGCCTAGTTTCAGTAGAGCTGCAAGGCTTATTATCTTTTCCAAGATAATGTAAATATGTGTTTTATCTGGCTTATTTGCTTGTGTGGCTTACCATGATCAGTTCATCTCTGGAGAAACACTGGCCTTCCCCAAAGTACAGCTGCATCTCCTCCAAAGTGGGATAATGTTCAGTGGAAGTGCTTGTTTGTGTGTGACCTAAAAGAAATGGAGATTATTTGTAAATCTTGCACTAATGGGAAGTCAAACCATGAGTAATTCTCTAGTCCTGGAACTGCGCCATTAAAATTTTCCCTTTCTGTAATGCCTTTTCAATATACATCAAAGGAAATAAACTTGGATGTTGTATTCTATAAAAGTAATACTGTAGTGCTCAGGATTCAAAGAAGCAAAATGGATTAGCATCCTGAGGTCTTGGAAAGCATCAGTGTACAAAAGGCGTCCAGCTCTGACGCTTAATTTCCTTTTTTTCCTGCCTCTTTCTGTCATTTACAGTTCTGGCTCCTCCAGCAGGCCACCAGGAGCTGATTCTACACACAAAGTCCCGGTTGTTATGTTGGAGCCGATCAGAATTAAACAGGAGTCAAGTGCACCAAATGAGAACTTTGATTTCCCAATTGTTATAGTGAAGCAAGAAACAGATGAGGAATCCCGGCCTCGGAATGTAATATTAAGTTATAAAGATCTCCTTTCTCTTTGGTGGAGGGTGTTTTGCATTTATGGGGAATAAAATAATTTACTAATATTCTGTTGGGGACTTTTTCAGGGGAAAACTAAAAAGCTAAATAAAAGGAAGAGGTGAAATTCAAAATCAAACTAGCTCCACTGCCAATTCAATTCATTAACTGGTGCAATCAGACTGCTTTTATCCATTGAAAATCTGGGAAGGCAGGAAATAGCTTGCAAACATCAAATTTTCATGTGGTGTTAGGAAGTGTTTCTAATCATGGTGCAGTAATATACATAAATAAGGTTGCTAGACTTTTGGGGCATCAAAGATTAGTTTTATTTTTTATTAGTGGAGCAGTGAGCAGTAAATAGCCTTTCATAGCTGGTTTCTTGTGTTTAGTTGCCTGATGCTATAGTATGATAGTAATTTTTGCATGCATGTTGCATGCGTGTATGGCTGCCTGCATATAAATTTGTTATTCTGGTCAGTTTACTTGTTGTTAGGGTCATGTAAATTCACATCAATATTATAATCTGGCTTCCTTTGTTTCTTCTTACAGGCCACCTTTTCAAGAAGCATACTTACTTCATTGCTGTTAGATAGCAATCATAATTCCACTTCTGATGAAGCTGTCTTAAGAACAGATGCACCGGACAGTACAGATGATCAACCAGGGATACTGCAGGAGAACACATCCAGTGGGAAGACAGGATGGATAGGTCCCCCCCACATTGGGGAGGGCAGAAAAGAGGATGATCCCAATGAAGATTGGTGTGCAGTATGTCAAAACGGAGGGGAGCTCCTTTGCTGTGAGAAGTGTCCCAAAGTATTCCATCTTTCTTGTCACGTCCCTACATTGATGAGCTTTCCAAGGTAATTATGACCCCTTCAATTCCATCTAAACTTGCATTAAAAGACATAAGCTTTGTACTGTGAAACCCAGTACAAGAAGTTTCAGCCTCGAAGGAAGCAGTGTCTTCTTTGAAGTCTTGCATCCAGAAGTTTTATTAATTGGTGAAAATTGGAATTTGCATTGAAACTCCAGTTTAACTTTACAGATTTGCAGCCACAATAATAAAACTCTTCACTTATTTGGCAGTTAAGCAAGATCACTTACATCTAGGGCATCTATTATTAAAATTGGGCCACAGAATTACCAATCTGTCATAAAATGTTTTAAGGATGACATAAAAGATTTACATTTCTTTAATAATAATAATAATAAAAAACTTAAAGAAAAATCTAAGTTAATATAGTATTAAATATATTATTTACTATAGCGCTAAACATGGGTACACTCCAATCATGGGATGTAGCAACTGACATGTTCTAGTAACATCTTGTTCAATATTGAAACAAGCAATAGGCTTTCTTGATTGCCTGTTACAAAACAACTACTCAGTTTCTTGAGTTTCAAAATACAGTCTTAAATAGGTTGTTGTTACAAGCATTACTGGCGTTTGCTTCTGGAATTAGTGTCTGATTAAAATAAATGGCATCTTGCAATGTTCCAACTTGGAAATGGCATGCAGTAAGCTTATTAGTATTAAAGGATAAAAACATCTGTCATAACATGTTCATTGTTTAATGCCTTTATAAATATTAGGTTTTCTTATTAAATATCAGCATAGTTTGCTGGTGTAAAACATTTGGATAGCAACTTAGTTTAGTAAGATCATCTCTGCGCTACTCTGAACAAGCATAATTCTGCAAGCGTATCTACTCTTTTAAATGTCACTAGAAATGGCACATAAAAATGTTTCTTTTATCTTTTGAAACTTCAGATTACAGTTTGTTTTTTTTTTTAAAATAAAATGATGCTATGTTACAGCTTTGTGCCATAAGCAAAACCCAGTAAAGTTATAGTAAGCACTTAAACTAATAAAAATTTGTGCCTTTCTGACAAGAAAAAAATAATCTTTAAGCAGGTAGATAAGTATGTATTTACAAGGCTTTTTTCCTATTAAAATTAAAGCTTCAAGAATAAGTCTTTAAAATTTCTCTTTTTTACTGGATCATTATGTGGAAACTGAGATGATGATGTCCGGGGGCAAGGGAGCCAAAACCAACTTCTGACATGTGTTCAGATCTGTAAAAGTGCATATTAATAAAAGTGCACTGTGTTCCTGGACTTCACAACTATGGTTAGCTTAATTTTCTTCCTGGCTTCAGATGTATCAGTTTTTTGTTCTCATCTTTTGTGTTTTGTTTTTTGGGGTTTTTTTTGCAGCTGTAACAGTCTGCTTAACAAACCTTGGTCTCTTAGCATTAGTTCCTTCAAACACACAAAATAATTCCTTTATTATTATGTCAGCAGCGTCAGTCTACTTCTTTCATGATTGCTTTTTGTTCATGCTTCAGGTGGATAGAACAATTTCCCCTATAGATTCACAAGGTCACTGCATCTTTTTTCCTTCACTCCAACCCACCACACTCTTCCTGATTCTTGGATATTTAAATGCATAATTCCTCCATCCTTCCTGTGTTTCCTGTTTTCTTGTATCATAAGATCTTTAGATCATGTCCTGTATCTATTTTTGTGTATCTATCACATCGTTTCTCTGATGCTAGTCCAGGCACAGAGGTGACACTGTCATATAAATAACTCCGTCAAGTTAAGACAGTAGAAAGTAAAAGTTTCTTTGAAGGAAAATGCCCATTTTTCACTACTGGATGCAAACATCTAGCAGATGGTGGAAATCTTTGGATTACTCTGAATAAAAACCAGTAAGATTTTTTTTTTTAAATACATGGAAAGTCTTCTGCCTTACTATCAAAATGAATTAAAAGGTGCTGCAGAAACTATTTCCCATTTACAAAGATCTTATTATAACACACCTCTGAGTAAATACAGGCAGTTAGATCTCATAACTGGTTATTGCTGAATTCTGTCTACTATGTAAGAAGTACAATTCAGCCCTCTTGTGGTTATCTGCAAGCATGCAAGTTTCTTCATTTGTGGAGAACTATATTAAAAACATAGAGTCTTCATAGGTTTTTCAAAACTTTGGGGTTCACAAATTGTATTAGAGAATCAGTGAACATAGCTTGCAGAACTAATTTTGAAGTAATCTTATGCTGTCATTAAAATCTATAGGGTTTTGCTAGACTAACTGATAAATCGGGAACACCTGAAAGTTTTAGGGAGTGAAGAATTTCCAGTTTTCCAAAAAATCTTGTCTAGGGTAATCTACATAGACTAGTAATATGTTGTAGATCAGGCTTGTAGAGAGAATATATAGTTCTCGCCATGTAACACTAACACTTTTCCTTCTGTTTGGCCTATGCGATCCCTTCAGTCTCTCTGTAGTTAGAAAACAGAACTCTTAATAGTGCTTTGCTTGAATCCTATGAGCTCAAGTGAAAAATTTCAGTACTAACAAAGGTAGACGCCATTTGTCTATTATGACAAACCCTTTTTCTGTTATGACACCATTAATGACACCAGTGCCATTAAAAAGGAAACAAAGTTCTGATAAAGCATTTTTACCAGCAGTCTCTGCTTTTTGTAGTGTTTAAAAAAACACCACCAACAAAACAACACACAATGCAGAAAGAAACACCCCACGAATGAGGAACTTATCCAGAAATATGTGGAAAGCCTTTTGTCAAGAGTGTGCTACATCACTGATGTCAATGTGTCCATTTGTCTTCTTTAGTGGAGAGTGGATTTGTACATTCTGTCGGGATTTGTCCAAGCCAGAAGTTGAATATGACTGTGATAAACCTGCTCACAGCTCTGAAAAAAGAAAATTGGAAGACACTGTGGGTTTGGCGCCAATAGACCGTAGGGTAAGGTTAAAATGAGTACTGTCGTGCTGCTTCTTGTATTCTGAAATGTATACATCTTTTAAAAAGTGACGGTAAAAAAGGAGAATTAACTTTTTAAATAAGCTGTGAGATCATAGCAACCTTCATATAAACATGCTGAACACCATATTCTGAATGTCTGAGAAGCGGTTGTGATCTGGTGCTCTGAGCTAGGACTGTGTTCTAGGAATTACCAAGTGCTGTTTCTAACAGAGCTCTCGTACACAGTGACCTTGCATTGAGAATTTTTTTTCTTTGTTTGTGCTTTCCAAATTTGGCATAGATTGACATTATCAACTAATGGTTTTAGTCTTTAAAGCACTTTGTCAACATCCTTTTAAAAAATTAAGGTGGTTCTTTCACAATGAAGATATACAGAGATGCGATACTGATCCTGCAGAGATTAACACAAGTCTCTGGGAATAACTGCTATCCTTTTGCAGGTTTGAATGTTCTGGTGGAAAAGCTACAAAGCAAGCAGGGGGTCTCCAACTTTTGTTTTTCTCTTAAACCTCAGAGTTAAAAGAAAAAAATTGTGCCTTTGAGCAGACAGTTGAACTGCTTGACAGAATCGTTTGGATTCTTGGGGGTTTGGGGTTTTTTTTTCCCTTTTTTGATTTTTTTTTCCTTATTTCTTTGTAGTTGTTTTATTATTATTTAAAACTTTTTTTAAGCCATTTTGAGCTCTATTGGAAACTTTCAGCAGTGTTTTACTTGGTTTCATAGAATAGAATCATAGAATCATTAAGGTTGGAAAAGACCTCTAAGATCATCAAGTCCAACTGTCAACCCAACACCACCATGCCCCACTAAACCATGTCCCTAAGT
>JAYKAV010002219.1:1707891-1781843 GCA_035582835.1 Phoebastria nigripes | reverse complement strand
GTTGCATGGGGTTGTTGTGGCCGAAGTGCAGGACCCGGCACTTGGCCTTGTTGAACCTCATGCAGTTGGCCTCGGTCCATCGATCCAGCCTGTCCAGATCCCTCTGTAGAGCCTTCCTACCCTCGAGCAGATCGGCACTGCCGGCCAGCTTGGTGTCGTCTGCAAACTTACTGAGGGAGCACTCAATCCCCTCGTCCAGATCGTTAATAAAGATATTGAACAAGACCAGCCCCAAAAACGGAGCCCTGGGGGACACGCTCGTGACCGGCTGCCAAGTGGACTTCGCTCCATTCACCACAACTCTCTGGGCCCGGCCRCCCAGCCAGTTTTTTACCCAGCGCAGAGTACACCTGTCTAGGCCATGAGCCGCCAGCTTCTCTAGGAGAATGCTGTGGGAGACAAGTGTCGAAGGCTTTACTGAAGTCCAGGTAGACCACATCCACAGCCTTTCCCTCATCCACTAGGCGGGTCACCGCAGGTCACTAGGCGGGTTTCAGTTGGCAACTTCGTGTAAATACACTGAAATTAGTATTTTATTTGGGGTCTTAGTCTACCTGTAGAACCATTATTTACATGTGCTGCTATCTAAAAGGAAAAAAGCTAGCTCTGTTTGTATTTTGCTTTAAATGTAAGTTATAAAAAATTAAGTTATAAGTCCTGTAAATATTCTGATAAAGGATCAGCAAGCATAAAATCACACAAAACTATTTTTAGAATCTCTTTCAAGGCTCAAGATCCAGTTTAATATATTTGGATACACAAAGAAAAGATATTTCTTCCCACTGCTAACAAAAAGCACTGTAGGCTTTGCAGTTATGGAGCAGTTATACCCAGATCAGGAAAAATATTACTGATATCTCTGAATATTTGTAAAGCACTAAGAGCCACGCATGCTTTTTTATTCCCTGAAATGTCTGCTGGGCTCAGCAAATGCTGAATAACACTGTTAGTAACTGTATGAGGTTTCACAGCATGCATTTGAGAGTTGATAATGATACATCTATTGCAGAGGAGGAATACTGTAGGCCATTGGTTATGACAGTTAAGCTTGCTTCCAAATACAGTTTGTGTGCTCACTTTTCTGCTTAGGGGCTGGGGGAGTACTGAACATCTGCTTGGTATTTTCTGTAGTTTGTCATTTTAGAACAAATCATGTAGGATTCTCTAAATAATTACTTGGGTATCTATTTTTCTTGACACAGAAGTGTGAAAGACTGCTGCTATACCTCTACTGTCATGAAATGAGTCTTGCTTTTCAAGATCCAGTTCCTCCCACAGTATGTACCTCACTTCTTTCCATTTTATATTAGTAGCATAATTGGCATGTTTCTAATGGCATTTTTATGTCCCATCACGGTCCATTATCAGAAGTCAAGTTTCCCAGACATTGAGTGTATTAGACATGTTTAATTTTATTAAAACTGTCTGAAGGTGAGTTAAAAGTTGAAGCATTGGGTTGGAAGGGGATTTACTAGTAAAATTCCCCAAGAGCTGATTTTACTCAATACTTCAAAAATAGACACAAAAAGTAAGTTCTAACACTGTCTGCTGATTTCATAATGCTGAGTGATATCACTAAAAAGGTGAATTGGGATATGTTTGGTTTTTCTGAAAATTATCTGATTTTGAGAATTAAAGTACTCCATAGTACTAATATGAAATTGAATTTCTTATTATTAGCTTGAAATTTATTAGTTTAAAATGGTAAACAATACCTGGGTGCATTAGAAGTCCAAGGATACACAGAAGACTTACCAGCATGATCAGATGAAAAGTACCTCTTTTATGTTCTTCAAGACAAGTCAATGGGAAAAGTATTCATCAATAAATAATATGCTTCTATGCACCCTTTTTATCCATTTGAATAAGAATTCTTCTTTTGAAGAACATTCCAGAGTTTAATAATAAGAAAGGGCACAAGAGATTAATTGATTAATCATATGATGGTCATGTATTACTAAATTCAGGTATTATAGCATTTCTCTTAAAATGTGAATCTAGTTAGGAAAAAAGTATTAAAATATTACCATTGGATTTCATATCTTATTTTCTAATTTCTAATTCTTTCTAAAGAAAGAATAAATCTTAGTCCTACAACCACAGTTTGAGACGCCAAAATCTCTGAAGTTTTCCACCATTTCCAAGGACATATTTCATGACCAAAATTCATTTTGAGCAGCCCATGTACTGTCTCTGTTTGAGTGTGTTGCCGAAGTTACCATATGGTGGTCTTGAGAGTGAAACTTAATAGATGGCTTATTTGACTACATCCAAAAATAATGTCCAAATCGTTTGCTCTATCATATGTAGATGGGGTTTTAATTTGTTTTTCTTTTCTTTTAAAATAGGCATTGGGAGAAGTGTATTTTAGCCAGCAAAACTAGCATATGTCACTGTTACTCCAGAAACTGTCTGCATATATGTTAAAAGTGCAATTCTTACGTCTTAGAATTGTACTTTGAAGATGAGACTTGCCCCCTCCCTCAGAGCTAAAGGTTTATAAAACAATAATTAATGAATGTGACTTCATTCAATAGAAATTTTTATTCTCCATTTAGGTTCCTGATTACTACAAAATAATCAAAAAGCCTATGGACTTGTCAACCATCAAGAAAAGACTTGAAGTGACCAGTTCATTCTATACAAAGCCAGAAGATTTTGTGGCTGATTTCAGACTGATTTTCCAAAACTGTGCTGAATTTAATGAGGTTAGAAAAGTAAATACTTTATCTGGTTTTGTAGGCTTAGTTGCTTTCAGGAAAACTGTAGTGGGGGTAGAACTTACAACACAAGAATTTATTGTATTAAACTTATTTTGATGATGAGACTGCAGTGAAAACATAGATCACATTTGAAACTACTGTGGTGGTAGATGACTACGCAGTGTAGATCCTTCCATAGAAGGAAAGAGGATTGTAACAAACACACTAGCTGAATGGCAGGACATTCAGGTAAAGATGTAAAGATAAAGAATAGGACAATTGTTTATCATAGACGTTAATGGTGGGCATTAGATTTTAAAATTGGTTTAATCCTCCTTGCCTCAAATCTTAAATTCAGTGGGATTTTCATTCTGGGAGGTCTGTACTCACCCTTATGATTTCTAGTTGCATGTTGAGTGATTGTTACTATCCCTCACTGCACATAAGGGAATACATGGTGAAAAAGGGACGCAGGTACTCAGTGGACCACAAAATGAGAGAGAATTGCACTGGTAATAAAGGCTTCTCTAATTGGCCTCAATGGGGTTCTCATCCAGTCACCCTTGATAGCTGGGAATACTTCCTGCCATGGTGACCACCGCTTCAGGAAACTGATCAGCCATGGTGGCTATGAATGATTTTAGGACTGCCTAGTCTTCCATGTTACAATCATCATCTATCCTAGTAATATTTACACCCTAATTAAAAAAGGTCTGTAAGCTAGAGAAATTCTAGCATTTCAAGCAGTCGTTCCGAAACACTTTAACACCCTGAAGGCATACCGATATATTTCACAGCATAACCCAACTTCTTTTTTTTTTTTTTTTTTTCCAATCAGGATTTAAGAGTTTTTAGACTCTCTTTACATAGCTTTCAGAACCCAGGCAGAATGGCTTTTGCAATTGGCTTCTGTGATAATCCATCAGAGGAAAAAGTCATTGGGGGTGGTGGCCAAAAGATCTAGCCTCACCCTCTGTTTTGCAGGCTTGTGCTCTTTGGGGCCATGTGTTCCACAGGTGCCATTCTTACTGCTGATTGATTTTTTGTGGTTTGTAAGAGCACCTAAAAGACTTAATATAAAGCTATTTCATGATGCATTGATGTTGTTAATTCACCCAACAGCCCGATTCAGAAGTGGCTGATGCCGGCATGAAACTTGAAGCATACTTTGAAGAACTTCTAAGGAACCTTTATCCTGAGAGAAAGTTCCCTGTACAACCCAACTGCCAGAATGAAAAAGATAATCCAGAACTTACTGATGACTCGGAGGATGACTTTGTACAGCCCCGGAAAAAACGCCTCAAAGGAGAAGACCGTCAGTTGCTTAAATGAGCCGCATGTGTTACTACAGAACGTTTTTTAAAAACTGTAATATTTATCACTGCTAATTGTGAAAAGGGGAAAAATAATGACTGCTTAGACTTGTAGGTTTGTGGATATTTACTAGACTTTCTACCCCTTGTCTGAAACACAAATCTAATGGAGATCAAGGCATGTGGAGAGCTCCTCTGAAGTTCCAACCTTTCATCGTACTTCTGGAGCAGCACAGAAACTGCCATTTGCGTGGGGTGACAGCTGTTTAACTTTACTTTGAGGAAGAAAAGACGTTTGTATAGAATTGAACTTTAAAACATTACATGGGTTCAACATGTGGCTTTCTGAGTTTGAAGAAAATGTGATCTCACCAGACTTTTAATTTTACCAAAGGCATGTGGCTGGCCATAATTTGATTTCTTTGTACTGTATTTAACACAAGCCATGAAAACAGATGGTGTAATATTATTGTCCTGCAATACTGACTGGTACAATGAAAGTGTAGTTGCCCCCAAAGAAGTTATTGGTAATTTTAAAATGTAAGGGAGAGTGTATTAAAAATAACTTTAAAAAAAAAAAAAAAAAAAAAAAAAGGAATTTGTTTGAGAGTTTTTAATGGAGGAAGTAAAGGACAGAATACTTTGTTTTGCGCCATTTTTCTCACCACCAGCAAGAAACAATGGTATTCCTATACTATTTTGTTTAACAGGTGTCTCAACTTTGATGTACCTCTGTTTAATGGAGTTGATGGCAAAGTCTCAAGGGGAAAAACGTTTGCTTGCAACTATCAGTCAGTCTTTGTGTATGTTTAGAGAGGGGAAAAAAGCATTCTTTCTGTCCACAAGCTCTTGTTCTTCCAAATTTCTAAATATGTTGTTGTGAGAATGCAACCAGCATCATTATTCACTTGGAAGTACACAAGTTTGAAGAGGCGGAGAAAAAAGAAGGATATTGCTCCTCAACCCTTCATCTGTCTGTGTTAAATCACCAGAAGGTGAGGACAAACTACCTTTTTTTGTTCTGTCTACTTTCCAGAAGCACTGACAACGATATAGATGGTTGTTTCTGCCCTCAGAGATTGCAGAGTTAGAGAAGTACTTGTCTATGGTTGCTCCAGCTATTGGTTTATACTCTTCATTTATGTCATCTTAAATGAAAACTGAGTTTTCGCGAGAGCAGGCAGTCTTTTGGATTGAGTTCTGATTGTGCCAGCATTTTGCAGATGGAATTGTGAAAACATCCGAGTGTACACAAGCCTGCATTTGACTTGCTATGTAGCACTGACGTGGTGCTGTGGATAGATCATTGAAGAGACTAGATACAAGTGCTGCTTGTGCCTCCCTGCTGTGTATGTATGCACTCAGGAAAAGGCCCTTTCTTTGCCTCTCACCAGATGAGATACTACCCACCTGCCTTTGTCATAGGGTGGCACTGCATGCTTAAATGTAGTGGACGCTTCAAAAGAACACTCAGTTGTGTTTGCAGCGGGCCTTTGACATAGCTTTTGAAATGCCATGATCGTGTGGTTGATTTTTAAGCTGCCCAGAGTAACCATTTAGTTTCCCTTTTTCCTTCCTTTTTTTTTGTTTTTTGTTTTTTGTTTTGGGGTTTGGTTTTTTTTGGTTGGTTGATTTGGTTTTGGTTTTTTGTGGAAAGTTTTTATTACCTGAAGAGAGTTGCTTGTGGCAGGAGTTATACCATCCCAGAGTACCAGAAAAAAAGGAAGAGAGGTGAAGGAATGGAACAGGACGGTGAGGAAGACCATTCTAACAAAACAGGTGTGATCAGGGCACACTATGGTAGCACAGACTTAATCATAAGAGGCACTGCCATTGCAACATTTGAAGTCTTAAAGGTCTAGCAATGCCTAGAAGTCCTAGATACCCTGTCACCAAGTTTAACAGTGCTTCCAGAGGAAGGTGCTGTGTGGTTCTCTGGACCATAAGTTGCAAGCACAGATTTATTAGGAGGCTTAGTGCATTTAGAGGTGAAGTTAGACACCTATACAGCTTTACACTCAAGTTGTTCTCTCGGTGGAAAATACTGGGGAGAGGAGCTTAGATGTACTCCTGCAGTCCAGTTACTTACCTGTCTGCTGTAAACTGTTTGGAAATGTCTCTGTTTAAATAATCCACTGGAAAAATCTGATTCAACTTTCATTTTGTGGTCTTGAATGTCACCCTAAGAATCTTCAGAAATTTTCACTGCAATGAGGTTTGAGATCTTAAATTTAACTACTTTAATGCAGATGGAATACGTGCAAATAGTTGAGGAATGCTATTTTGTTTTTAAAGGAAAGTACTATATTCTTTCAAGCTGCTGTGGCAAAGACCGTATCTACTTTGTGTATTTTCCCCCCTTAGCCTCAATCTACTGAATGGTGGCTGTTTTCCTTTCTTTTTTTTTCTTTCCTTTTTTTTTTTGTGTGTGTGTGTGGAATGTCACTACTAATAGCAGTAGTAGTAAAGAGTCTTTATGTCACTTCACAGGACAGGTAGAAAGCATCTATTTATTGAATCATAAGAAAGGGAATCTCTCTGAGAAATTTGCCATTTTTCTATAAAAATCATAGCTCTTACACTGTTCAGTTGCAATTTTTAATAATGGAAATGGTATGGAGAAGCAATCAACATCAAACGCAGCTCACAGGAAATGACAGATTCCAAAGGTTTATTTTTCTTTCCTACCCAATCCAACATCAAACACTCACTTTCATTTTACTTGCTAAAAAAGGGAAAGAAGAAAAAATACATAAAATTAATAAAATGCACATGAAAACCAACAGAAATGGATACATGGGAAAATAATATGCATTTGGGTATGTCCAAAAGGTCTCGCCTCTGATAGGCAATCCCCATGACTGCTTTGAGAGTGGACTGATGCTGTCCTAATAAACTGAAACAGGAGTAGATATGCTTTTTAATTGTCATTGTCTAGATTTCACAAAAAGTTACTCACATATTTTTTATTTAGTTGGTTCATTTAGACCTAGCTTTAAGGAGCACATCTATTGCCTGGAGCCTTAGGACTAAATATTGTCATGTTAAAAGAGCTTTTACATCATGTACTTAAATTCTTGTATGGATTGGATAACTGTACTGTGTGAGGCCCTCGAACAACATGTTCAACAGTCATGATTCAGCAATCCCTGAATGACTGCGTACACAAATGTAATCTCTGAAACAACCACGAGATAAGAGTTAGCAAGTTGAATTTAAGATCTAATGGTGGCCTCTCTGAGTACACAACTAGTTCTGCAGATTTTTATTTTTCCGTCCTTTTGACTTGTGCATGTAAAGGCCAGCAGCTGGAGCTTATAACTCTTATTTGTAGCAAGGAGGATAGTAATGCTATTAAGTTAAGTCCCCAGGAAAAGGGGGGATCCCATTAAGGAATCATTACACTCCCATTTATCTTGACCACTGTTAGCCAACGTTAATCCAACTGTAGCTAAATCAAAGCTTTCCTTTTAGGTCTAAAGCAGTTTTAATGAAGTGTTTTGCTTAGTAATTACTGTAAATCCAACCATTTGAAGGCCTAAGTGGCTCTCTGGCCTCTGTGCATAGGGTTGAATTTCACCCACAAGGGAAGAATAAGTTGCTTTGTCCACTTCCTTACTTAAACTTTGGTTATTTTTTTTCCCCAGTCTTTTACAGAATATCATATAGATATTTTAAATGGCATAAAAACATAAAAGACAAGCATTTCTAAAAGACAAGCATTTAAAGAAGCAGGCAATGATTAATATGTTGCTTTTCTGAAAACCCTAAGGTTAACTGTCCCATGCGGCTTGGGGAAACCTTAGAAGATGTGACCCAATGAAGTTAAGTGTGTTAGTGTGCGTGTGTGTGTGTGTGTGTGTGTGTGTGTACACATGCAGTATGTGTCTGTTTGTATGTATGTTTTTTTTGAAGTTAAGTGTGTGTGTGTGTGTGTGTGTGTGTACATGTAGTATGTGTGTGTTTGTATATATGTTTTTTTTTAAAGTCTGGTTCTGAAGCCCACATAAAACACTTTGATCAAACATGTGTCTTGCTCTAGGCTGCTAAAGAATGTGGATTATTTAGCCCATGGTCTTCTGGTTTATACAGGTAAGACTGCAGAATAACAGGCAGTGTGATGTGGGCATGCTGCATGCATGATGTGAGAATTTCCATGCTGGTATAGCTGAATCGACTAGAATCACAGAACTGCTCACCACCTCCTGTAATTAAACTAGTGCGACTTGTGTGTGGGAGCCTGTCTGAATTTAAACTTTCCCCCTTAACCTTTGCGCTTAGTGTTTTGGCTGATGGCTTTTTAGGAAACACTAGCCACAAGGGCTTAGCTAACGGGCTGATGCAGTTGGGGCTTTTGACTTGAATTTGATGAAGAAAGGGCTTTAGTAGTTTAAGGTACTACTTGTATCTGCTGTCCTCTCTCCCTACAGCAGAGGCAGGACAGAATGTGTGCCTCTGAAGCAGCAACTTCAAGTCAGGACTGGAGATGCTAGCAAAGAGGGGCTTGCACTAGCTGAAGCTAACATGCTGGCGTGAGGTAGCCGAGGCCAGGGCAGGCCTTCTGCTTTGTTCTTTTCTGAGAAATGAGCTGTAGGCCACCGGGGTGACAGCGCTTTAAGCTGCTGCAACAGCACCTTCCTGTTCTTGCCTGCCAGGCCATATTTTGGCTTGCGAACCCGCAGGAGAGTTTGGTTTGGATTCTGGCTGAATCATAATCTACTAGTTTCTAAATAGCATTTAGATACACAGGAGCTCCTGGAGTGGCAATACAAACCTGCAGTGCCCTGCCCTTGGTCTCGATGGGCAGCGTGAACGCAGAGACTGCGCACACGACGCACACGGATGCGAAAAGACACAGTGCCCCAATGAAGGATGCACTCATAAGAACCTGCAGGTAAACAAACAGTTCAAACATCAGCTCAGGGGTATGGGGGGGCTGGCACTTAGTTAGTAATTAAAGAGTGGACAAAGGGTCACAAACACCTGAGAGACTCGACAATAGAAAACCAGTGTCTTGTGAATCTAAGAGCTTTCAGAAAGTAACAAATACTAGCAAGCTAAGCTCTGGGAAGAGATTTTTGCAGATCTGCATCTGGCAAAGACCACAGAAGTACTCTGTATAAACAGCAGATAAAGAACTAATGAGTTGGGGGGGAATTGAATACATCTCTTTTTTTTTTTTTGTGACCTTCAGGGACATCTTTGATAACAATGATTGGCACAATGTTTTCCAACATTATCAAGCGTGCTCTTACTTGTGATATAAATGGAGCCACCATAGCTCCAACACGGCACAATGACCCACTTGTTCCCATCCCCAGGGCTCGCATTGTGGTGGGATAAACCTAAAACAGGCCAGAAAGGAATCGGATTAGTGCAACAACGATATGTGATACGTGTCCTTATTCTTCTTTTCTTTTCTTTTTTTTTTTTTAAATTATTTTTCTTCAGAGAAACCCATTACATTATCAAGGGCAGCTAGTGGGATAAGATATGAAAAGAAATAAAGGCTCCTTTGGGTCTCTTTTGTGCCATGACAAGTTGCCATTTTTTGCCCCAAGTAAAGTTTTAGGGCAAGTTAATCAAAGCTGGATGTGATTCCCCTGCTGTTTGCTTACCACCACTACCACCACCTTTCTCCCAGCTATGCTGGGCAGCTCACATCAAAGTCACAGAGGATAGGCTGGGTGCTAAAGGAAGAATTCAATTTATATTGCCAGGCCCTGTATCTGGAAGGCAGGAAGAAGGGATATTGTCTGCAGCCTTCAAGACTGCCTATTTATTTGTATCATCAACAGCACTTTTGTTTAGAAGGAAGAAAAAGAAAAACAGATCCCAATAAGAAACCTCTAGGCTTAGAAGAATGTGCTTTGTGTATTTTCTTTTTCACATCTCCCAAACACCTATGCCAAAAAACCACTTAAGCAAAATACATGCTTAATTTTAATTAAGTCCTGTTAATATCAATAGATTTTAGCAAGTATACTCATGGAAGCCTTTGTTTAAATACTTTACTGGGCCAAGCCAATGGAGGTAAGGTAATTCAAGAAGAGTCCAGGCATGTGGCCGGAAAGGGGATTTCCAAGTTTGGTTTTGATTATTGATTAAATTGTGAGTAGTATTGGTTTATGATATGGCCGTTGCAGCAACGGTCTTTACATCAACAGCATCCAATTCAGGACTATTAAAACGCTGGTATTTATTCAAGCCTGGTGCATGCTTAAATAATATACTGTACTATTAAAAGAAGTATCAGGCCAACACAGGGAGCTCCTTCTGTTTGCTTTTTATCACTTTACTCAATCTGCAACGCAATACACTTAACTCCACACAATTGTTTAAAAAAGAACAACAAAAAACTCCAACAATGCATACTTAACCCACAGAACTCATGGCTCCAAAGTTGTATGAAGGACAAGCTCTCTCAAGGATTAAAACTGTTTGCAGACAGAACACAGCAATTTCCATTAAGTGAAAAAAAGTGTATATATAACCTCGTATACTACCTCATACTACTACCTCAGTCCCTTAAGTGCTGGAAAAGGTTCCTTTCAGTGGTAGCATATTTTCTAACTTTGCAGGAGTTGGGGTGGCTTTTAGAAGATGGTGGTACACAGCATCCTCAAAAATAATGTTTTGTAGCAGCTGACCAACACAAGCTCAGTAGGGCATTCCTCTTCTACCTGCTCTTGTCATCTCTAACCGGTTTTCTGGTTCCTTCTCTGATCTTGCCTATGAAACCAGTGTGGCCAGGAAGCCAGAGATACTTAGTTCAAGGAAGGTGACTCTAACTAGTCAATAAACATGGCAGCATTCCGGGATATAGGCAAATGGTCTTTCATGCGCCAGAGCAGCTTAACGTACTTTCAGGAGGACCCACCTCTGCTGTGTAAATGTAGATGGTGTTGAAGTTTGCTGAAACCAAGGCACGCAGCATGAAGAGAAACCCAATCATGCCTGTGCTAGAGAGAAAGCCGCGTGGAGCAAAGAGTTAGTGTCACTGAACGGTGATCAGCAGGATGCAACCTAATATATGTGCTAAGGCTTTTACCAGCTTAATATAAGGTAAAGCATAAGGAAATGTTGATTGCTGACAAGTATAATCTTTCTTTAGTCCATTGGCCAGGCATGTTTGACTGGAATGATCTGAACAGGACCGTAGTGGCTCAGCTGGTGCCTTCACCATTATGGTCAAGTCTGACTTCCAGCCTAGCCCTTGCCTTTGGTTCCTGTATAAAACTGTTGCAAGCAAATATGATGGCCAGGCTCAGTTTCAGAGAAAACTTATAATAATAAAAGCAGTACAGAGGCCAATGCCTTACTGAATGACTGTAAGCTTCCTGACAGGGGCTTATTTAGCTTAACGACTATTTGCAGCCTCCCACTCCAGGTCCCAAGTATTTCAGCCAGCCTCCAGGGCCAGTGGCCCACGGGTACACTGCTGGGGAGCAGCCATCAGGCTACCAGCCAGTTTAGAGGAGACTTCAGCTTGAAGCCATCCTGATTTTCAGTAACCGTTAAGCTCTGCCAGCTTGAGAGGGGTCTGTCTTTCTTACACATCTTCACAAATCAACCTGATATAATTACAGCACTCATGGCAGCCTTCCCCTTGATGCCTTGAGCTCCTCTTGAAGTGCCTGACTCTGCAAGTTAGAGGAGACATATGTAGCATTGCCAAAAACAAAAGAAAGGGGGAAAAAAGAGACTAAAAGAAAAATGTGACTTCTTCTTTCTGGTGGATGTTCTTCACATCATTTTTAATTTTCCAGACTGCACTAGAAAGCAGCTAGTTGTATGCTTAGGGGAAGCCACTCAGGCTCAGTAACACAAGTGAGTTGCTCTGCACACCCCTGCACCACAGCATCTGCTGCCGCAGCTTTCCCGGGAAGTGCAGGGAACCCGTCAGAGGGGTTTTTCGGGTGTACAAGAATTACTGGCCTGACTGACTGGTGGCCTGAGAATACCACAGGTACTGCTCTCTGCCCACAGCATTGCACCCCCCCCCAACAACACCCGCATGCTGAGCGAGACTACCTCGAGGTGCAGATATTAAGGAGAAGAAAGAATAGCGCCGTACATCCCATGGTGATACACAGGCTCAGGCGTCTTCCAAGGAAATTGATGCCAAGAATGTTCAAAGGATTTACTGGAGATAAAAAGGAAAACCATAAAATATTAGATGACCTAACTGCAATGATTGTCTGTCTTGATAGACCATATGCAGTGTGCCTCAAAAATACTTCTCTGCATCCCCAGTGCCTACCAAATGCTCTACAAAACCCTATAATTCCCTTCCTGTACCCAAACCTTCTAGTTTGCCCCCATGCCCCTTTTTTGTTTGTCCTTCTTCTCAGAAGATGGAGCCTGTCCTCTGAAATTGCCCTGCTGTGCTACGGCAGGACACCAGCGCTGGTCCTGAACCATGAGTAGCACAGGCAAGGAAGGCACCGGCTGGGTGAACACTGCTGGCCTGGGTGGTTTTGCTCCCTCTGGCCACAGCCCAGCCAAACACGGGGGCCCAGAGTGTGCCCCATTGAGTCCCCCCCATGAGCCGGGAGCCAAGCAGGCACCTGAGTGCATCACTGGACTGGCCCCAGCCCAGCTGCACCTGCAGGATCCAACACCCAGTGGCTTTGTAGCTTAGTTGCGAGACATGAACCAGGGAAAACGTTCACCTCCCAGGAGTGTTGCAACACTAGACCCACACAGAGTGCCAAGTTCTTTCAAGGGTGCCATGTGGCTGCCTTTGGGCCCTCCTGCCATCCCCCAGCGCTCCCCAGCAGGCTGCACCAGGAAGCGTTTTGGTTTGCTGCAGATTCCCTGGGCGCTTAGCTGTCCTTCGCTGTAACGCTCAGCACAGGACCTGCTCCTGAGGCCACCATCTCTTTGAAAGTAGGGCACTTGCGTGGTGCATTCAGTTACATCAATGTGACTATTTGCAATCCTTGCTTATTTATGACTTTCCAAAAACTACATGTCTGGAATTTGGGAAGCCAGGCTTGGTTCTGGTAAGTTAGGAGCAATTTCCCCTGGAATCTAACCAAGACTGTCAGTACATACTAACTGCAAAGGAGGTCTTTGGCTCTGCTGTTGGAAGGACCCGTGCTGAAATTGAATTATTCACCTGGGGAGCAATGCCCTCCCTTGCCCCTTGCCACCAGCTCATGGCCTGTGTCCCAGACCTTCATTTGAAGAGCCTGTGCCTAGCACTTGCCAGCAATGCTGAGGACATTTCGACCTCTGGCACATCACTAAATGCACGCGAAGCTAAAAGCTTTGCAGCGAGTATCGGCTGGCTGTAAAAAGGGAATGGCGGGGCAGGGAGGGGAGAAGAGGTTACATGCGATCTCTCCGACTGTGCTGATGATCATGGTCTGGTAGGCAGCAGGCCCGAACAAGTGGCAGTGGCAGGGGCTGCGGCTCTCCTCGGAGTCATCACCAGGGTCCTGCATTGTTGATGCCGCAGAGCCACAGACGAGGTCCCGCTCCAGTAACTCAGCGCTGGCCAAGATGACGCCATAATAAGCGAAAGCTATGCCAAGCCTGTGGGGGGAAACACTGCAGTGAGCGGCAGCAACGACAGGGAAGGTGAGGAAACTGAAATGCAGCAGGTTTTGGGTGCCCTGGGACCCCCGCGGCGTGCGCCAGCTCTGCGTGATGGACCGCCCCTTAGCCTGAGCCTAGCAGTGATTCGGGCACCCACCGGGTCACCGGTCACCCCACCCACGGCACGCCACTACCACCTATGTCCATGCACCTCTCTTCCTCGGAGGACCCTACCCCAGCTCATAGCTTGTCTTTTTGCTTGTCCCTTAGTGCTGCTTCTTGCTCTGCAGCAGGTGACCTGCCGCGGTCACGCAGGGCTGTAAGTGGAGACGTTTCCAAACCACCCCTTCCCGGGCGACCAGGGAGTCTCAACCTCAGGCCCCGATGCTTGCAGCTCACATGAAGCAACTGTCCAGGGTTTTTTCTTTTTAGTCCTTATCCTTTCTGCCCAGGGATTTTTGAAAGGAGTTTTCATTAACTGCCTGGAGAGGCTCACATCGCACCCTGGCTGGCTGTCAAGAACACAGCATTGGTGATGGCAGCCTGGCTGTGTCATTATCAAGTAATTCAGCATATGCCTAATCATAAGCAGGCCAAGAAGTAATTTTCACTTTTTTATCCCCCCTGGCAGTTTCAGAAACGAGCAGCAGAATCTGGGCTAGGAAACGAGCTGCCTGGAGAGGCGGGGGATGCTCGGAGCACGGGGGGCGGGAATGCAAACCCAAGAACATGCCAGCGGCTCCTGGGGGGACTAGAAGAGAAAGGAGGATTAAAAATCAAAGAGAAAGATATTTCATAACACTCATACAAGTTGAGGGGAAAAAAAAACCCATAAAAAATTCAAGGCCTGACTTAGCAACATTTTGGGTCAATGAGTTCCCATGGACACTTTATTTATACATTTCCATTCCAGACAGCAAAGTCAATGAAACATATATTACCCTTGCATACAGCTACCGGGAACATTGCGTATGAAACCCATCTCTCTTCAATCTTAATTTTCCCCGGCCAGTGGCACTGGTAACAGTTAATGAGTTTCTCTGGAGCCTGATTTCACTGATACATTGGCTGGCCTGCAAAGGTGGTGCATTTCTCCTCCTCTCAGGAAGAACAAGTTTACACCAAGAAGAGAGCGGAGCCAGGGGCACATTGCTGGTGCACGCTGCAGGCAGGCATGGGCTCTCTCCTGCGGCTCTCGTCTGGCTCCCACCCCACCTCCCCTGAGTCTCCCTGTCCTGAGGAAGGACTCATGGTGCCCTGCACCATCCTGGATGTCCAGCCTTTTTCTGCCTATGTTAATACTGACTGACACAGGGTGTCTGAGGCATGGTCTGAGATCAGGACATGCCTACGGTGACCCATGCCAGCAGAGTCAATGGGAGACGTCTGCTCCCTGCACACGTTCAACTGAGAGAATGAGCTGATAAGCAAGAGGGGAAAAAAAAAAAAAGACTTTTTTTACCATATGATCCATATCTGCAAAGTGGTTCTGAGGTATTTGGGGTGGATGAGGTCCTTGAATCTTCCTCTCCTTTCCTGCAAATCGTTTGACAGAAATAGAAGTTTTTAAAAAGGCATCTTTTATACAGGGACGAGTGTTCTGCGGCAGCAGCTGGCACCCCAGGCCCCCCGGCCCTCGCCCCAGGCTGCCGATGGCACAACACTGACAGATGGTGCAACACAGCACCCACAGCCCTCCGGAGAGGAAAGCCCCTCATTCCAAAGGATGCCCACAGGAGGACGCGCTGCAAACGATGAAGAGGAGGAGAGGAGAACTTCCATGAGCACTCCCGGCCCCCACAGGACCCCCCAGCTCCTGGCAGTCTGGCCCCCGCATGACCATCATGATGCCGGAGGGGGACCTGCTTGCTGCTGGGGGGCCAGCACTGCCGGGGCTGCTGGCAGCTCCCATTGCCCCGTGTGCTGGGGAGAGGGGCCCACCATCCACTGCTCTGCATGTGGAGCAAGTTTGTGGCCACGTGCATCTTGCCGGGAGGCCTGAAATGCCAGTGAGCAGAGAGACAAGCAGGCACTGGGGGGCCCTGCCCACCCCGCTGCTCCCCAAGAGCCGGCAGCTGCCCCAGCATCCCACCACCAAGGGGAGATGAGTTCACAGGGACGGTTTGGGTTGCCTTTATTTTTATTTTCCTCATCATTGGTTAAGCCTGAGAGGGTGCACAACTAACAAAAACCCTTCCCACAGCCAATGTGGGTCCATTACATAAATTCAATTAAACTACAGGGAAGCTTTAATCCTAATTAATTCCAATACAATAGCACCATCTTGCATGAATTGCTAAGGACAATGCTTGGTGCCTGTGGGATTGAATAAGCAGCAAAGGGGTCCAGGAAAGGGACTTAAAAGAGCTGGATAATAATTTTGAGGCCCTGGACAATAGTTTTGTCCAGTCTTCCTCTCTTGGGGCGTCAAAGGAGCCACCTGAATAAGTCCTCTCACCCTGCAGTCAGCAGGGCCCGGACTGGGGATAAGGGGGAGCAGCCTGGGGGGGTGCCCTGGCCCCCAGCTCCTATCCTGCCCTGCCTGCAACACCCACACGTGCTTTTGGGCATTTCGGTCCAGCAGTGATCAACTCCTGAGCTGCTCAGCTGCTTACAGGTGCAAATGGCGGTAGCTCTGAAATGGCCTCTCCTGCTCTGACCCTCTTCTGCTGGTCCGTGGCTCCACACTCAGGGACCTGGGGTGCTGGGACCCAGCGGACAAGCCCAGCTAGGGGCTGGGAGAAGCCTCTGGGACTGATGGGTTGACCTCATGGCAGGGACCCTTGCAGCCTGACTGGCCACAGCCCTGAGAGGGACCCCGAGGGGCAAGGTCTCAGGTCTCACGGCACAGGGGACACCCCTGGGGGATGGATGGGCAATAGGAAGAACGCGCTTTGCCGGGAGCCCTTTTTGTGGTAAAGGAAGCAAATCTTTTCTCAGCACGATATTTTTCTGAGCAAACACAAAGAATGTGAAAAAAAGCAGAAAACTCAATTCCATTTTGAGGGCCAAGATTACTGTCTTTCCAAAAGAAAAATGACATCTTCATCATCACATTCAATAGTTGTTTGGAAAGAAACCAGGCGAGGAGGGGGAGAGAGGCAGAGCAAGACGTGCTTGGCCGTCCCGCTCCCTCCCCGAACCCCAGATGCCGGCAGCCCTGCGGGACAGAGGGGCTGCGCAGCGCCGCAGGCTCAGCTTACCTTGGCAGGCTCCCTCAGCACCCCCTCGGGCATCACCGCCCCGTTCATCTTGGCTATCCTCTGTAGCGTGGCCAGGGCAGCTGCCACATTTCCTGTGGACACGTTGTACCGCGCCGACTCTGGGATGAACTGAAAGCGGAGCGGCGTCAGAAAGCCTTTCTGCACCTCTCTGTCCACGCAACCCTACTCACAGCTTCCCGTCATGTCCAGGAGCCCGGCCAGGCTAGCACAGGGCACCACCTGAGCTGGAGCAGCCTTTTGCCTGTCCTCCTCCCCAGCCATGCCCTGGGGCACCCCTGTGTGTCCCAGCTCCCCATACCCCATGTTGGGGGGCTCACCCTGCCCAACAAACCCATTTCTTGGTCCAGGTCCCAGGGGTCTGCTGCTGAGCCATCTGTGGCAAGCACTCATGAGAGGTGGAAGCCAAAGGCACAGGTTTAACAAAAACAACCCTTAATTAATTGAAATTCTAAAATGGGATGAGGCACATGTCACTTAAGCAAAAGTCTTGGAAGGCTCAACAAGGCCATTAAAAAAAAGGAAGACATGGATGAAATTTAGGAACAAACTCACTCATCGCTAGCATTTGCAACGTTCACCCACGCTCTTTCCAAAATAAAATACTTTTTATTAAATGATGGCTCTATTAGATTATAAACAATTACATCTGTATCACTGAAATATGAATTAAAGACTCCTCCTTTTTTAAAGGTATGTATGCTGACTGTGTCTTTTTTTCTTCTGGATTATAAACTTTTGCTACCCTTTTTTTCCAGCAAAAATAATCAGGGAAACCAAATGTCAAAGTTGTATGAGTGGACATTCACAGCGACCTTGCATTTGACTGCCCAGGTAGCACCCCAGATGGCCTTGTGCATTCGTTCAGCTGCAGGAAGGGCTTTCACATCTGCACGGCTTGCACCAGCCACAGCTTAGCACTGCAGTGCCCACGAGCACTGCAAGTAGGGATTTTCCACATCACTCCCCACAATGTCCGAGGCTGATATTTCTGAAGCATGAGTAAACCTGGGGAAGCTGCAGTTGACCCTGACACCCATTTGCTCTGTGAACACTTTACTAAGGCTTCTTTCCTCAGCCCTAGCAAATGTAAAGACTGAAGAGGGTGCGCTGTGGCCAGCACTAGACTGAAGATATTACTTGTGATTTTTTGCATACCCTGCCTAGCCTGTCTTCCTCTCAATGCCTGGCCCATCACCATGGTCCCTGGGTACTGCTGGCAGCCTGGACACTGGAGCCTGTGGTGCTGGAGGGCTACAGCAGGGCAGCAAAGCCAGAGGTTTTGTAAAGCAAACCAAAGCCAAGCCATCTCCCACAGGGTGACATCTCCCCAGCAGCTGGTCTGCAGCCCCCCCAGGCCATCAGGACCTTCCCAAGCTCCCCGGGTGAGAGGGCTGTGGTGGTGAAAGGAGGACACAAGGACAGCCCCAGGCTTGCGGGTGGTGGAGGGCAATGCCTCTTGGTGCCTGGGGAGATGCCAGGTCGGTGGTGGCACAGCGGGGAGCAGGGAGAGGAGCTCTTCCTACCTTGAACACCAGGATGAGAAGGATGCTGGGGATGGAGGCGATTCTGATTAGCCACCGCCAGCCAATGGTTGGGTTCACCACTGATGCCAGGCCAATGATTAACAAGGATCCTGCCAACCAAAACACCTTTCCAAGGGAAAAGAAGGGGTTAAAACATGAACACATGGCAACAATTTGTTTATTTTCTTCCCTTCTGGTCTGGTTCCATGGATAGGTGGGGATCTGTGCTGGGGAGCGCTGCGGTTCAAACCGAGCCATCCCACAGCTGTCTGAGAAGCTGAGCTTGGGTTGAAGGAAAGAGGGAAAGAAAGACAAGGATTTGGGGAGGGATGGCTGAAGATAGTCTTAATTAGTTCCAGATGAAAACAGATAACTTGCTGTGGCTACCATTGTACTTAAAGCCACTTCTTTTGTCCTTCCAGTCGCTTCTCTGCTAATGCTCATGCCCATGAATTTTCCTCTTGTCTAAATCTCTGCGGGGAAGCAGCAGATTTACAAGCACCAAAGGCAAAAACAGGCCAGATTTCCACTGCTGGAAGTTGTGGGTCTCCAGTAGACTCAATGCTAAGTTATACCAACAGAGAATCTGGCCCCCCGATCTGCAAGTACATTCCTCCCCAAAGTTCACTTGTTGCCATGAGGAGAGCGTCCCTTTCCAGGGGACCACCCAAGGGAGCTCAGCCAACACAAAACAAACAAATACATAAAAGCCACAGCAAGTTCATGAGTAATCTGTGGGCAGAAATAACAAATTTCTGGGGAGAAATACAAGATTGTTCTTTTTTATAAACCTTTGTGTTTCTGATGACACTTTGGTAATGAAGCCTTGGGATCAAACAAGCAGTAATGAAAAGCAAATTATCCTTGCCACCAAGACCGTATACAACCACTTTTGGTTCAACAGTCAGATGAATTCGTGTGCTCGATGAGGCCTCCACAGATCATTTGCACATGCAGCAAGTGCCCACCGCAGAAATCTGGAGTAAGCAACAACCCCAGTCACGCTTGCTGTGGTCTTTGCCCAGCAAGCGGTCACAACCCTCCCAGCACGTCTCAGGCCGAATTTGGACTATCTATGCTAGCCCTATCCTGCGCAAAGCCCTGTGCCGTCCCTGAGCAGGGACAGGGCGAGGTACAGATTAGGACCTCATCTGGGAATCACCTCATTAATCACTTGTTATTAAACAAGTCCAAAGAGAGGAGAGGATGAGCCCAGGCCCAGAGGGGGCCGGTGGTACCACTAGCCCCACGGCTTGCCAGAAAGTCCATCGGCACCGGCCCCGTTAGAGCAGGCAGCACCGTTATCTATAGGGCAACTGAGAGGCTGGGTGTCAGCCATCGCTCAAAGTCCCTATGCAATGTTTGGACCATCCAATTATTTGAGAATAAATTGCCTCTCTTCTGCAGGCAGCTGCCTGTGTGCATCTTTAATAACACAGACACCACGCTCCGGGGCGCAGGAGGCAGCGAGCACTCGCTCGGACCAAGACCAGTGCAAATAGTCTGGGAGAAAGGCTGACCTGCCGGAGACCTGGCTTCCAAACAGCAGCAGGACAAATCTCCTGGGACTCAAGACTAGAAGAAACAGTAACGTGCTCACTCTTACCTGAGATAAAGGCAACATGTATCCTCGGTATTTGGTGGGCAAAAATTCCGTTTTTATGATAAGCCTAGCGAAAATGGAAAAAAATGCAGAAACACAGCAACAATGAGAATTTTTATACTAATCAAGCAGCAGTTCAGCTCAGCTCAGTTAGTGCTGAATGTTGCTGCCCATAGGCAGAGTGACCATCCTTTTTCTACCACTGAGCACCCAGAGAGGGGACCCGTGCTCAATATGCCTCCCACACGGGCAGGCACCAAATTACACACAAGGGAGATGCATGGCATGAATCCTCTCCAGGCCAGGGCTGTAGGATACAGGCAGGTGTTCCTGTGCACCAAGAAACCTACGGGAAGGTCCTATGGGCCAATTGAGGCGTCAGCACAGGCGCAGAGTACATCTGTAGGCGTGGACAATTATTAGTGAATGATTTTTTTCATTGAATAAAGAAAACAGTCCATTCCACTTTTTATCAAATGGTTGGATAGCCCTTGGGGGAGGGCCTGGCACTGGCATCTCTCAAGTTCACAGGTGTGAATTATGCTTCCTTGGCTGAAAAGAGAGAGAGGGAGGGAGAGACCCACGTTGGCTCCTTCCATCTCAGCTATTGAAGTGTTTTATAAAATGTGCAATTTCTCTCCATCCTTATTAGGCTCATTATCAGCCTCCGTGGCCAGGGAATGGGGGCCATCCTGCGAAGAAGGCATCCCTGGGAGCTCGGCGGATGCACAACCTGGGCACATGGTGCCCTCTCCTCCCAACACCACCTATCTCCCTCCCGTCCTTTGCTTCAGCAAAGGGGTCTCAAGTCAGTGTGACCAGCTTTGGGCTTTCCTGTGTGGGCAGCACAGAGGTTTGAGGAACCACAGAAGATGCTGAAATGTTGCATTTGTTTCCCTGAGAGAGTCAAAAGTAATAATTTATTTTGCCAGGCTCCTAGTGAAGTGGTTGTTAATATTGTGAATTTCTCCTCTCCCCCTCCACAGCCCCCTTTCCGCCCCAACAGGGCAAAAAGTTTCATTTAAGTGGGAATGTTTTACATCAGTTCAAGAAGAATTTGCTACTTAAGCAGAATTGTTCTGACTTTTTTACGAGGAAGCAGCCTTTACTCATCTGTTACCTGTCTAATGGTTTTTATAATATATGTGCTTAATAATCCCTCTGTCACTGGCTTAACATAAACCAGCTGCCCCCTCTATTCCTGGGCTTGGGAGTCCTTGGGAACTGCAATTTAGGTCGATCGACCAGGATTCAGTGAAATTACAGAACGGCACTTTGTTTTAAGGCGGTGTGGGAATTTGCTCCCCTCTCCACTTCCAGCCCCCGTGGAGGCCCCTTCCCCGCCGCCTCCTCCAGGTCACAGCGCAGCCACGGCTTATCAGGCTCAGTGCGAGGGAAACCGGGCGCTCTGCCAGGGTCAGCCAAAATGAGCTGAGGGGCCTTTCTTGCTGTAAACCCGGGAACTCGGCCTCTCCAGGTCCAGGGGTGCCTCTGCTAACCTCTCCGTGAAGGCTGGCTTGCCACTGCCCATGCCACAATGCACGAGGCACGGCCTTACCCTTGCGCGTGGCCCGACACGCCACCTCCTACCATGGCCCGCAGGAACACGAACCAGATGTAGGATGGGGCAAATGAGGTCAGCAGGGAGAAATAGGCTGCCCAGAGGAACGAGAGCAGCAGAATCTGCAAAAGGGGCAAAATTAGGGTCATCAAACCACGGGCTCAGCCGGGTGCATGGCTCCCGCGGGGCTTGGGAAAAGGACGTGCAGCCCCTGGTGCTCACTCACCTTCCAGCGGCCATACCTGTCAGCCAGGAGCCCGAGCACTATGCTGAAGACCATGTAGCCAAAAAACACCATCTAAAGGGAATTGAAACACAGCTGTGGAGGACCCACTCCCGGCAGCACCAGGCAGCTCTGCTCTTTGAACTGTGGGTGAGTTGAACGCTTTCCAAGCAGCAGGATGAACTGCGGTGCCCAGAGCCATGAGCGAGGTAGCTTTCAGCGGTTGACTTCCTCCATGTAGGCACTCACAGCTTCAACCCTCAAAGCTGAGGGTTGGATGGCAACGTCTTCAAAATAAGAGTATGGAAGTGGGGGCTTGGTTTGGCAGTACAGCTCTGGGCGCAGACGTGTGCTTACATCAGCTCGCTTTCTGGTTTTCTACAGTTGTCGTACTGTTCTTGTCCCTGAGAGGAGGCCCTAGGAATTTATTTGGTCCGCTGGGAAATGTACTTTACAAAGCCTGTGGTGGTGCCCTGGACAATGCCCACATAGTGGATGACCTGCATGGGGGGAACAAAAGTCACTCACCGTTGTCACTAAAGCCACCTGCCAGTCTTGAAGCTGCCACTCGCATCGGATGAGAGGGGACACAACAGCTATTAGCATGATCTCCATGGCTTCAGCCACCTTCAGGAATGAGTGTGCACATTAGCAAGAAAAGAAGCCACAAGGAGCCCACAGTGGAAAGTCCCTCAGTCCCACCAAGCCTGCAGCCATGGCAGTCCCATCATGTTAAAACAGCCCTGTGAAGCCATGGTGCCTCGAAGTAGTCTGAGCCCTGTGCCTGATCTGGAAGACTTGAGCACTTGGAAACAGGGAGAGGAGGGGAGAAAGATGCACCTAGAAAACAGGTATCTAGGTACACTGTGTACCTAGGAAGGCTGGAAAGACTCATCCTTTGCAGAGGATACTCTTACCCAGCTGTGCTAGTGGAAGGTCTTCAACTATGTCTGGAAACCAAGCTGCTTGGTTAGGTACCCGGCTGTGAATTCAGGCATCTAACACAAAGATGACCTCTTAAAACTGTTTTTGATTAAAAACTTCATTGCTCCATTGGCTGTTTGCCCCAGCAGCTGGCTTCAGTTAAGAAATGAGCCTATCATTTACACATAGCTAGAGGTTTTTACACCTCAGCTGCAGTGATCTTCATAGATATGACCCCTTTGCACCTTTACACCAGCCTGGCCTCAGGCTCGTGCTGCAGTTCCCAGACCAGATACACCATTAACCCAAGACCCTGGCAGTTAGGAAATTTTTCAGGTAGCCAAGGGTGAGAGGGAGCGCAGCCCTCCCGTGCCAGATTGCACAAAGTTTGGGTGCCCTGGGGATGGCATGAAAAATGCCGTTGGGAGGCTGAACCTAAACCTCAGGTGCTATTGAAGACATGCCCCATCAGTGCTGCTCCAGGGCAGGGGCCAGGCCAGGATGCTCTGGGCCAACCTGCTTGGCTTCACCCTGAAATAGGTCTGATATCAGTTGTGGCCAATATCGATTTTGGCCAAAGATGACAAGAGCAGAAATCCTGCTTGAGAACGTATGTGGGAAAACAATGGGCTGCAATATGTGCCCGTGGTGCTTATTGCACAGTGATAAGGAAAAATGAGCGTTTTTTCTAGCCAGTGCAGATGGCTGCAGACACCTACCCCAGTGCTGCCCATGATCAGGAAAAGTGCAATGTGGAACCTCCCAAACCCAATGGTTTCCACAGCTTCTTCCACTGTAAAGATCTTCTGCCCTGAAGACCAAAGGGAAAGAAAGACAGAGACAAACAAGACATCAGCAGTCAAATTGTACCTCCTCTTTATGAAATGTGAATGTTTTTCATGCTACTGTGGGATCGCACCAGGAAAAAGGCTGGAAATATCTACCGGTTGTGTGTCCACTGACCAGCCCCTGCGCACACTGGTGGCCGGGCACATCAGGGTTTGCTGAATCAGCAGCCAGCACCAGAGGGGGCAAGCTGGGCATGGGGGAAGGACAGCCTCGCTCCCCTGGGGCTTTTAGAGCCTTGTCCAGAGTTACCCCAGGTGCTTCAGAAACCCATGGCCGGGCAATGGTCTGCTCCCTTCCTCCGCCCAAGCTGCCATGGGGCTCAGCCCCTCTGCGCCCCTGGGGTACGGGCCCGCTCCTGGCAGGGGTGGTGTGAGCTGGGGGCTGCCTCAGCCCCAAGCACTACAAGACGAGCACGAGCACAGCCGGGAGCTCTGGGCTCAGTTTCATCTCCTAAGCCTTTATTCCTGACTTCTGCCCCCCCCCCCGCACCCGCCCATTTCAAGAGGAAACAAAGCATCTCAAGTTCAGGGCTGGGATGACTTTATAAACAGACCTGGCAGAAAGCTTTCAGTATATGTATACTTTTAAGCTCTTGTTTAAGTAAAGTCATGGCTGCATAATTTTTTCTGTCAGACCATTTATCTCCCAACTAAGTCATCTCAAACCCATCAACATTACCTCTGAAATGGAACAGAACTTATTGCAGGATTTCAGGAGAAAATTCTTTTTTTTTTTTTGCAAATGCAGAACTTTTCATTTTAAGCTTTTTTACAATTTTTTTCACTTTAAAATGCTTTTGAAATAGAATATATTTTTCTTTTTTAAAAAAATAAATTATCCAAAATGAAAGAATCCTTGAATTACTGATATAAAAAAATATTTACACAAAGAGGAGGCCTGAGAACAACCAAGCCAGCCAGCTCTTCCAACCACCGTAGGTAGCTGGTGGGAATTGCCTGGTAGCTCTGATGGGAGAAGAGCAGTAGGAAGCTGATGCTTGTGGCTGCATGTACAGAGGTTTTAGGTAGCTGGAGTGCCAGGACTGGGGACCCTCCCTCTACCCTGGCTAAATGAGGACCCAAATTTCTAGTCCTGCCAATACAAACCCACCTTTTGGGGGTTCTTGTCTCTCCGTGTGGATTTCCTCCAAGCCAATAGCATTTTCTGCCTCTTTCGGTGCAGTGGCCATCTCAGCTCCTGCTGGGGTCCACCGTCACTGTGGGATTTAACTGTGAAACCTCTGGACAGTCACAAAGCCATCTGAGCAATAAGCCAGCAAAGCAGCATCCCACGCTGGAGTGGAAACATTCAGATATGCTCAAACATGGGTTTGTTTCAGGCAGCTATTAGGACATGTCCCTTCCTAGAGTGTTTTTTGTGAAAAATACATAGAAACATCACAAGGCAAGTTAGTTGAACTGACAGAGATCAGTCATCGCATTGCACTGGATGTTTTTATGGAAAGTCCAGGGACTGCCTTAGGGAAAACTGGAGACCCGCTAACACAAGAGAGCGTGTGATGACTTCCCCAGCCCGGAGGCGAGTGAAATGCAGAGGCAGTGAAAAGATGCTGCATCTCCAAGAGCCAAGACATACATGACTGGCAGCAGGTTGCCCCTGTTGGAGGCAGAAATTGCCACCCCTTGGCAGCCAGGGTTGAGTGAGAAGTAGAGGTGCTGCACTCTGTAATTGCTCAGCCTTATGAAAGCATGCACTGACACAGAGCCAGCGGGTAGGAACAGCCGTGCCAAGGAGCAGGGTGGCCCAGCCTATGCCCCTAACCCCGGCTGTGCCGGCATGGCACGGCCAGCGAGTGGCAAGCACCAAACTCCTCCTCACCCAGTCTGCACCTTGCCAGCATAGCACTTCCCGCTGCAAACCTGATCCTCTGCCTGACCCCCCCCGCCACGCTAATCCCCATCTTCTCAGGTCAGCAAGAAACACAGCCATGCATTCTGAATTGCAACAGGGGAGAGCTGGCTTCCTCCCCCGGTGTTTCTGGTTTCCAGTGCTAGATCCCTTGGACTGATCACAGCCGCTTTTCCTGGTCAGAAAAACTCTTCTTAATCCCATGGCAGGGATTAAGCACACCACTTGCTTTAACCTGCAAGCTTTCCTGCCAAGTGCATGCTCAGACACTGGGGTGGGGGGGCTTAACCCATCTTCAATTTGAGGACACCCTCTCTTTTGATGACCTCCCTCCAGGGGTGCTGGACTTGGCCCAGGCAGCATTCACGGCCACCCAGCAGTGATTGGGGAGGCTGCAGCAGGGTGAGAGCTTGAAGGAATTAATGACTGAGAACATCTAATGAAAGAGATAAAATCCCAGCTGAGATAGAGGGCAGCACAAACATGGAAAGCACAGAGTTACAGTACTCCCAGGCTGGATACCTTAAAAGCATTATACTGAGGTACAGTTATAAGGAGGTCTTTAAGGGCTAATGGCAGATTAGTCAGTTGGGTCACATATACACTGACCTTGCTGTTACAGATTGTTACAGTCAGCATCCAAGAGGACGCGTAGGATACTGCTTACAACTGTCTCTCAGCAGCGTCCTTGGAAGCCGCGATAGCTGCCAGCAGCACACAATGCCACCATCTGACCACATTGGCCACCAACTATGGACCATTTCCAAGTGGAACTGGCTCAAGAGCAACCAAACAAGGTGCCTGGAAGAGCCCGCGAGAAGAGGTAAAGCTTTACTGTGTGGCTGAATCATGAAGGGCTTTGCAATAACAAAATCTGTGGGCCTCTTTTTCTGTTCCTTCGTGATTAGGGACCTGCAAACACATTCTGCCCTAAGCTGCCAAGTCACACCTATGTCTGGTTAAACAGCCACTGTCCTCCAAAGCCCATGGCAGGCACAGCCCATGGCACTGGCAGGCCAGGCTGGGGGATGTCCAGGGCAGGGATCAAGCCCCGAGTCCTCGCCCACCCCAATGTGAAAGCCTGATGCTGGGATACTCTTAATTTTTGCTGAGAGGCACTGGAGCGTTTCACTGGCACTCACCCTCTCTGGGCTGCTTGCCGCTGTGCTGGGAAGTGCTGCAGCTCTTCCAGAAAAGGGGAGGAAAGCCCGATGCCCTGCGTTGCTGTGTGGGACCTCTGGTGAGGCTCAGGTGCTCAAGCAGAAGGGTGCATTGCTGCCTCCGACACCCCACAGTAGCCAAGACACCCCCAGAGGCATCAGGGTGGTGGATAGCACCTATGGGAGACCCACACTGCTCTCAAATAGCAGTGGGTGAGCAGGTGGGATACCTGCTGTAGCATCTCAAATAACACCAGAAACCTGTGCAGGCACCTGCATCCCCCTCTCTCCAGGGTATTGGGGCAGCTGGAGCAAAATTCACTCATCCATGAGCAGACAAGAAGCCACTGTTCAGGTAAGTCCCTGGCACTGTATGCTCTGCTCTAGCATTTATGTCCAAAAGACAGAGATTTAGATGCAACTCTTCAGTAAACCCCCTAACGGTTCCTACCAAATCCACAGTTTGCTCATCCCAAACATTTGCAGCACTGTTTGCCCTGATGGGGTAGCTAGTGTCTACCACACCTCTTCAGGGAGTCACAAGTTTCCCGCTGTTTGTAAATCCCACTGAAAATACTAAATGCCAATTACCTGGGCCAAAAGAACAGCAGTGGCAAAGCTGCTGCTGGCAGGGAAATTAGCCATCCTCCATCCAAAGGGAGCAACCAAAGGCGCAATGAAACTGCTGCTGGGACCCAGCAGCAGGATGCCATAACCCCACTCTGGAGGGCTTGCAAGCCAGCGAAGGGCACATGGTATGCAGTGCTGCTCATGAGACCGGCTGGGGATTTTGTCAGTAAAGTCAGAGAGCTGCTGCACATGACATACGAATGATCAGATACCCCCACTATTAAGCCAAGGCTTGATTAGATATTTTTTCTTTTTTTTTTTGAGTGAAGCTTCCTTACCTCTGCAAGGTCTCAGGCACGGAGGAGCAGACCTTTCCTCTTTTCTGGCTGTTTCTTTCCCTTCTGCTATTTTCTTTTTACAATGTTGGCAGTGCTGTGGGTTTGGGATCCAGCTCACAGGAGTCAGGTTTCCTCCTCGCTGGGCACAGGCGGCTCCCTCTCCACCCACCTCTGCCCCTGAGAAGTAGGTGCCGCAGGCGGGGTGCCCCAGTGCTGACCTGTACTGGTCCTGTGGCACCTACAGGTCCTCCACAGGGGCTGCTCGCCACAGGGACAACCCCAGGGAGATGGAGGGAGGGCACTGGGGAGATATCCCTATTACTACACCAGCAAGATTTCAGCTGATGGGTTTCAGGGGCAGGTCCCACAGCACCAGCGGCCATGGAAGGGGCCTTTGCTAACCCCTGCAAAGCCATGAGCAGCAGCCAGGTGCTGCAGCCAACAGTCCTCCTCAAGCCAGGCAAAGCCAAATCAGGTGCCATCACCATGAAAAAAATGGGCCTGTTCATCTGCTTCATCCTTCTAAATTTCCTGACTGAGTACCAAACTGCAGGGAGCATTCGTGGCTTAAACTACTGCAGTGATCCTGACCTTACCATGCAATGAATCTCTGTGCTGCAGGTTGGGTTGGCCAGTGAATCTGAGCTATGATAGGTATGTGCTCTTGACTAGGAGTGTATGTGTCAACCTTTACGACTAAAGTGTGTTGGCATCGGCTTTAGTTTCTCCCAGTGAAGATGCTGGGATGTTTTTTGTCTCTCTCTTCCACGAGGCTTCCCAAAACCCTTCTCTTTTGAACTATGTACACTGAGCTGGCAGCAATGCTGCAATATTTTTATGAAAGCATGTAACTCCCACAGTGAATCTCATGCTTCCAAGCATCAGGAAGACATTTGCTACTAGCCAACATATGCTATTTCACAGCCTTATTTTCCTCTTAATAATATTTAATATTCAGCTACAGCCATTATTGGCATCTGCCAAACTAGATGCATGTTCCGGGCTGCCAGATCCATTGTTTTCATTGCAAAAACTCAGACAGCGTGCGTGCAATCACAGGCGGATACAGATGTTTTGGCATTCCAGCTTCCCAGCACAGAAGGGAAAAAATGACCAAAATACCAGTGAAATTCTCAGCCACAGAGACGTGCTTTCAGGCTCAGGTGTTTGGGACTGAACAAAGGGTTGCTATGCCTATTGCTTTTCTTAACCACCTCATGATACTTTAGTTATTTGCCACAGAAATGCAAAGAGGTCATAGTGAAGCATGAACGGAAACGTCTGCATGTGTGAAAGCTCCAGGAGAAACAAGAGAGCAAGGGCAAGAAGAAAGGTCTCCATGCTGGCCAAGGACATGACAGAGAGCCATCACACAGGTAAACACTGAGAAAAGTGCTGTTTGCTGCAGGAGCCCGAGGCTGAGCTCAAGAAACTGTTGACTCCTTAGGTTTATGAAAGCTCAGTCCAAAAAACAGTTCATCATCATCAGTCCAGAGGACTCAAGAGACTGGATGAGAACTCAATACCTGGCTTTCCTCATCCTCCGCGTTACCAAAGTCATCCTGGCAGGAGGGCCTGGCCACACAGAGCAATGGCTCTCGTGAGAAGGAATAAAAAATCCAGAAGGGAATGAGTGAGCGACTGAAACCCATTTGATTGACTTTGTTATCCCTTTCCCTTCCTACATGGTCATTCACTGAGTTTTTTTATATTAATTTTCTCCAAATGATACAACCCATTTCACCAGCTCTCAGAAACAGACACCTTCCTAGCAATGGCATGAGCTTTGGATCCAGAGGCACCCATTCCTCCCTAGGCACCGATCCTGAGTCCACCCCAGAGGGGCACGCTGAGGTCCTGACTTGGGAAGAGTTCCCGGTCAGGTAATTGGAAGTCACAACTCCTCTAGCAATGAGTGAAGTCCAGATAAGGACACCAGGGTGTTGTAGCAAGGTCTACCAGTCTGTAATGGTGATCTCTGCTGGATCTGACCACATCTGGTGGCCACATTCACAGTATCAGCTAGAAAACACAGTCCCATTCAGCTTAGCAGCTGTGCTGGGGAACAGGCAGTTACTGCTCTGCTCCAAAATCCCCTTCATCTTCTGCAGGAAAACCTTTTAAAAACAAGGCACTCTCTGGAACATTTCTGCGTTTTTAAATAAGTCTTAAAAGCAACCCAGATGAAAGCCAGGGCTCTCCTCAAAGTGTGTAAGAACAGCCCTGTCTCTCAGCAATTTTTCATCTGAATGCTCCCTGATTGTAAGTGGGCTTGGTCCTCGTGTGGAGTGAGGAAGTGCCGTCCCCGTATCACAAATGCACAAGTGAGCCACAGGCTCTGCTGCATTATTCAGTTGCGCACAGAAAGGGAGATCTGAATACAGAATTAAGCCAAATGTTTGAATCGCTGTTCGGTACAGTAAACAACAGACCATCTTGTCACCTGCAGTATTCACAGGATAACTTGTTTTTCTTGCTCAAAATGTAAACCTCAAACAAAAAGCAAAACACCAAGAAGCTCTAAAAGGAACGGATATTCTGTTTCAGGTAATCACCTTCTCAGTTACATTGCAATCACATGGAAAGGTGCAATAAAGATAAAATAGGTGTTTGTGCAGAAAATCCGCCTGCTGTTTCATAAAGCAAATTGTTTTCTCTGTGTTTGGTAATGCATCAAACTAGTTTGGCCTTTCTTGCTTCAATACACCTTTTCTCCTGAATAGGAATAAACAAAATAGGCTGGAAGGAAGAAACAAAGGTGACGTGCATACGCTGAGCAGCTGTGACACCAGCTGCATTCATGTCCATGTGGTTTTTGTCTGTACCGTAGGTTACCCATGACCGAAGAACTGGTGGCACGAGGCCACGCGTGGGTCATGGACACACTCCCGCGCGCACCTCTTCTCAGCTCCAGCTGTTGCTTTAAACCCAAGCTGTTGTTAAAAGGGAAAAAGGCTGCTGACTCTGTTGGTAACCAGTGCCCAACGCCAGTATGGCTTCTTGGCACCACAAGGGAAAAAGTGGAACAACTGCTTTGCCTGGGGCTGTATTTTCTCCCCAGTCACTGTAGCAGGAAGGTGGCTCTCCAGCCTGACTACTGCAGACTCATGGCTCGTGATGACTATTCCACTGTGTGTCCTGCGGGGAACGCTCCCAGGTGGCTTTCTTTGGTGGAGCTGGATATCAGGGGTGTGAGGTTTGAAAATGAGGCTTGTTTGGTCACTTCCCCGTGGAAGGAAACACTGTCACCTCCAAATCTGTGCGGGGATTTTACATCCTCCATGCTTAAAAAAAAAAAAAAAGTCATGATTAACACTATTCAATTTGAAAGATTACTAATTCATGAATATTTAGGAAAGATCACAGTACATCAATACTGCAAATTCATCTCAACAGTTTTGATTCCTCTCTTCTTTCTGTTCATTAGGTATTAGCATTTCTACACAGTCTGCTTTAACAACCAGTTTTGAAAAATACAGCACAGGGGGAGTCATCTTAAGTCTCCAGTGAAAAACAAGTCAATAGAGAGAAATAAATTGGCTGCCAATGTGGAAACTGGCGCACCCTTTTGTTTACACAGCTCAAAACTAACACTTTTGTTAAGTGATGACGTGTGCAAACGTCTATAATCCAGTGCTGTCAAGCCCTGGAGCAAATCAGATAAAAAGAGGGTTGTTGTAGTAAAGCATGTAGAAAATTGCAAGCCTGCAATATGATCTGTCTTTGAGCTGGTTTGCATTGTGTGCTAAATGAAGGGCTGCAATCTTATAAGCGACTTAATCGTTGTCATATGATCAACCACAGCTTGAAACAACAGCCGAAACACATTTTCTTTGGAAAGAAATATGCCACAAAGACAAGGCAGTAAATGGAGCAAAACACATGCGAGTTGATTATTAATAACCAATTTAATTCAAAAGCTGCATCTCCTCTTTTCAACCAAGCAGTAGGCAGCTGACCCGATCAAAAGCTGAGGACCAGGTACTTGGCAAAGACATCAGTGAGATACTCAGCCAAGGGTCCAGCCAGCCCGGCCGATGTAGTTCACCTCTCAGCTGATACAGCAGTATATGTGAATGCAGCTAGGACATTTTCATCTACAGCTGCTCTTCTTTCAAGAGCCATATCCCATTCTGTTTCATCCCATATACCCAACCCTGTGGGTGAGCGACCACAAGAAAATAGAGTCTGGTCTGAGGAGTGAAGCAGCGATGCACTGGCTTCACTCTTCTGTGGTGCCATCGATGATGTGCTTGAAGGAGAACGGAGAAAATTTGTACCCGGCTCCCACGTAGAACTTGTTCTGGAACTCCACCCTGGGGAGGAGCAGAGCAGGGTGTCAGTGCTGCCCGCGGGCAGGACCTGCGGCCAGCCGAGAGGCCGAAACGTGGCACCCATGGGAAAAGGGAGGCCACGGGAGATGGTGGCCTGAGGCGGGAATGTAGGCTCCTTCTGGAGCCAGCAGTGAGACCCACGCAGCCCAAGGAGCGACCYGGCACCCATCAGCTTTGACTTTCCATCAGTCAGCCTGGAAATGCTCCTCGTGAGGCCAGTCGGCAGGACCTTGGCTGCCCRCTAAACTGCTTCTAGCAGCTCTGAGAGCTGGGACAACCGCCTGCTGGTTGCACACTCTGGTGRGAGACAGATATCTCCCCCTCCCTGCACGATGACAAGCAACTGCACCACAGTTTGCCTTGGCAGCGTTTGTGGTTTGTGGTGGGATGTTACATGGTGAAAAAGGCCATAGCTTGGGTGCTCAGGCAGGTTGCCAACTTACGGTGGTGGTGAGGGGCAATTTGTTACCTTGGTCTTGCTTTACGTACTAGCCTGATGGTGCATCCGCACTGCTGTCCTTGCCTGGACTGACGCCGAGTTAAGGCAGACACGAGCTAACTTGAAACTGGTTTGCCACAAAGCCAAAACAGCCTGGAGCTCAACCTGGCTTAATGGCASAAGTGCTGACACAGGTTTTCAGCAACTTTTGCAGCCCCGCCTGAACTCTTGCTGCAGTAGGTAGTCCCCAGCTGGCTTGTCTGATGATAACCCTGGGTGGGATACACAACCAGTGGTGTGGCTGTGCCTTCAGGCCTTATCATGCAGGTCAAGGTGGCCTCGGTGGCTCTGCGTGTTTACMGGGGCAGAGCTGCAGGTTGCCATTTGCCACAAGTGCCCACAGCCCCCACAGGCTCAGGAGGACAGGCAGGTTGCTCCAGGGAGCGTTTCCACAGCCTGATCCCTCCCAAAGACTGCTTTGGGAAAAGCTCCCGAAGACCACACCACCTACCAGTGCAGACGCAAGGCGTGCAGAAAGGCTGAGAGCCCCTCCATGACAAGCAGAATGGCTACCGTCAGCACTGCAAATGCCGCGAAGATGATGAAGATGACAATGAGGCCTGCCCAGCCGCTGTTGTTGAACCCGTTGTGCATCACCATGGTCCAAAGGACCTCTGATAGTTCTGCAAAAGGAAATAAAGGGAAAACAGTGCTGAGCAACAGCCGTGGACAGACATAGCGTGCAGTCTGGCAGCTCACCCATTTTTCCCAGTTAGATGAGCTGGCCTAGGATAAAATGAACATGACAGTGATCATGTATGGCCACCCTGCCTCTCCATGATGACCGGGGAAGGGAAGTGGATGCAGGTTGTTTTCCATTGCTCCTCTTCACTGTGTTAGAAGCTGATGGTGCTGTTTTGACTTGGCTTTGTATCACAAGTCCATGTGAGCACACTACCAGCACTGCTGGTAGAGTCATCAGTTTAATTTGCACCTCTTTAACATGGCAGATAGGCAGTATGCCAACCCTTCTGGGACTACCTGCTGCTAAATCCCAGTGAACATGATTGATTGACATAGTCAATACATGTGTAGATTAAGTTACAAGCTGTACTGATTGATGCTAGCTAAACCCGACAGGAGACGTGTAATTCCCATTTGTTCTCCAAACCACTTCTCTTAAGGTGTCATGGAGAAGCTGTGGTGGAAAAAAAAAGGACAACTGGTTGGTCCCACTCAAGGCAGGCTGTATTAATGTTTAGGTTGCTTGCCTGCTCTTAAAGATTTTTTTTCCTGCACAGGTTTATATTAACATCCACAGCACCAGTATATCTGACATGTCCTGTCAATGCAAGACCATACTCCTAACCTAACTATCCCAGTCACATTGGATAGATTCAGGACTGAGCAATTTTCCTCTTGTGATACAGGCAAAGCAAGGACAGCCCAGCTCTTCTCCATCCAGATGCTCCAGCCACCGGTTCAACCTTGTTTTCCATTTTTCCAGTCATTGGTCCTTGAGCCATATTCAGGCTATAGATTCAATGACCTGTTACTTTAGGTGACAAGAGATGCAAGGGATTCCTTGCAACAGCTGCCCTCAGGAAAAAATACTCCTGTCAATGCCAGTTTGTAAGGCTGCAAAGGAATATGGTGGTTTTCCACGCAGAATTCTGACATAACACATAGGACTGCCCTTAGCTAAGCTTTTTAGCTGGTTTATTTTATTTTATTTAGGTACCTGTCCTCCATGTAAAGCTAATGTGTATTAGCTTCCACTCGACTCCTACTAAGCTCATTTCTGTGCCAAGAAGTACAGCTCACCCCTGTCAATCCATGGTGCACCCCCCCTTTTGTTTTCCTTTTTTGTGTGCCCAATTCTTTAGGGCAGGCACAACTGCTAGCCAGAGGCAGTACAGCAATATTAATAAAAAACATTTCAGAAAAATTAGAGTCGTTGAAAATCTGAAGTTCTAGCCTGAGGCAATTTCTAGTATTTGAGCATTTGTTTTTATCTTAAATCAAGACAAAAGACATTGAAATGCTGTACATTTCTCACGGAATGTGAGGTTCCACTAAACGTTGCTGGAAAAAATCCCAGTGAAAACAACAAGTTCCAGGAGTTCTTGAACCAAAACTTTTCTTTCTAGTTTGCTGAACCCAATCAAAATAACTGTTTCAAGTCATTTTGACATTCATTTGCATATCCTAAGGCTATAGCAAGTGCCTCCTGGGAAATGAAGCTATGGTTCCCATACACTGTGGACTGGACTACCCATTTGGACTGCACCTCCCACCATGCCACACGCCATGAGGACTATTCCAGAGGGGTGGCTACAGAGCAGTGTGGAAAACGGGTCCCAGCCAGCAAATACAGTCAGGAGCTGCCTGATATATAGCTGCCAGAGATCACCACTAAAAAATGAGATGGCCACCATGAAACACTTGGATTCATCTGACCTGAAGCAAAACATTCCTAGACACAAAAGTCCACAAGGAGAACTTTGATTTCATGGAGAAATTCGCAGCAATAATCAAACACTGGCAGAAGCAGCGATCGGCATGGAGTTGCTGGTGAGGTAACTAACAGGTAGTCAATCACTCACGTGCATGGGCTAAGCTCAGCGCCCAGAGCCGCAAGTAGGATGCTGTGTTGGAGATGCAGCCAAGGCAGTATTCAATGGTATGGATAGCTTGGTGGACAAATGTATCTCCAAAATTGAACTGAAACAACATAAAACCAAACGCATTTTATTAGTTCTTAGTTCAGGGCTTCCTGGTTAACAGAGCAACACTCCACCAAAGGCTCTTCATACTTCTCCCTTTTCCTTCATATGTCCTGAGCAACACACAGATAGTTCCCAGATAAAAAGACTGCTTTGAAAATTGTCAATTCTCTATGATCTTCCCATACGTTCTCCCCAGAGAAATACAATTCCAGTGAAAAGCAAATGTTCAGGAACCAGCTCATATTCCAGTCTTACAATTTCAAATCTGGAATAAGATGGCAATCCAATTGCTACCAATCTTTGTGATTTCTTGTAGAGACAGAAATTCTTATATAAAATATGGTTTTTCAGACTTTCTGTCTATCGGTATATGCATTTTGGGAGATACCACTGAATAAGCATATCTTCTAAGACTGTGAAGGTTCCCTGTGACTGGGAACAGCCAGCCATATCCACACTCAATATTGTTGGTACTTCCAACTGCTACAAACACTTTTGTCACTTATTTAACTGTGTTGCTGAATACTGCAGAAGCCCTTGACAATATCTGCCAAAGGAAGACTTTTCTCCCTAGCCAGCACTGCAGGCTGCCGACTTTTCAATGCTCCTTTGCAATTTAAAAGAAGGAAAACTCACTGACTCTTGGGGAAGGCTTGACCTTCTCTGGGTGCAATGTGGAAGTGAAACAACCCCCCCGGGGAAACAAAAGCTTGAGGTTTGTAAAAGCTTGAGGTTTGTAAGAATGCCTGCCCTCACCAGGCAAAACTAAAGGAAAAAATTAGAGGAATTCATTCTGTGAAAATTCAAAGCTTACTCTGTTTGGAAACACAAACTGTTGCAACAGTGTGTCTTGGTATCTTGTTAAAAAGAAAGGCTGGCAACTCTGCAAAAGCCTTCTGCTTGACTTTGCGTTTTCTACTATTGTGTGTGTCTGAATAATTTTCTGCCCACATTTTCTTACCTCTTCATCATCATCCTCATGTCCTCCATGGCCACCTCTGTGGTCTCCCTGGGAAGCTTTCTTGGAGTGATTGGTCTCTGGGACATCTATCTCGTTTTCACCTCCAGGGTTTCCTGAGATGGCTTGAGACCGAATCTTTCAGAAACAAAATGTAATATGTCTTTTGTGTCATGCTACAGGTTGATACCAAAATGAAGCAGACCATGGCACAGAACTCCATCAGTAACCTCATGATGGGTAACATATGAAGGACTATATCATGAATATGAGGACAATGTCAACAATAGTCAGTCATCATGGCCCACAGAAACTGAGTACTCCTGCCAAATGGCTAATAATATTTAAATATTTTCCATCCTAGAGGATTTTCCAGTGATTCCAACTAATTTGGAGCTAGTTTCTAGTCTCAAAATGCACCCTTTATACCCACCATGAGAAGATATATCACTTTTGGCAAATGAGAAAACTGAGGCAAATTAAAGCTGATTATCTCAATTAGATGGGTGCAAATCAAAGGAATTAGCATCAAGTGAAAGGGAAATGAGGCCTGAAAGGATCAGGTGACTTGATGAAGGTCATACAGTTCCTGGTATACAGACAGAAATACAATTCAGATCTCTTGATTCATTTTAAATTGACAAAAACCTCATGACAACCCATCTTCTCTCCGTAATCATTCTTTACAGAGCTTTTCTAGAGGCCTGAACAACCTGATCTAAGCCTCACTCCAGAAATGACAGCACAGCATAAGAACAGCCCTACATTATATGCCTATAACAGTCCTATTATACAGCATAACCAAATATGGACCTCACAGCTTCTGTCAGGTTCTGTCCCGTCACTCTTTATAGCTTCCAGCAGGTTTCATGGGCAAGGTCTCATGATAACATATTGTTTCCTATTGCAGCAGTAATCATTGTCACACCCACTTTATCTTTGCTTTACCTGAATGTCAGCATAGAGAACAGACTTTGTTGCAAACGTATAAATCTGAGTAAATGTAAGATGTGATCAGACAGCTAACATATGAAAATTAGGAACAGAAATACAGGGGCATAATAGGAGGTGGGGAAAAGCTGTCAGATGTTACTAGCATAAAAGCAGGACATGGAGTCAGCCATGTCAAGCTTTCATCCAAATCCCAGAAGAATGACAAAATAAGAAATTACAGCACAGAGGCAGGGCTGCAAAGGTCTCCCAGGGACCTGGCTTTCAGTTATAGGTCAGAAGTGACTGGGTTGGAAAAGGTCACACAGCACAACCGGCATCTCTTTCTTCAAATGGAAACATCTGTGCCCTATAAAAGGTACTCCAGGCACTAACTCCGACTATGAAGAAAAGTAAATCCTGACAGACAAGTAAAGTCCTCTTAGCATAACAAATGAGAGAATTAATGAACAACTGGGAAACTGCAGCTGCCGCAGTTACGTGCTGAAGAGCTGGGCAAACCGCAGAGCCCATGGGAAGGAGGGCTCTGTTAGTGTGAAGGCAATCACTTAGGGAAAAAAACACCGCTGGAAAGCAGGCAACAGCTTTTAAATCAAGCGTCTCCTCCAAGCAGTGTTGATCTCTCCAAGGCCAGGAGTATCGCAGATGCCTTTTTCTTACAGAGCAGCCAACCAGTTGTTAGTGGTGGTTGTGGACTGGGAACTGAGGTTTTTGCCCTGTCTTGGCTTTACCAGCACTTCAGTCTTTCTAAACCTTCTCTGGTTTTGGATATGACACTTGAAAGACCTCAGTGTCATCCTAACCCCTCTCCCAACAAATAGGGTATGGCCTTGTGAGCAAAGCTCCTGCTTCCCGTTTAGATGGCTCAGCCAAATGTCCATACACATGCTCTTGGCGCATGTGCCATAAAGCACAGTTTGAAATCACTGGAGAAACTCTAGGATCAGAGAAAAGCAGAATTAGATCACTGCAAACACATTTTGGGGTCTGTCTCCTCAGCTTTGCCTTTGCTGTACTGAACCCCCCTTGCCTGATCCACATCCCTTACCATACRCTGCGCTTTCTGGTGGTTGGCTCGGAGGATGAAAGGTTTAATTAGGAGCATCCAGGGAACAGCAATCAGAGCAAATATGACCAAGAAACTCTGCACTTCTTTCTAAAAGGCAAAAAAACAAGAGCAAAAAGTTACTTTACTTCCTTAAGCCTTTATGGTTAGAAACCTGATTCTATAAAATGCTAATTTTTTTATACAACAGATATACTCCCTGTATCGGTTGAGTCTCCTCTGCTTGTAAGGACATAAAAATAAATGTATACTGTTTAAGACTCCAGAAAACACTGCCAGCTAGAGATGGTTGGAGACTCAGAGATGAAAGGCTTTCATGTTGGAAAGGGTTAATTTGCCAAAACCCAGTGTTACTGACTTGAACCTGGCTCTCCAGTGTCCCAAGTGAATGTCCTAACTGCTGGGTAAGCCAGTCAGTCTGCCTTGCTTTGATCAAAGTAGCAATGCTGCAGTAAGAGCCAAGTCATTCAAGTCTTCCCCCGGAAAGCGGGGACTCCAGGATTTGCTCTACATTTGCAATTCCAGGAGGGAATTGAGTCCCCATAGCTTAGGCTTAATAACACATTGCCCCCACAATATAAGGTGTTCTTGTTGCAGTATGCCACCCACCCCTATTGCTGCCCTAATACAACCGTTTGTACTTTAAGAAAAACAAAAAACCCCAAAGAAAATCCCAAACTACAACTTTTGCATTTTTTTAAAGCTGGCTCAGATCTCTGATCACGTTATGGTTGGTCTCATACAATTCTTGCATTCAGACTACCCAGGTGGATGGCACAGACAGTTACTGGTGGGGTAGGAGGATAGGAATATGAGAAAAAAGTTACCATCCTGGAAAAGCTTTGGGTTGTTACAAAGCAAAACATTACCTAATGATTCTTTGAAGGCTGGGAAAACTATGTTTTCCCAAACTCCTCTGCAGCCTTAATGCAGTTACTTGGAACTGATCGGGGCTCTCTACTAACTCTGACTCACCAGCAGCCCTAAAACTGAGCTCACATTGAAGTGCCAGAGTGTGCAACTGTATACATGTAGATGCATACATGTGGCTGGAGGCAGCATTTGCTTGCAGATTCTTCATTGATGCTGCTGATGTAAAATCAAGCAAGAAAAAAAATAATCCATGTTCTGAGCAAATAAATAGAGATGACYTTAAAAGAAGTTTTCTTTTAGGGGAGATTTTTTTGCTTTTGTTTTTTTTTTTTTTAAGTGAACTCCCCAGACGAGATATTTCTGACAAAAAGCTGCCAGAAAATCCTCTAGCTACTTCTACTTTTTAGCTTAAAATATAAAGTTTTCCAGTTTTCCAAAGAAGAAATAAGAAATTATCAAGGAAAAGAGAGGCTTGCTTTGTCTCTAGCATCGTGCCAAGACTTCAGGACATCACATCTGCAATACCCAGCTTTGCATCTCTAATCACCCTTCTTTCCTTTTTTCCCCAAAAGTATCTTAAATTGCATCATCATTCTTGTAAGGATGACACTAAGAATSAGGTTTCTTCTGCATCACTGATTGATAGCTTCTCTGTCCTACCTGTCTACAAGGCCAACACGAATACCTGAAGAACAAACTTCTCTTATGTGACTGGCACTTGTGATTGAGCTTCTGAGCCTGTTCCCCATCTTTATGCCCACTCTCCACAACACCCACTGCAAATCCAAGACCAGCTACAGTGAATTCGAGCTGCTTGATCCATACCTGATGCAGATATAATGGAGCATTTGAAGCATCACCGTAATTGAACAGAAACATATTGATGAAGTGGATGAGGATGCTTGGTGCACTCTGGGATGAGTGGACATCAAAATGACACCATTTGAAAATAATCATGAAGACCAGGTAGCCAAAAAGAGAGATAATAAAAATCATTTCTGGAATGAACTGAAGGATAATGTTTATGTACTTCTTGAAGTAGCTGGAAAGAATCAGGAAAGATAACTACAATTAATACAGTGGGTATTAATACAAGGTTGCATCCAAGTATGGCAGTACTGTACACCATTTAGTCTATGGAAAATAACATAAGAAACRCACAACTACCACTAGCCAAGAAAGAAGTCTGTAATTGCAGTCCTTATAAATGAAAGCCATTATTTAAATACAAAAACTTTGTCATACTGATTCTCTTCAGGTTTTTGTACTTGACCCACCAGTACCTCAGCACCTCAAAAGATTAATACATTGAAATAAAAGCCAATTTTTTTAAAAAAATGGTTAATTTACAAACTTAGGCATTATACGCTGAGGAAGGTCAGAACCAGATGTAGAATCAATTCTGTAGGGACAGTCCTCCTCTCTGTCATCTGCAAACACTTTCTGTCCTTGAAGGTCACTACACACCTTCCAGCTTTGGAGAGTCTCTCGAGACAGTAGTGTCAGCCCCTCCACTCTATCACCATTTCTTATTTTTTGTTCCAAAATATAGAGGCAGAGGTATAGACACGCACACCCACAGATCCTGACCAAAGGCCCACTAAGTCAGGAGAAAGACACACACACACGCTGTGCAAGGTTTCAGTGTGCTTTGCATTAGACCAAAAGAGCTTGTCTTTCAAGACAAAAGTTACCAATAGTGGGAGGAGCTATATATTTTTAATTTAGTGTACTTTAGTATTTCTGCAAAATCACGAATAWAAGAGAGCAAAAAAGAGTTTATCCAAGAGAATATCTGCAATGTGACAGCTGTCCTCTGGCCTTTGGACTCAGCACTCTGTACCAACAGTGGCGTGAGTCAGTCAGTGTACGGGGCATTTCTACTTACACTGGGGAAAGCGCAAAATTCAAGTCATCAGTCCGAGGTATGAGGCTTTCTCTGAATGAAGGACACTAGTTTAGAGATGAGGACTTGTGTGCGGCAGCAACAGGCTTGGTGAAACAAACTTACATGTGGTTGAAGAGACTGAGTATCACCCCAAAAATCATATGCACAATCCCTATGACAACCGACATCTTCATTTTGTAGGAGTTGAGGAAAGTCAGCTTGTTCAATGCGACATTCCAGATCTTTGGGAAAAGGAGCAGAGAGAGACAGAAGAACAAGGTTTTCAGGTGTTCGCTCAATAACAGATTTGTGGAAGTTGTTGCTTGACACCATCAGTTTACTCCTACCAGTTCTAGTAAGAAGAAAACAAGCGACAGAAATCTAGATGTTCCTTATAATACTTTTCACTCTGCCAAGCTTCTCATCTAAAAGGTATAAAGTATTACCCTTGTTTAACAGAGGAAATAACAAGGATTTAAAATGATGTAGTGACTTCGCTTCAGTCCTCCAGAAACCGATGCAAAGGCTGGTAGCAGAACCTTGATCTTTYCAGTGTCATTCCTTGACCTCAGGCTGAGTCATCTCCTTTATCAGAGGTGGAAAGGCATGAGAAAATCCCTCCTGCTGCTATGGAAATTTGTTCCACCTTCACCAGAGAAGTACCGAGGGCAGAGCATGTTCAAACTTTTTGTTCGAACAAAAAACCAGCTCATTCCAGCTCTTTGGCCATGGAGATCAGATTATCGCCTACCTCTCTGCAGTAACTTTTGATCTGTGTTAGGACAGTAACCACATGCCTCTTCTCAGTCCTGCCTTTATTACATTACAGAGCTCTGGGGTTCCTTCTCCTTTCTTCTAAAACTTCCTAGACCCCAAAGTCTTCTGACCCCAGAGATGGTAAGTAGATACCTCTTTTCAGACACTAAGTATAGTACCTGAACAGAAAGGAGGGAAGACAGGATTATTTGGAAGGCAAAACATTAGCTTATGTGCCTTTGTCTGGCATGCTTTGCCTCTTCTATGGCTATGGAAGAGACTGCCTAGCCTCCTCAGCTCAGGGCGACTCTTTCTTTTCCAAGATATACCTCAGCCATCCTGCCAGGACTTGCAAAATGCAGAGCCATCCATCCTTCTGGGCAGATGACAGGGATAATTTCCACAGAGAAGGCCATGCAGGGGCTGGTGCTTTCCAGTCCACCCCTTCCCTGCCAGCACTTGTTCAGCCCTTCCTCCCTCCCAGCCAGGAGTCCCAGCCTTTCGAGCAAGCAACAGCCAGGGTGGAAGAGGGGCTAGCCTGGGTTCACTTAAATTAGGGATGTATCAGGGCAATGTACAGAAAATTCATCTTCCTYTGTCGTGACTTCTTGAACTGCACTGCCTATGTCCTGGGCAGATCTTTAGAGCCCGGTTTGTGAAAAACGTACCTTTTTTTGCTAAAGAAAAGCATCACAACTACTATGTAAAGAACAGGCAAAGAGCAAGAAGAGAAGAGCAYGGCTTCAGGAGAGAGAGCAGGGAGCTACTGATGTACCTGATATGTAGAAACAGGATTGAAATACAAATTATCCTAGAGCAATTTAATTTAATTACCGGATCTATTCCAAATGGATATGGATTTCCAGAGTAGACTCCTGGGACTGCCGGATCCAACTGCAGCACCGTATTGTCCAGAAGCACATCCTTACTACAAAAGAAAAGTGAAATGGCCTTTGCAGCTTAATCTCACCATGTAAGCCTACGGTACATTTATGTAAGATGTGCTGAGGACTACCACATGATACCTGTCACTGACTCCAGCCTTTCTGTGAACTGTTACCCTGGGCTTGTGTGCACATGTGTGTGTGTGTGTGTGTGTGTGTGTGTGTGTAAATGGGTCCTACACAATGACAGTCTCCATCACACTGATAATTCTCTATGCCTCAGTCCTGGACACCTGCAGATTTTTATGCACATCAGTGCCTGAACAAACAGGCGTGTTCCCAGGGACTCTACATTTCCATTTCAATAGTGAGTTTGTCTGTGTGAGTCAGACAAAAACCTCTGATTCATTCATGCCTGCATCCACAGCAAAGAGTTCTTCCCTTCCCCACACAGGCAGTCACTGTGTCTTTCTTTCAAAGGCTACGTGCTCCATTTGGTGTGTTTTCAGTTGTTTCCCACATTTAGCCACTTACTTCCAAGTGCTATTTTTAAACATGGGGATGATATGCCATGAAGAGCCAAAGATGTTGAAYGATTTGGAGAAGCAGTCATTGTAGATGAAGCCAGTGTACATGGAGAATATGCCCATGAGCAGGATCAGGTAGCGCCCACTGAAAAAGGTGTTCCAGATCTGCAGGGGGAGAAGGCAGTGCCAGTGACCAAAGTACCTGCAGTCCCATCAAATGGTGGGCCTCGGCGAACAGGAGACATGATTGTACTAATCTATGTATATACAATTATTCATAGGAAACTCCAGGCCTCCTGGGCCCATCCAGGTCTCTGCATAGAAGTAGGCAGAATTACTTGCCAAATCTCTGCCTCACAAGCATCTTCAAAGGATCTCCACTCAGCCTTTGGGAGGCTGGATGCCCCCTTTATCAAATGGGGATGATGAGCCTTTTCCTATGCTGATAGGGTGCACCAGCTCCCTGGTACTCACCTCATTAGTGCTTTTCTGGGCAAGAAGGCTCTTCTCGTTAATGACCATCCAGAGTGCAAAGCCCAGCATGACAGCGCCATGGCCACAATCCCCAAACATCACCGCAAACAAGAAGGGAAAGGTAATGATAGTGTATGGAGCTGCAGGAAGGAAAGGACAAGAAGCTCAGCTCCTCCTAAACAAAAAGACCTCAGCAGAGAAGCAATCCACCCCACTGGACCATTCCTCACAGGTGCCGCTCTTAAAGGCCTCCAYGATCCCTCCCCTACTCCCAGGCAATCAGATCTAGTGCAGAACTAGCTTTACCACCAGAAAGACTCTACGTTTCTGTTCACTTTCAGTGCTCTCCTTGAGATGAGTGTTTCACACTTGTCTCAGCTCCTTTTGGCTTTTTTTTTGCCTCAGCACGATAAGCTCAATTTATATTTGCCTTGTGAGCTTAGGCCTTTTCTTCAGTGCTGCTACCTCACAACTTGTTCCCCATCCTGTATTTGTGTAGTTCATTATTCCTGCCACAATCAGTCACTGAAGACGGCTGGCCAAATTGTTTGCCTGAGAAAATCCATGCCTATGCACCAAACAGTACCAATTTTTACCAGCAGAAAATATGATTCACATTTCTCAATCGGCAATGAGTGCATGTTTTAGGATAGTGATGGAGCTCAAAGGCTTCACTTTGGCCCTAGCAAGCCAGGTGCAGGTCACTGAGTGTTTCTCACCTGGGTTCATCTCCCTGTAGTTGCCCACACCGTACGCATCCACAATGTTCTGAAATCCAGCTGTGAACTTGTTGGTCCTGTTGAAGGTGGGTGGTGCCATCCTGGTGTGTATGGCGGTCAGGATAGGGGCGATAGTAGAGCCACTGCGCTCCTGCCAAGTGGGTGACAAGGACAGACACGGTTAGGGTGGCTAGCAGAGAGGAATCGGTCCCACAGCACCAAGGTCTGTGTCCAAACGTGCACAGGCAGCAACATGAAAGCTGGGCTCAGGAGTGTTATATCTCAACCCTTTTTCTAATATCCAGATTTTTCCATTTTCTGTGCTATTGATTTGTTCAGGGAAAGCTGTCAGCACTGCTGACTCTTGTGGGTCGACCACAAACCTGCTAAGATTTAATGCTGACCTTAAACTCCCTGAGGCCAAGCAATCATGCGACAACCTCAGCTTTAATTAAAACAGAAAAGGGAGCCCAGCATTACAGTAACAGACAGAAGTCTGAACATATGGTCAACATATAAACAATGAAGTTTGGGTAACAGCTTCAGGGACCCAAAATGTCGATCTCTTACCATTCCCTGATGGAGAGCTCTTTTTATCCGGCCAGCATCAGCCACTGGGAACCAGATCTCTGCGATGACGCACTGCTGGGTGACATCGATGTTACAGCAGTTCAGGATGTGGTAGATGGCCTTGATTTTCTTCACCTTGATCCCCCAGGACCACAAGTTGGCTGCTGCCTCATGCAGCAGTCGCTGGCGGTGGGACTCCGTTTGGGTTATCACCTGTAAGCACAGCATAGGCAGTGCTCGAGATGATAGATAGGAAGGCATAGGTGGCATGGTCTACTCAGCAGTTATTTGGGGAAGGCAGGTGGAAGAGGGTTGCGGAAAGGGAGCGATTCATATGAGTGTGTGGGGTACCCTGGAGGGCAGCGTGTGCAGGTCTGGACACAGGAGCACTTGACACCAGGTGCACAATGCTGTTCAACAAGGACTCTCCCTGCATGGCCCTGAGCCTCTGTAAGTGTAGAGGAGACCATCGGGAGTTACTGAGCTGTGGGACTGGCTCCTTACCCAGTTGCTTACAGACTGGTCACATCTCACCATGCGCACCCACCCTGCCATCTCCTGTAGGCAGCTCTGTGCCACAAACTTGGGGCACATCATGTCCATGAGTGTGCCTGCGCTGCTAGAGCTACAGCTCATGGCCCTGGTGGGACCTCCATGCATCATGTGCCCACTGCAGTGCTGCTGCATAAAAGAGCAACATAGATAATGTGTTAGGAAGATAACCTGTGTGGTCTACAAGCACTGAAGAAGCCTAGCTGCCCACGATGCTCAGGAGTGAAAGTCAGTTTGGAAGCAGTCTTGCGTGCAGGCTTGGCAGTTACAGGCATCCACAGAGGGGGTGACAGCAGGATGTCAACTGCCAGATGGGCCACCTCAGGCAAACAGGGTGTCCATTCCGTCCTGCCTCAGGACCCATTGACTGTCATGTGTGACAATACAAAGGTCACAGACAGGAGTCCCTCCAAAAGGTGTGAAGTCCTGACACAGTATATGGATATACAAGCTACTGAGCACTCATAGCAACTGAACTTGTAATTTTCAGCCCTGTGTTAAATGTTGGAGTAAAGAGATTGGAGACTTGTACTTCTATAACAACAGTCTTGGCTTTCCATTGCTAGTGTGACAAATGCCCCAAGATTTCCTCGGTAAAGAAAACCTAATTTAAATATAAAATAAATCTTTAGAGTCCTCTCTGAGCCTAGTATAGTTGTACTACACTTGTGACTGAGCAACTTTGTGAGCCGCTGAAGGAAACCATGCTGTAAGAGCTAGGTGAAACCGTTTTGGACAATGTGCAATTTGGTTACAATACCTGTAGCCTGCTGATGATGTCAGATCCCACCCTGCAGCCCCATATCATAAGGTCTAAACCTCTGACCTCTGCACAGCCAACAGCAGCAAGCAGTTTTTGAGCCCCTCACACAGGAGGCTGTCCCCCAGCAGCTTCTGGGGTGTGTAAATGGGCAGAGCAGAGCACAGGCACAGGTACTGGCCTCCGCAACAGGTGGGGGGACCACTCCTGGGCTGGTGGCTTCGTCCCCAGCCCCTGGCCAGCTCTGCACAGCCAGCTCCCTAAACAAGCTTGGGATCTGGCCAGGGCCACAGGTTTCAGATAGGACAAATGTCTGGGCAGGTCCCACTTGCAGGGTTCAAACCCCAGTAAAGCCGCTGGCACTTACTGTGTTTAAATCCTCGATCCTTGTGTTGACTCCATCAAGCATTTCTCGGCGGTCGGTGGCAGACTCTGGACAGGGATAGACTGTGGCACGAAATCTAGCCTCAGTAAGAGAGAAGTGAGAAACACCATTTCTTTGACTGACTTTTTCTTCCTCTGGACTCTTCTCAGCTCAAAGGTGGGGAAACCGTGGTGGTTCCTCACCTGGTAGCATACACTTCTTACATACTACAAAGTTGTGCCTGGTCTCCCAGAAAGGTCCCAAAAGGTACATTTATCTCTTCATGAGAAAAAGGATCCCTTCAACAGTTCTAGCTGAAAAACCCACTCCCTGTCTCAGCTGCTACAAGGTACATGATATTATACAGTGGTCAGCACTAATACACAGGCACCTCCCTCATGCCCGCAGTACGGATGCCCTGCTAAGGTCTGGGGAAGCTGTTTGAACTGCCAAGAGCCACAGAACACCCACCCTGGCCAGGGCAGCCCCATTAACACGGTAGCCAACAGATGGCCCTCTTGCACCGAGGCTGGAAAAATACCGTCTCCCTGCCTCTGCACTACCCTCACGCAGTCACTGGGGGAAGGCATCAGCTGAGCTACTGCTGCACAGCAAGCAACACCCTTCGTGCGTGCAGGCTGTATAAGTAAATAACCCTGTAAAAAAAAAAACAAAACAAAACAAAAACAAAACAACAACAACAAACGACTGCATTTCCAGGGTAAAACAAAAGGAGAATGATCATACAGCCGGCTCTTGGCTTCTGGTCCATCTGTTTGGCTAGACAGCTTGGGAGCAAGGGAAGGATGGGCGAAGTTTTTTAAACACCTGAGAGTGGTATCTGTTATGTCAGCTTACATGTGGCCGGGCCAGTATAAATGCTTTTATAAGCTTACCCCCAAGGCTGTATTTGGGAGATTCAGCTGGTTTGTTTAATGTTGTATAATAAGGACTAATGTGGGCTTCTAATATGTGAGTGAAGGTCTTCTCTCCATGCAGGTGTTGTGTACTGCTTCATTTATAGTATGCAACATGACCTTCTCCATAGAGGTGTTGTAAAGCCACTACATGAACCCAATACAGCCAATTAGAAATAAATAAGTTGCATGTCTCTCTGAAAAAGTGTACAGCTACCTGTCCTGCCTGCAAAACAAGTCCCAGAGTATACTTCACGCACAAAGAGCAGGCACAAGGAGTTCCCACTGAGACCTCGCAGATCACAAGGTGCGCTGCTGCAAGGCTTTGCGTCTACAAGCTTTAACTGAGCTGAGATGCGGCAGTAACTAAAATAGCAGAGATTCCTCCATTTTTTCCCTACTTGGTTTGTTCAGTGATATCTAGTGCTTGTGCCAGCCCTGCCACTTCAAGGGCATTATAAATGTCGTCCTTCAATATTGCCCCAACAGGTCTGCCTGCAGGAAGAGATCACTCCTCTTTGCAGAGTGAAGATCTTCTGCCCACCTAAGGCAACACAATTCCACCATCCTGCAGTGGAGTTACGCTGAGTTAGGGTTGCTGAAGGGCTGCCTTTCTGCACGTGAGATGAATTAAAAGAAGATGTAACCAGGTCATAGGGGTCTATCCCTGTTTAAGAGACAAAAACGTGCATGCTCTGTGTACAGATAAGCATCACGTTCGGGCTTTGTCCGAGCACAGAATATATCACCACCTGCTCTCCAAAATCAGTTCCAGCACACACACAAGTGAGGACAGTTGCAAATTGAACAAAACACGCAGCAGTTTCCTAGAGATCAGCCCAGAGCTGTGTGTAATGACAGCACATGCTCTTCAGCTAAACTTCCCTTTCCAGAATTGAATCTCTCCTCACTCAACACCTGGTATTTGTTTCCAAAGGTTATTCACCCTACCTAATTATTTCCATCTTCTTATTCTTCACAGCTCTTAGTTCATCTTTAATAAGGATTTTTAATCAAACTTGAAAGCTTATTCCTCCATGCTGCACAGTTCCCCCGTTTCCAATAACGTTATTGCAGCAGTGTTGCTTTGATCTTTTAACAGCCATTTTGCATACTGAGTATCAGCTTTACCCTAATGGTACAGACATCCCTGAAAGCTCCAGGAGAATTCAGCAGGGAATCCTTACATTGATAAACCCAGTTTAGTATTCACATTAGCACTGAGGCAGCTGCAAGAAAAGGAGGAAAAGAAAAATTCTTACATTTTCCTCCTCCCTGCTCCCTCTACACCTTTCACTAATAAATTTGTGCATGGACTTAATGCTCATGAAATCGGCAGACTAATGTTACCAATTAGAGTCAAGCAGGGACTACAAGCATAACCTGAGGCACACTGCTCTGCAAACAAATCTTAGCCTGCCTTGCAGGAGACTGGCTTATACCAGTCCCATGATTTTTGCAGGATATTTACTTGTCATGAATGATGACTTAGTGCTAAGCAGAAATGTCCTGCTGGGGCTGGAATGACACTGCCATCTGCTTTAGGTATAGTTAACCCTGCCTTGAAGATGGACCAGACCAAAATGTCTTGACCTGTGTACCAGAGATGGCTGATGGTCCACAGAGCCCAAAAGGAGAGTCATGGGATTAATACATTTAAAAAACTGCCACTCAGCAAAACATCCGTATATACGTGCATATTAGCAAGCAAAAAATTTGAAAGGGAGGAAGAAAAGACATAAAGGACAATTTCAAGTGTAGCCTGATTAGCTGGCAATAAACAAAAACCAGTACGCTAGCACCGCAAAGGCCATCCTGTGAATTTGTCTTAAGTAGGTATGTTTTCTTTCAATTACAAGAGGCTGAGAGAAACCAGCCTAAGTTCCTTTCTATAAACCTACCACCACATACATGCCACCTGGTCATAACAGCTTTGCACATCATGGCCCACCCTGCAGGGATCTGCTCACGCTTCCAGTGCTGCCTGGCCCCATGCTCCTGGCTGCACCCGCTGCAGAAGGTTGTGCCTCCGGTTTGGAAGATTCTGGGTTCAATCAATAAAAAAAATACTGACAGGGATCACATTGCCTGTTCTTTTACTCCCACCCCTGAAAAAAAGTATTGGGTGCTTGATTGCAGGGAATTTAAAATGCTGCAAGGGAAAAAAAAAAATCCTCCAAAATGAAGCGCCTGCAGCACTCTGTGGGCAGCCCCAGCCAACTCTAAATGTATGGCCTGGCGACTTGAAAGGCCATTGGCACAGGGGCAGATGCAATGGGAGCGTTCACCACCAGCAACTGCCCATGAATGCAGCAGGGCAGAAGGGTACTGATCAGCGTCTAAAAAGCAGGCAAAGAAAAGGGACATAAGCAGGAAATTGTAATCCAGAAAAAGAACGAGACTTGCTGAAAGCTGAAAGACCACCGGCAGTAGCAGACTGATCCTGCATAGTGGCGATGGCAAAACTCCCTCCGTGCCTGAGGTTCAGGATCAGAAGTGAGTGACTGAGACCTGTGAGTCTTCCCCCAGCCTTCCATGCCCCCTTGGCTGCTTTATAGAGAGAGATGCCCACCTCAGGAGGGCTGAATTGCTCTCGGGATGAGCATTGCACTCCACTGCCTATAGAAGGCATCTTGGAGGGCCTCATTTCTAGTGCAGAAATTGCTAATAGTCCTAGTCCCCAGGGGTCTATCTCTTCATGGGAATGAAGTCAGTTCTCCCACCTGGATGAATTGGCCTTCTTCCTGCTTTTATTCTGATTAAAGGCAGGATGTAAGGAAAGACCTGCCCTGAGTGCACGTGTCGGGTAAGAGCAATTGCTCACTCCCTCCCAGCAACCCTCTGCAGCCTGCAGGCGCTTGGCTGGCCCCGCTTGGCCGAGGGGCTATACCTGAAATGGATTTGGTGACAGCCGACAGATCCTCTCGTCAAATCTGATTTACACTGCAACAAAGCCCATGGGTCATCAGTGTTATGAAAGAGTAACAAAATATTCAACCTGAATTATCTTTTCAAGATGCTTAACAGGGTGGAAACAAGTCAGGTTGTATGAAGCTTTCATTTCTCTTCTGGGCTCTGTCTCTGATTACACAGGTATTGCCCAAAGGCTTTGGGAAAGGGTTGAATAAACTACAGCATCATCTTTCTACACTGAAATGCAGGAAAGCTTGAGAGCACTTCAGGGATTAACATGTTCTGAGTGCCCAAGTAAGGGCCCCTCGTTTTCAGGGGAAATGCTGAGTATTTCTTAAAAACCCTTTAAGATGTCCCAAGTCAAAATCCTAGCAACTGAACCTCCCAAGATCTTTAAGTTACTTTGGAAAATTTAGGACCTCCATTTCCAAGTGCCAAGGTGACGGATATCTTTCATGATTAGGAGCAGCAGAGCTGAGGAGCGGAAGGGAGCTTGGTGGCAGAGCTGACAGCCGGGCCACGGAGATCTAATCTCTGGCTCCAAATTCAGCGAGCCCAGGCTGACAGGTAAACACCGCTGCGGGAGTCACTGTGGCTTGCCCACCAGCCTGCCTTACCCATCACAAATCTTCTTGATCTTTTGTTTAAGCTGCTCTCCTTGATAGAAGATAATAAACACGTTCTTCTTCACCTCTTCTCTCTGCAACGCAATTCAAGCAGAATTTAAAGCACCCAGGGGAAAGAGTCCAGTGCGGAAAAGGTGGTGGGTTTTTTTCTGCAGCCTCTTCACTGGGTTGTTCTTTTCCCCCAGCCCCAGTTTTCCAGCAGCAATGTTTTCCCTAGATGCTCTTCAGGGACCAGGCATGGGCGGCAGCTCTGTGTTGTGGGGGAAGGAGCAATGTGGAGTGGAGAGGTAGGGGACAGGAGGTCCGCCGGGGCATGGGACTCACCCCAGAGACACCAAGGGGAATCAACCCTCCGTAGCCAGCCCCAGGTGAGGACAGCCGCAGCCCACCTCCCCGGTGGTCCCCGTAACACAGCCACCCTGCTAGGACTCACATGCACCTTAACCAGGGAGGACAAAGAAGCCACCTTGATAACGGCAAAAAGGGAAAGCAATGTCAAGAAAACTTCTCCCATCCTCAGACTTCCCCACCTTTCTTCTACAGGCTGCCTTCAGACACCCAGCTCTCGTGAGGCAGCCGGTGCTGCAGCATGGCCAGGGCACCAGTTCGGTTTCTACAGGTTGCAGGCATGCACGAGGAGCAGCATGAAGCAAAAACAGGTCGGTACCTACCGTCACAGGGTCCTCCAGGGGGGTGTCCATTTCGGTGTACCTCAGGTAGATGTTTCCCCTGCAGGCTCGCCACAGTAAACGCTCAAAGGGTATCATCCTTTCCCTCTTTATTACCCCTGCTGTGAATCTGAGCAGAGTTAAAAGATAAATAAATTACAAGCCCATTCTAAGTCTTTTAGGACCTGTAACACACATGATTTTACAATCTCTTGTTTTCTAGTCCGTGACAGCCAGGGCTCTGCTGCTGCTGTAGGCACTTCTAGGAAAGACCTCCTTGCTCAAGCCTGGCTCTTCTCTCAATCTACTGACTTTAGCCTGTTGTTCTTTCTTTAAAACATTTTAAGTCCTCCCCAGATCAACAGAAAAAGGAGAAGAGACAATTCTGGCTAGAAATGGAGGAATGGAGAGATGATTAAAGTCACATGAAGAGAGAGCGCCTGAATGACAGAGGTAGGATGTAGCAATTTTGAAGTGGTGGTTTATGTTTACTCCCTCCTGTTTTCCTTTTCCCAGAAAGCACCAGACAGCACCTCTGAAGTGCAGCATGACACGCTGGTATACACCCACCAAGGCGAGCCCTCTGCAGGCATATGCTTTGCTCATAAAAGAATTGAACACGACTTCAGAAATACCAGTATAAGCAGCTAAAAATACCAGCCTGGAAGAACACCATCAGTGAGTTTCACCACACCTAGCCGATGTAAACACAAGGGAAAGCTGTTTGAGTCTATGCTGTCCACCGAATTACCATCAGCAATACGCACGGTGGTGTTTCTGCTCCCCTAACTCTCACCCTCAGTGCCATTTTCTATTGCAGACAAAGCCCAATGCAAGCAATCCCATGGCTTTTTGCTGTGGTTAGACATCCATCCCTGAGGACCAGGCTGGTAGCCAGATGCCTGAGTTCAGAAGCCACAGGTGAGATGCCGTAAGATAACAATTTTCAGTCAATACCTACTAAGGGGTGACTGGAATTGGTGGCCTAGAAGTAAAAGTCCATTTGTCCCACTGACCCATAACCTGACCATAGTTTTGATGATAACTTCAGAGGACAGTCACTCTCATCTTCATTAAACAGCTATGCTGAAGAGGCTGGTGAGCAACCTCTGCTGAGAAGCTGAAGGAAGTGTACCAGTGTCACAGCAATGCAGTGCAGGTGGGAAGCCTGGCCAAGCTGGGGGCCATCACCAATACACACCCCAGCTTGGCAGCTGCAGCRGCAGGAGTGCTTCTCAGCTCCAGCAGTCCAGATGTGTCTTCACTGAAGAAATCATCTGGCAGATTGGTTTCTGCCTGGAAAACATTCATTTTAAAAACTATTCAGCATTGCCAGTTTGACAACTATTTTCACATTTTTCTCCTGACATTTTTTCCCCCAAAGGTAGCTTTCCACAGACATTTAGACCAAAAGGGGAAAAAAAAAAAAAGGTAAACTATATCCTAGCAACTGAAAAGCATAAATGCCATTTTCAAAGAGATCTGGGAACCAAGTTCTTGGGAACCACTGACTCACGGAGCGATGCAGGCTCCAAAGTGACTGAGGTGCTTTTGCAAACATATCTTACTGGCTTGTGGTAAAGACCGCTGGGTTTTGATTAAAAATCAATAATAGCAACACACGCCAAATGAAAATGTCAGTATTTTTAGGAACCTTCCACATCTCTGTTGGAAGAGCAAAGAGGCCTCTCACCTCAAAGAAGTCCTGGGTTTTCTTCAGCAGATGTTTGAGCTCTGTCAGCTCGAGGAAGTTCTGCTTCAGCGTTTGCTGGTTCTGGTTGGCTTCCACCAGCTCGGCTTCAAGTTTCTCCAGCACTGTCTGTTTAGGGTCCAAGCACATCCAGAAAAACTCTGAAGCAGACCAATGGCCCTTTACCAAGCTGATACCAAATCTCAAACAATACATGGTTGTTTTCTTTCAAGGGGGAATACAGAAATATTCAATGAGCACTTCAATAAACACTGAGTTTGTAGGAAGATATTAATCAATGCCAATGCCTCATTTTCCCATTGCCACATTCCCTACTGGGTGCTTTGTCCTCTTCTGGCATTAGAGTTCTGACTCACCTGACCAAAGCTCAGGCAGGTAAGTGGGTGCCTGGTGGAGGTGTCTCAATCTGTCTTGGCATCTCTGTGGTTCCCCACAGGATATCTCAGACCCCAGGTGGCCTGGCTGTCAGTCTACTGACTACAAAAGCAGCCTACAACAAGGCCATTAGCTTAGGTTCATTAGCTATGGGCCAAAAATTAGGTGAGGATGTGGGTCCAGGAACACACCAGGTAACCGCCTTGCTCGTGAAGCCGAAGCCCTGGGAAAGCATGATTTTTCTTCCTAGTCACCTACRTGTGCAGCATTTAAAAATTACCCCATCAGTAAACTTAGCTTCCAGCTGGGCTAGAATAAAGCATCCCTTGCACATCCAAAAGTAAGGCACAAATATTTGTGTCAGGCCCCAATATTACTATATCACAACCATACTCCCACCAGGACAGACAGCCCTGGGGTTTTTATGCAGTGAAGCTGGTTCTAACATCAGCTGTCCTGGTTAATCACCAAAAACCTTCCTATTCTCTCCTACAGGATGATGGGGGCATTCTGTGATAGTGATACCTTTCCATTAATATGTGGGACCAGAGGGATGTTTCACAGGGGATGGTAAAAAGACTGGGTTCCTTTAGGAACATGCAGTAAGACCAGCCTTAACCTAACTGCTGAGACAGCGACTTGGGGAGCACCTCCACAGACAGGGAGAGCTGTGCCAGCCTCAGCTACTGGCTCCTTCCTTGCAGGGGAGGGTTGTATCCAGCACATTACACAGACATCCCTGTGCACATCCCCTTCTCTCTCTCCTTGGCCCGCTCCAAATTCTGTACCTCCATATCAATCATTTCCCGAGGCAGGGGAGTCTCTGGGTACTTTTCTAGTTTGACTATCTCAACATTGTCTTCCATCTCATTTTCCAGAAAACCTGCAAGGAAAGGACACAGAAGTCTTGATACAGAGTCATCCCTGCTGCATCATCCTGGTCACCAGCTGCTGCTAAACCCCCTGTCAGATTCCAGGGAAGTGGTTGAGTCACCATCCCTGGAAGTATTTAAAAGACGTGTAGATGAGGCGCTTAGGGACGTGGTTTAGTGGGGCTTGGTGGTGTTGGGTTGACAGTTGGACTCGATGATCTTAGAGGTCTTTTCCAACCTTAATGATTCTGTGATTCTATGATTCTATGATCTGAGGCATCACATGGAGGTGTGACAAGGGGCAGTGATATACAAGGGCCATCATCCCAGTGCATATACACAACCATCAAGAGTTGGACGCCCAGCAGCCTCCTTTCTCAGTGAGGATGCTGTTTCTCCTGAAGTTGTGGTGGCGGCTCCCACCCCCTTGCCCTGGCCAGCCCTCAGCCCTGGCACAAATAGCCGGCATGGCACCCCCTTGCTTGGGGCAGTGAATAAGGCACACAGCAAGCTCAGGCTTTGCTCCTCCTCTCTAGCAATGGCAAGTCCTGTCCTTGCCACAGTGGCTATGGTGGGCACCAGTGTCATGGGGGGGGGAGCACAGAGCTCACAGGACACACGTCCATAGGAGAGCAGGCACCATGAGCTCTGTTGCTCAGGTTTTAAGGATTTGTCCCCAGGCTGAAGCACATGGCCACAGGAAGCGTATGCCAACAGCTGGCACACTGGTGTAAGAGTCTGGTTGTCTGGATTAGCCTCCTGCTCAGCCCCAGATTTATCTTGTGATTTTATATAAGCTAATTAACCTCCTTTCAGTTCAGTTTTCAAAACAGGGGCAACAATTTATTGCCCATATGGGGTGAAGCGGTAATTAGCTGACGCATGCAAAACATTTCCAGGGGCTCAGGTGAAAACATCACCATTTTGCCACTAATTCTGCTCCACAGTGTGAGAGCACTTAACAAAGAAATAAATCCCACACCAGCAGTTGGCAGAAAGCCGATTGCATTTGACAAGCGTTTACTTACGCAGGATCCTCTCCAAGGATTCGCACCTTCTCACTTCATTCACAAACTTTCTCTGGAAGCTGTTCACATTTGCATTCAGCTAAAAACAGGAGGGAAAACAAGCCTGGGGCTGGAGGCTGCATGCTGCCGTGCTCATTTTTAACATCAGCACAGAACGAACGCCTTCGATGCAGACGGCCAACACCGCTGCATCTTACAGACTCCTAGAGGCAGGACAATACCGTGGGTTTCCTTAGGGCCAAGGACATCGTGGTCTTACCAGGCTCATTTCCACCCAGCCTTGCTGTGACAGCAGGAGTCGTAGATGGTCTCTTGTGGAGAGACCCCCTGTTTTCTGGTGGTGGAGGGAATCGTCCTAAGGCTGTGCATAGAGTGTAGAGCACTGGATGGGGACTCAGGAATAGGTTGCGTCTCAGCATGGTGATTCAGATCAGCTTTGGGGAAGGCCCGCTTTCTCCATGGGCTTTTTGACCACCCTGCAGGTGCACCTTCCCCAAGTGCTTTGAGGGAAGGACAAGCACATCCCATGGTGCATCTCCCACAGCTCAGCATGCCAGCTGGGCACTACTCACATCTCTGAACTGGACCAGACCCAGCTCCCCGAGCTCGGCCACGCAGCAGTAGGCAGCCTCCACCTGCAGAAAGAGCTGCATCAGAGTCATCTCCTCACTCCGGAAGACTGAGGCCATTTCGTCTGCCCTCCTCTGACCTGGGCGTCCGTGGGGGCCTTGGTGGCAGCGGCGCAGCCTTCCTCACCCAGGGAGGTGCCAGAAGGTGCTGAGTGCTGTGGGAACATTGGGATCACTGTGTCAAGGTGCTGGAAGCTAACCCAACGCTGCCCATCATGTGCTTCAAAAGGGTTTCTTCACCTCCTAAAAGCCTCCTCGGATCCACATGAGGTTGTATCCCACCAGCGCGGTGATGGATGCTAAGGTGTGCATGTGACACAGGGAAAAAGGGGAGCCACTGGGCCCCTAGGACAGATGATGAGCAAATACCCTGCCCTGTCCTCTGCTGGACCAAAGATGCTTCAGGCCACTGCACTCAGGCCCTTGATTTGGGTTTTGGATGCTGAGCCTGTGAAGGACTCAATTTATCTTTGTCTTCCACAGGACAGAGAAGAAAAATCATTAATTTCACCTTGCAATTAGATGGGTGAAAGGGGCCTGACTGGTTTTTATCACTTTCATTGGTAGTGTGAACACAACATTGCAAACACATCAGGAAGATGTTATATGGGGATGGGGAGAAGAGGACTATTTTATTTAAATTAAAACAAACTTTAAGATTTAAAAAGCATTTTCTCCCCATAAAGGACTGTTTTCAAAACGAGATACATGAAATATCATGCATTTCATAAAAGCTCCTTTTGTCTATATGCTTCTTATTATTTACTTTGAGTAACCTGAACATACATATTGCCAAAATTAACTGATTTGCACACACAAACACAGTAATTATTATTATCCAGAGAAAAACATGCAAGTAGATACACTTCTTGCATGCATTTAAGTTTGTAGCAAACCTACATTTTATAAATAGCAAAACAAAATCCCTTTATATCCTCACTTCTACTTGTTGGCAGGGATGGGAAGTCGATTGTCCTTAACCCTCTCTCTCTCCCTCCATGAACCTTGTCTTGCAATGCTTTTTAAAATGTGGATTCTAATMATTTTCTTTATAACATGTGACAGATTTATCTTAAATGTGAGAGAAACACTTTGCAAGATATTAAAGCCATGTTAATAGGAGCACCATAGTCACAAGTCTGTATTTGCTCAATTGTCCTGTGAGTTTTCCTTGTCTTGCTCTCTGTACCCATTCACTAAATGATTTAAGATGTTGAAAACATAATATATGACAACTAGTACCTTGTTAAAATAAACRTATCATGTGCCAGCTCCAGTGGGTTGAGTAAGGATATAATCTTTAAAGTTGGTTGGACATTTTTCAGCAAACTATATTTTTCACAGGAAAAAGACACAAAAGCTGCAAGAGATCCCCACTACTCATGCAAGAAAGTAAAAAAATTCCCTAGCTCTGATTTTCAAAGAGTTTAAAAGATTTTCAAAAAGTTTAAAAGATCATCAAAATGTCCCATTTTAACTTCTTTAGACTGAAAAGTGTGAAGACACTACAATTTAAAGCGGTTTGTATTTCTAAACCTCCAGTTAACTTCCTTAAAAAAATGTTAAAACCTTAGAATTAAAAGAACAAAACTCAAATGAAATATTTGGAAATGTCTTAGTTAAACTGCTTCCAACCATCCAAACCCAGGGTTCTACTTTTCCTCAGTAACCAGTCAGTGAAAAACCCCAAAGGCTCACTTTCATCTTGATTTGGAAGGAGAGAAAAATGAAAAACAAAAAGAGAAACCTCTGTCCAGCCAGGAAACCCTTCCCAGCCCCATTCTGAGGAAGGCAGAGCGTTCGCCCTTCATCCATTCCTGCASCTACAGGAGGCTTGCCCAAAGCCGCCTGCTGCCAGCCGTGCCTCTATCAACACCCCCCTCCACCCCTCCCCAATTTTTTCCTTTGGCAAAAGAACAGTTAACTGAGAAACCACTCACACTATCCCTGGTCGCTATTTTCCAGCAGTATTGCAGTGCGTTAAAACGCACCAGGTTTTGGGCAGGGTAAATCCCGGTGCTGTAAATTGCTTTGGCGAAGGTGTTGCTCGGGTTTACCTCTCAGCCACCGCGCTCCTTTCCGGCAGGCCCTCTCCCCAGGGAAGGGGCGAGCTCTCCCCTCGGCCGGCCAGCAGTCCCGTCAGGCGACGACAGCAGGGTTGTGCTCTGGCATGGCTGCAGGCACCGCGCCGGGCGAGGAGGGCGGCGAGCGAAGCGCCCCAGCCAACTGTCCTGTCTCGCGCGGGGCACAGCAAACCTTTTCTTTTAAGGTCAGAACTGGTCTGGACCAGAGAAGGGAAACTTTTTCTGTCCCAGAACAACCCCCGGGTGGTCTGGACCCAGCGCTTTCTGGCTCAGTCACAACCTCCAGGTCAGGTCTGTGACAAGCGCGAGCCGTGTTGCGGCAGCACGCGGCTTGTTGAGACTAATAACAGATGGGGCATGCCGGCTCACACCACCCCGGCCACCTGAAAACGAGCGAGAGCCTTTGAAACCTGCTGTACCCGGAGAGCTATAAACCCATAAAAACGCATTTGCAAGCCCTGGATGGAGGATCAGTCGCCAGGGAGGTGGAAAACTTCTGTGCTGTTTCTTGCTGGTTTTTCCTCACTGAAGGCAGCCGGGGAAAGGACAGGGAAACAATGGGAGATTAATGATTTTCCTGCAGCCAGGGGACGGGCAGAGCTCTACAGCAAAGAGAGGGCTGGGAGGGCAGGAGAGCTGCGCTAGCCTGGGGCAACGCAGAGACACGGGGAACTCGATTCTCACTCCTTGAAATAACAAATGCTGTGGGAAAAAGTGGCTTTATAGACTTTCTCCCACTTCAGCTGCTAAAGCAAGGACTCCAGAGAGAAATTTGGCCCCTCCTAAAACCGATGGCTTAGCTCCCACTGAGGTCAGAGGAGGCAGGGTTTCATCCTGGTAAATAAGGTTGGCTGGGTCACTATTAAATCTAGCATCCATAAGAAGTTTTATCTCAAAAGAAGAGCTAATGAAAATGCATGGCTATATGTAAATTGTAAAGCACCCCTTAAAGAAATGCTTTCTCAGACCTGTTTTTTCAGAGTTACCCAGTAGCCCTGACCCGACAAGCCAAAAGGTATAGCTTGTCCAAGGGAACAATGCCGAAAGGTGAGTAACAGCAGAGAGTTGCCCAGCACTGAGGCTTTCTATTCAAAAGCAACGAAGAGTGGCTCTGCTTCGCTAGCTCAGCTAGTGCGAGAGGCCTCCCGCCGCTTTCCGAAATCCAGCTGCCTCAGGTGGCGCGACCCAAAAAGGAGGTATTAAAAATTATAAGGCAATTCTAGTGGGTGGGCCTAAAACTTTCATTTTGCTCAGCTGAGCTGGCCGCGGGGCTCCCTGGCCTCCCACACGCTTTGGCTGCACCGTGCTTCTCCCGCACCAGCCTCCGGCCAGCTCTGCTTTCCCCAAGGAAAGAGAGCAAAGGCTGATGAAATTCAGCACTTTCAGTTGGCAAATGGGAACTTCTCTTGGTAAGGCAGAAGTGAGGTCATTGCTGTCTGCCGCTCATCACATGCAAAAGCAGCACGTCCGCCACGCAGGGTTGAGAAGAAGCTGGTGTGGGAAAGGAAGGGCATTGCCTTGCTATAATGCTAACATTTAGCACATGTTATTAGCACGTGCTATAATGCTAAATAACAGGAGTCATCATTCAGTTCTCGACCAAGGTATATTGACACAACAAAATAAAACTGCTTCTCAGGCKACGCCCCCCACCTCTGAACCCGCAGCATATCTTCCCCCTGGCAAAGCTGTTGTGTTCATTTGATGATACCAGGATTTGCTTCTGTTTTGCACCTATGCTGCTCTTATTCAGCCCCACAGTTACACTCAGCTACTCCCCTACAAGCTGTCAGGGTGGGGGGAGCAGAAGGGACCCCCAACACACACTTCATCACCAAAGCAAGCCGAGCTGTGCGGCCACTCCATCGTCCCAAGCCGAGGAGCGAGCAAACACGGAGTGCGGGGATAAAGCCATCTCTCCTGCCCTTCCCTCACCCCCTTCCCAGGCAGAGGAGGGAAGCAGAAAGCATATCCTATTTCATGCCTCTGGCATGTGGAAGTAAGAACATTATTTTATAATAATCTTATTATTAAAGATCAGATGATGACGGCTGATGATGAGGCGCCGCATGGAGGAGCCCTGTCAGCGGGCTCATTGTCGGCGCCAGCAGCTCTGCCTGGGCGAGCTGAAGGCAGCCCTTCTCAGGCAGCCCCGCGCCGCCCGACCGGCTGCTCTCGGGCTCCCTCGCTGGGGTCTCCAGAGGGACAGCGTGGGGTCGCAGCAGGGCCACGGGCTCAAGATTTGTCTAATAGCAAACCCAGCCTAGACTGGAAAACACAAAGGGCACGGTTGTGGAGTTATGCAAAATGCTAGAGCTGCTTTCCTCAGTGCGACAGAAAGCAGATCTCCTCTCCCCTTCTTTCATTTAAAGAGCAAAACCTTTGTGGTTTTGATTTTTTTCCTCCGTTTTGCCTAGTTTTAAAAATCAAATCCCCTGTTCGCAGGTAGCTTTATCTTAGATGGCTATTTTTCACATCAATGAAGATACCAAACAAAACRGCCCCCTCCCCGATGGACACATTATTGGCATCAGGCTTAAGGTTTTGAGCTTTTAAAAGCCATTCTGAGAGCTTTATAAAGGCTCTTAGGCTTTTTTGAGCTTTATAAAGGCCACCTGGGAGGGAGCTCACCCTGCAATACAAAGACAGTGGGTTGCTAACAGACAGACCTGCCCTCCCAAGAGACACTTTTTCTAGAGCTGCACTCGGAGATTTTGCTACCTACGAAGCAAGCGTAGGAGATAGATCCACTCCTGTGGTCTCACCGATAGCACAGACCACYCAGCATCCTCCTTGGCGTTTAGGACCATGACCTTAAAAGCTGCACAGAGCCCTTGTGAATAGTAACTGGGAATTGTCAACTAATCATCAACTTCAGTGTGCCGACACACAGAGCTCAGGGGGGTCCCAAACATGCAACCCCTCCAGCCGGGCCGTCATCACTTTCAGCGGCATGGGGAAGTTTCACGCAGCTGTAGGTGGCTCTGGGATCAGTATCTCAGCCATAATCACTCCATGCTTAGCTCCACTGTGCAGAAGGTTTTGTGCGGCTACATGTGATGTTAATGCGTGAGCTCTCTTTCACCAAAGCTCCCTCCTGTTGCAGCAGCTAGGCAGAGTAGCACCTCAGGTATGCTAAAACAAGAGTAGGGGTGTAGTTAAATTGACCTCAAGTGTCGTACGGAAAAAAGGGATTTGTCCTCTTATCACTGATATGCCCAGAGATGATGTACCTGCTCTGCTGTGCTCTCATGGGTTGTGTGTTTTGCCCTGAGTTAAATACCGTGCTACGGCTCAATTACTATCGTGCTGTTYGCTGCTGGGATGGAACAGGATTGCAGCAGCAATCAGCTTTCATTTGGAATTAAAAATATAAACATGTTGCCTATGTAAACAGAAAATATATATATATAGACAGAGTGAGCGTGTACGCATCTAGGTAGTAACTTTCTGAGAGCCACACCTGGTGGTGATGTGTCAAGGGTAATACCTTGGTCATCAGAGAACTATAACTGTGAAGCTCTCTCTGTGGCACAAAATATACCAAACTGTGGGTATCACCTCCTTCATCATCATCAGGAAAAGCTGACCAGCAGCCCTACGCACTGTGGAAGAGTCTCCAAGGGGAGGGGTGGGGAAGTACCTAATTTTAGAGTAAAGGGAGTCCTGCCTTGAGAACCGCATGGAAACAGGAGCCTGAGGAAAGGAAGCCCCCTTCTCTGCTGGTGCCGCGGTCGTGCCTGGCGTGCCAGGGCACCCCCGTGGAGATGGGCGTTCATGCCATGCGTAGAAACCAAGCTAGGGGAAGGCTTTGGAGAGGCTTATCGCTCTTCGGGCAGTCACAGGACTGAAATATGACTGTGTTACACAGAAGAAATGAAACAAATCCAAATCTGTGTCAGGAGATGATATTATAGGGCTCCCATTGTGTCTGAATTTATCAAGCAAAGCCCTCATTTCCAATCCGATCCAAAAATCACTGAAGCCAAGCGCAGCCTGTTCACTGCTTCAGGAGACTTTGGAGCAGGCCCTTTCTGAACCACGGAGGGAACACATTTTGGAAAGGAAAAGAAATACATTATGGTAATTGTGCAAAACATTTTCAGCATCCCTTAGAAATGGGCACATTTACCTGCAAGCTGACAAAGAGCATTTAGGCAATAGTTAAAATTCAAAGGACGTTTCATTACAAATGGAATCATTCATGCAGTAGCAGAGCAGTTTTGTCTTTTCATTTCCCCTCAAACATTTTGTGCTGCACAGAACACTTTTGTACTCATTATTTTTGCAAAATTAATTTAAGCCAGGGATCACGGGTGAGAAATTCAGGAGGGACAGGTGAAGCTGGAAGAAAGTGGAGGGCCTTTCCCCAGTAAAGAGTTGAGTTTTAGTTTTGATGCAACAGAGTGCTCAGATAAAAACACAAATTAAAGACAACTAGCGTGAAAGGACTTGGACACTGAAATGAGGCAGAGATGAAGATTATCCTACAGGCTAATTTCAAGCAACTCTGAGCGGTCAGAGCGTTTTTACAGCATCTCTCCTGCCGTGACTCATGTTTACCAAGGCCAAGACCGATGGCCGCTGGGGTCACACACCCAGCCCAGCTGCCAGCCGAGCATGACCGACCTCCAGCCACCCCTCGGGTGCCAGCCGAAGGACGGGGCCGCGCACGCCCGCAGCAGCGGGAGGTGGCTGTCGCAGACCAGCCAGCACAGCCCTAACTCCGCCAGCCCCGGCAACGCGTTGACATGAAAACAGGGAGACAAGGTGGGTAAACATGCCTGTTYCAGCTGGCTTGCCTTCATCTGCGGCTCGGTGTGCCCTCTCTCTGGGGGAAACCGGCTGCCTGTGTCCTGCTGCATCGTGGAAATACTCGCAGCTGGAGGGGAGCAGAGTGTTTTTGGTGGTGGGGGGTGGCCAGCGGGGAGGACAAGAGGGTTCACCCCACAGAAACGCYGGGCAGGGCTAAGCCGACGTGGGTTTTGTTCTCAAGCTTTTTCTTAAACAAAGGGAAACCAAACAAACCTCATAGTTTTGCGCAGCAGCACCCCGTTGTACGGAGCTCACCGCAGTTCCTGTGATAAGCCTATTACGCCCGTCCCTGCAGGTTTCAGCAGTGTGGAGGGAAAAAAMCAGAAAATTTTTAGATAGTACCCCCCTACTAAGATTGCTGCCCCAGGCACCTTCCTCCTGGCCTCCCATGGGATGGCTGCACATCCCAAACAGGCACCAGACAGCTTCATTCTCACATGAGCTCCCAAAGCCATGAGTGACCACCGCTGAAGAGCACCAGCAACCTGCTCCCTGCTGAGCCCACCTCTCCCAGTGCCTTCCTGCCCCATTTAATGCCTGAAGTTTTCTCTAACAAGGACATCGTGGTGGGTCAAAGATAGGAGCAAGCAGAGCCAACAGCCTGGGAACAGCAGCAACGTGCGGTGCTTGTCAGACCAGGACAACAACACAAGCGCTTCAACAGTGTGGCTTTTCCAGCCAGGATTGTAGAAAAAATCTTGCCCTCCGGCAACCCTCCGGTCTGCAGGTAGAGCTGTGCTGGTGGGAGGGAGCAGCTCTTGGCTTTGCCTGTATCATGGAGGAGATGGAGTAATTACAAGAGGAGAAAAAAATGCTCTTTCAGCACCACATTGCACATGAGTGATGGAGGCAGTGACACAGCTGTGCTCACGGGATGAGAACGGCAGCAGCTTCTCCTGTGCAGAGAGGCTCCAAGCTTGAACCAATCCCAACCCATAACCCAACACAGGTCCTTAAGGAAAGGCCATTGTTACCRTGTAATAGCTGCCAGTAACCTACATGAAGCAACTGGTTTCATCCCATTTCTCAGTGGAAATATGCCCATTGGGTGTTAACCCAATGGCTACTGTATCAGCGTGACCAAAGACTCTTTTTTTTCAGGATTCCACACAGCTCTTCCAAAAAATCATCACTGCTGGCAGTTTGGGGGGCAGTGTCAAGCCAACAAACAGGGAGAGAAATTTTCTACCCTGATCCTCCACTCCTTTCCAAATCTATTAGACCATCTTCACAGGACCAAAAGGAGACTCAGAAGATAGAAGCTGCCTGGGCCCCCGTGGGGAAGGGCTGGCTCTGGAGGCCTTTTCTCCCTCTGGCTGCAGCAGATCCTGGCGAGAAACCTTCAGGCTTGACCTTTCCTGGCGAGAAACCTTCAGGCTTGACCTTCAGGGGCCCTCCACCTGCCTTGGCACTGGTATCCACCTCCTGCTGGAGCTGTTTCGGTTGGAGCCCTTCTCTTTCCTCACCCTGTTGTGGCAGGAAAGTTCAGGGTGTCCTGGCAGCAGGAAGCTCCTTTGCTCCACCCTCTGCCCTGCACACCGGCTCTCTGAGCTTATCGAGGATTTGCTGAACCAGAGTTGCCGGCGACGGYGACCTGATCTGTGCAGCTGCTCGGGTGGGAGCTGGACCCCTGGCATGAAGCACTTCTCCGGCGAGCCCTGGGCAGCCTTCGCTGTGCTCTTCCTCGCCACCACGCTCCGGTATTCCTGCTCAGCAGGTATTTCTCTTCTCTTATGCTCCAGTTTCTATACCCTGCCTTTTCCCCCACTCCTCTCAATATCTAAATGTATTGCCCGCTGACAGTAATTTGTTCTTTAAAAACAAGGTGGGCTCCCTTGTCTCATCTAAAAAGTGTAAAAAGCTAGAATTGATTAATGCTAGTGAGAATTACTTGACGAGATTGATCACAGCATCTTTCTGAAGAGATGTGCTTTTGCTAGCTATTTACAGATCCCCTGTAAATGGGGCTGAGCTGCAGGTTGCTCCACTGAATGGCAGGGGGATGGGGGACCACAGTTACTTGGCCTTCATGTAGTTGCTGAGGCAAGGGACCATTTGAAATACAACCCAAGAGGCTCACTGTAGTCCAGTTTAGCTCTTATTAGGTGCTTTTTGCAGGAAATTTGCCTTTGGTGCCCCCTTAATTGGAGAAGTTGCCTAAAAACAAAATGTAAATGAGACCTGTGAGCTGCTCCTTTCCCATCAGGCTACTGCCTGCATTTGTATATCAGCACCAATTGAGACCTGCCAGATGYTTAAAGATGGGTTAGCTTTGATAGCCTGTCCTTTGGGCTGCGAAGTCTATAAACATGAACCAATGCTTGGCATTCTGCAGCACTTTCTTCCACAGGTCATACACGGTTTTTAATAATTCTTCCCAGTGCTCCCGTGAAGTACTTATTAACCCAGAAAACAAATTATGGGCTTGGCCAAGGTCATTCAGCAAGTCCTAGCAGAATCAGAAAGAGGAATGGGGAGTACTCGGACCCCTCCCTGGGGCCGGCTGCCCAGGGACCAGCTCCCAGCATGGCAGCAGCCATAAGGAAAGCTCTGGTCTTGCTGACAGTCACTCATCTCAAAATGCAAAGCTGGACAACAGCAGGTGACCCCAAGGGGGACATCTCCTGCACAACCACCTCAGTTTCTTTGCTGTTATTTGGAAAACACCAAACTCAAAGCAAAGGTTTGGTCAAAGGTCTTGTTCCGGTTTGTTTTCCTGAGCTGAAACTAAAGCTGAGCCATTATTTTGAAGTCTTCAGTGAAATAAAGCTGGAACTGATTTTCTCTTTCTGTCACACTCCAAAGTATCAGCTCAGAGGGGTGGTTTGGCTGGAAATAGTTCTCTCATAGCCTCTGCTTGGTCTGTGGACCAACAGCACGTTGGAGCCCCTCCACCTGCATGCAGCAGGAGTCCTTACTCCTGTAGTCTCTCCAGGCTGTGTTTTTCATGTATCACTGCAGGGGACCATATCAGCATGGGATACTTCACCTGGCTGAACTCAAACTGTACTGCTTATAGTGGCACAGGAGGAGATATTTCTTTGACTCCTTTCCTTCTGCAGCAGGGGACAGGCTGGTGTTAACGCACAGGGACCACAGCAGCCTGCGCCTTTCCCACACAGAAGTCCTGCAGCTCTGGCAGTGCTGCGAGGTGCACACTGAAGCTGAGGGGCAGGGGGGGTATTAGGAGGTCTAAGGAAGCTTTGGCCTGTGRCACCATATACAGATTTGGAGGGCTGGAGACCAGCCGCAGCACTGTGCCAGAGTGCAAGTGTGCTCCAATTCTGGGTAGGAAGCAGGATAAAGAGTCAAAACCTTCTTCACTGAAGCCCCTGGCCCCTTCCTCCTTTACTTATTTCTGTATGTTGTATTTTCCAACCTGAGCTGGTTAATGAGCTTGTACTGGCCTGAACTGGAGCCCAGCCAGCACAGTTTCGGACACAGCTGTGCCTGAACTGCAGCAAAGCCAAAGCTTCCCACTGAGGCTATGGTGGATCCGCTGGGGCTCTGCACTGATGGGCTCAGCCCTCGGCTCTGCCAGACTCCTCCGTACCCCAGAGTTACCGGGATTTTTTTAAGGGCAAAAGGAGGTAGATGTACAGCTTGCTGGCCATGGATCTCCCTATGCCACTCAATGCTTTCATTTCAGTCCTTGCTCGTTCTGCTCCTGTAGCTTAGGAAAGTATGGTGGCTAATTTGAGCTCTGAGTTAATGGCTCACACCAGGGTCATACTCAGGTAGCAGCACAGTGATCCAACTGCTCCTTATGGCTGGTCCTACAGCAGGTCTCTCAAAGCCTGTGTTGACAGTGGTGGGGTGTGAAAGCACACCCTGATGCAGCAGTGTTTAGGGGCAGGAACTTATTTTCTCCAAGTTGTTTTCTTCCTACAGACCTCTGCAAGGCCAATGGCTTTCAGATTTTCATGCTTGATGCCCAGTATTGCTTTTCTAATCCAACTTGCCTTTTCTCCTGTGCTTTCCTTCTGGCAGCAGCTGAAGACATCTCCAATGTTTCAACAAGCTCCATGCTCACAACTGAGTACGAAGCACCATGTCTTAGTAAGTCTTCATAAATCGTTACTACCATGATAAAGCCAGGTGATGAGACTATACAGGTGACTGAGAGGCTGTCCTGGAAAAGGATTTATCTGTTGTCAAGGCTTCCGTTGCGGGTGAAACTCTAGGACACGTTTCTAAGACTCCTCCATTGGCATACCTAGTATATCTTAGGCGCATTCAGATGGACTCATCGCTTTGAACAGACTAATTCATAGTGAATTCAATTTGTGTGTCCTAAAGCTCCCTGCCAGACTGCCTGCCTGTAGCCACAATGTGGACTCCCGGGAGCACCTCTTTCCCCCGCCCCACCAGGTCTTCCCCAAACAGCCAGTCCCACGCAACCTGAGATCCCACCAGTCCTCCCAGAGTCATCCTCCATCCCAAATGTCAAACATCCCCACAGTCCTGCACTCCCCAAAATATAGTACGTGTACCAACAGAGGTATGCTACTTCAAAGTATGACATGGGTATAGGGGGCAGGCATCCCTGCCCCTTCTCTAAGCACATACAAAACATGTCTCTTGTGTTGTGGGAAGAGCTGCTCTCTACTGTGCAGGACAACTGTACTGTGTGCACTGAAGGCCAATGCACGGGAACATGGTCCTGCCTGACACACGTGAATGAGAGCAACTGAGCAGCACCTGCACTTGCCTTTTCTCTGGAATGGTGCAAGAGGCTGGCTGCCCTGCACCAAGCTCAGGAGGCATTCACTTTGCACAGCCGACAAGCTTCGTGCACGTCAACACACAATGCATGTAGCTGCAAGGTGGTTTTGGCTGCCTCAGCTCTCCTGGGTGCTGGGGTTTCACGCTCAGCTTCTATTCCAGCCCAAGGGGTCGAGATACCATGGTCCTCCAGGCTCCCTTTGATATTTCCACGTTACCACCCAGGATGCAGACACAGAGCTGGGTATCTTCACTGTGCCCTTGTGATGGAAAAAGTATGGCAGATGCCTTTAAATAACAGCATAAATGAAACAACTAATGACATATTCCTTAACTGACTTCAGGAAATTGGACCRATTTAAACAAAAAAAAGATGCAAAAGGTGCAGGAAAAAAAATACATGGAATATTTAAAAATTATTTCATTTTTAAACACATAAAACAGGGATCCCCCAATGGTGGTGTGTTTTGCAGTTGTTACACGCTAACCACAGTTAACAGGCCAGCAGAGAGCAGCCACTGCTTCTATTGCCGGCAGAGGTATTGGGTACCTAAACTATTGGAGGTCCTGCTGAAGGTGTCTCTGCTAGAGATCCTCTTACTCTCTCACATGAAGGCATCTCTACCCTGGGTTTATTTTTAATTTTAACTAGCTACTTCTATCATACACCATTCCTAAAACTGACTGAGGAGATGCTAAGTGGGTGTTTTAAAAGGTTTCCGTAATGGTGGGCCCAGTGGTAAGAGGAGCAGCTGAGGTGTTTGGCCAGACAGGGATGACTGCATCTTGAAGACATACAGATGAAACTGAATATTGCCATCCCCCAGGTTAAGAGCCAGGCTTAGGAGAAAGATGCCAAGGCAGACTGACAGGCCACAGGGCAGACAGTGAAGTCACTGTCTCATCTGCCTTCTAGCAAAGGAAACCTGTTACATACTTAGCCTCCCTTCAGCTCACTTCATTTTTTCGCCACCAGATGTGAACTTCTGCACGCAAGCGGCCATGTGCTGCCCGACGGGCGTGGACGATTATGGATGGATTGCAGCGGCCGTCGGCTGGAGCCTCTGGTTTCTGACTCTCATCCTGCTCTGCGTGGACAAGGTCATGAAACTCCGGCCTGACGAACCCAAATATTTGGTGGCCTGAAGCAGGGCAAGCCAGCAGGCAGCAGCACCCAGGAGCAGTGAGGTGCAGACAGACTGACAAAGAGTTTTAATCACTTCCTAAGAAACACAAAAGAAAGGGAACGTACCTTCAGCCAAAAAAGGCCAGATCTAAGCAGGGCACCTGCTGGGGCTTCGCCCTCCCCGGCAGGTCAGAGCTGCCAGTCAAGGTATGGAGCAGGCAAGTCCCTGCAAGCCACCACATACGTCCCACAGCGCACAGAAAACCTTTTCCCTGAGCCCTTTTGTGCTTGCTGTGAGTGCGCCAGCAGCAATGAGACGCTGAAGGACCAGTTAACCAGTTTATAGCACACTACCTTAAGACAACCCGGTACCTAACCTTTCACTGTGAAACAAAAAGTGGGCAAATAAAGCTATTTTCTGGAGGATCAATGTTACCAGATCTGTTACTAAGCTATAGGCCAGGTTACATCAGTAAGCGGAGGTAACTCATTGAGTATACTGAGTCCTTTTCACTCACTAACCTGTGGTACTTTAAAGTCTATTAACTGACACCAGTGAAAACTCTGTTATGGAAACCTAAGGATTGTTTGGTCTGGTTTGAAATTAAAACTAGTTTTTCCAGTGCAGTTTATATGTGAACTGTTTTGTAGGAATTGAATTTTGGTTGTATTTATTCAGCTTGCACCTGCCCGAGTAACTAAGCCAAGCTGAACCATGGCAAGTAGGTTTAAACCAGCTTACCCAATTCATGCACAAAACTGTTCCTATTTATGCAAAATGATAATAAACACTCTTATTGATGCAAAGATTCTCACCGACTGGTTTATATTGATAAAGCTTATATCGGCAAGGAACTACCCAACCCAATTTGTTAGAAACATGATTCTAACAAGAAATATTCATGCAGGAGGGTTTGCCTCACTGCAGTCAAACTGTCTGGTTTGGGGCAGTTGCACCAGCTTGATTTCCATCTATTATTAAAACAATAAATCAGCATTAAACCCATCTAGACATACACAGGATTAGCAAACCTGCTAGAGACCAACTGAAATGAAACATAAAAAGTTACTCTTAAACCAAAGAAAGCTCTATTGGAGATTTGTATCTATTAAATATCATTAAAGCCTCCCTTCAGCTTACCAATGCATAACTTTTCCAATTAGAAAAGATACAAATCAGTTCAAGACTCTTCAAATTGATTCTGGCACAACTAGATACTTTGATCAGGACAACGCTGTGCCACTTCACAGTGATGGGCAGTCGTCCCTTATCAACTATCCACCATCAACAGCAATGGGTACAAGTTAGACACTGAGGAAAAGACATCCTTCCCTATCGTTAGTGCCACTTAACACAAAAAGTCTTCTGGAGTGAAATGCTGAGCAGAGACGCTAGCGTCASAAAAGGAAGCTTTGAAAGGGAAGGCCTTAATTCTTTTGTGGCTTTTTTACTCTGTGTGTTTTGTTTGGTTGTTTTGTTTTTTTTCTTTTTACATGCGCCTTACTACTAATAGTAAACAATCACAAAATACTGCTCAATTAAGAAAAAAAATCTCAACATTTCAACATACAGCAATTAAAACAAAAGTAATTTTCACAAGACAAATCTCTGTGTTGGACCAGCCAACTACTTCCTTCCAARAAAAAAAAAAAAAACAAACCCAAACTCATATATGTACAAACTTACAGAAATTAAGGACTCTACATCTTATTGTTAGCGTTGACTGAAAGAACAATGAGTTGACAGTTAATAACCATTGCAATCACTGATGGACAACGAATCTTCTAGCTACATACATCATTTTTTTCCTGATTTATTAGTTTTAATAGTGGAAAACGTGCATTGGCCTGAAAGCAATGTGATCGATGGCGTGAAAAAATCTCCACGTATTGCCTTAGTGTCCACCTTCTGCAGACCTCTTCCTACAGTTCTCCAGCCTTACGGAGATTGTTCTCCTGGTTGGGAACACAGAAGTGCCTGCTGGATATGGCACTGGTTTTCTTCTTTGAGGGGTATGTTCCATAGCTTTTGCATTTCCTTGGCTAAGGCTATGAGTGCATGGATGCAGCCAGTCACGGAAGTAAATCTATTCCAGTCTAAAGAGTTGTAAGCATGTGATGCAAGCTCTAGATGTCCTGTAGCCCAGCACTACACCCACAAACTAGCTTCGTAATAACTGGGCAATTCTGGGGGGGCTTCCTAAAGCCTGCCTTTAAAAGCACACCTGGTTTGTTTTTCACACTCTCCAAAATAGTCTGCTGTGTGCAGCTACCTTCAAGGAATGTAGTAGACTTAAACCTTAAGTTTTGCTTCTCGCAGCTTTTGTTGAGGATTCCCAGCTCAAACAAACTGGGTAAAAAAGGAGAAAAACCATAGTTTTTCATATAATGTAATGCCCCCAAGGATTTTGTATACCTATATTCAAGGTGACACCCAAGTCTCAAAAAAATCCGGTACACAAATGGAATATCTTACAGAGCATTTCTGCTGTGTAACGTAAACTTTTTCTAGACCAGTGACCTGTAAACCTCTGATCTAATGTAACAGTTTTGTTTCCTTACTGCATCACCTGCTTTGACATCTGATATTGCCAGGTTTGATCTATAGCCTCTTCTTTTCAAGTCATTTGACTTCCTATGAAGTGGATTGGATCACTTAGAAAAATGTAGTCCTGTAATGAATTTCATGAACATACTACTACTCCCAGTGTGTTCTGGGATCCCTAAGCAAAGCTGYAGTATCCTGAAAGCTCAAAGGCTACCAACTTAAACATCTTATCTGTTCCTATGCAATATAGTACAAATCAATTAAATATTATTTTAAAGAGACTCTCTGAGGTACACGCTATGTGTTGTACTGATTCTAGGCATGGTGGGCAATCACAAGTGCAATGCACCGTGCAAAAGGAGGAGAAAAGCCCTAACAGCACTGTCAGTGTTTCCGGGACTTGTCAATAGTTACAGAAAGTGCAGAATAAAAAAGTTGCATCCAAAAGACTGGAGAAATTGATATAAAGACAAAAAATTAGTATGCAGAAATAGATTATACAGACTTAATTTACAGTAAATATAATCTAAAGATTATCTGTGGTCTGCTGCTACATTTCCTGGAATATTTTTAGCTAGGGAACACACAGTAGCACAGCTTGTGGGTTATAACCCCTATTTTAAGACCAGTCAAGTCACAGTAGAAGGCTGTGGTCTGGTTTTGATGCACAAATTAAAGGTGACTCTGGAGTACAATGCCTTATAAACGTGGCACACGAGCAATGTCATAGACTGGTGTAGTCATTTATTGTGTATTATCTCATGTTCCTAATATCACTGACATTATAATACCTCTAATAGTAGATCCCCAACTAGTGCAATGCTGCCCAAGTCCTGTTGACTTCAAGGGAGCTACACATACATCCAGCGCATGCCTTGTTTTGTTGTTTGGTTTTTTTTTTTTTCATTATAATTCAGGAAGCCTGTCATTTTTATTCCCATAGGAAACCTTGGAAGCAAAACATAACTCCCGATTTGTCAGCATGCATAAATCACTTCACCTGTGTTAAACCTTGGTGCCCCTTCAGACTGCTACATACAATGTCATGCTGTAGCACTGAGCTGGTCTAGGCTCTCGTGCACCTCAAAGCATTTAAAAAATAAGTTGATAGCTCATATCACCTATTAAGCTGCAAACTACCCTCTCAGAACAATGATGGAAATGTTAATGCTCCAGTCATTTATAGTACATTGTCCAGTCAAATTCTATGTCCTTGGACCAAAAGCTTCCTCACTGGAATGAGCTGGAGAAGAAATCTATTCCAACTCATATGATTTAGTACAAGGAAAAGCAAAAAATGCTTGAAACCTGGATGGCTGAATAAAAGTACGCGTGACTGAAAAAACACGAGTTTGAAGCCTAACATTGCTGATCAAGCCAGAACACTTCTTCATATTTTCTGGACAAAGTTTCTGAATTTCGGGCATTAAAGTATGCAGTGCCTGGAAAAGAAAGAAAGATGCAGATGGCACCTGGGAAAGCTGCTGGTCTACAAGTGTCTCGATAGATAAACAGAGCAGTAGGGAACATGGAACTGATCAGCACTTCTAATACCAAAAAACATTAGTAGCAGCACAGCATTCCAGGGTAACTACTTAATTTGCTTGGAGATAGTATCAATCACATCTGACTAGTGATTTTTTAAATTCTTAATTCAAGACTAAATGGATTGGTACTTGAGGCATGACTCTTCATCTTTTTAGATACCATTGCTCTGGTAATGACTGACATTACTCACTGCCTCTATCCTTGGGGTTTTAGTGAATGAGCTACATATATTAAGCAACTGCACTTTACAATGATTACACTTTGCAAATTCACTAGCGGGATGAAAACTGGCAAGCACCAGAGCTTTCTACTTGCATGAAACACAGAGAAAAGACAGAGGTTAAATTCATAAGAAAAGGTGCTCTGTACTGGGACTTTGTAGGACTTTTGATAAAGCCATTACAGAAACTAGGATTTCAGAAAATTATTGTAATTAATCACAGCCAAAGAATGAAATATAGGCATTCTTGGGAAGCAACCACCCTCTCTCATCCTTACACTCCAGATCCCACTTTTTTTATGGTATCAGTGGTACCAGCATCTGTTGTGGAATTCAAACCTTGCCTCAGGTTTCTGCCCAGAATCAAACATGCACTTTTCAAAGAGCTTATTTCCAACTCCTATTGTGTAATAACCTTCTGGAAATAAACATGGGGTAAACAATGCAGTGTTGTCTCTCAAGTCTGCAAACGGCTTGGAAAAAATTACAGCTCTAAGAGACATGCGGACTTTTCCTGTCYGATTTGACGGTATGAAATCTAGAGAGACATTCAGTTAACCATTTTGCTTGCCTATCAGAAATAATGGTTTATGGGCCCTGATGTCTCGCTGACATAAAACTCTCCCAGAATTGACTTCTCCCTCCAAAAATAAAGCCTCTCTGCATTCACAGGGGAAAAGTGTCCAGTCTCAGTGACCAGCAAACAAAGCTCTGTTCCAAAGCCCACACCCTGCTTGTCGTGGTGCCCTTCGCTCTAGGAGCTAAAGAACTAAACTAATTGTGAAAGTTTACATTTTTTCCTTCTGCCGCTCTGAGTGGTAAAGTCACATCTTCCATCTGTAAACCTGCCAGACGCATATTTTGGGGACAGTGTGAACTAAACACCACTCACGTTGAG
>JAYKAV010002219.1:1549378-1707801 GCA_035582835.1 Phoebastria nigripes | reverse complement strand
TTTGGTTTGCCGCTTGAGGGAACCAAAAGATCCTGGGGCAATTTATAACCTCATTTAGACGAAGATGCCGCAGGCCGTACAGACCTTTCACATGCTGTTGCAACAGCAAGCTGGGATCCAAGGACCGTCTAGTCCAGTTCTGTCTCCCAGCAGCAGGTATTTGGGGAAGAAAGTAAAAGCACGCTGCACACAGCAATCCTCCCTTCCCCTCCGCTCCCCTCCCCTGCCCAGCTCACAGGTGAAATACAGCACTCTTCTGACACAGAACTGAGCTCTCTTGCAGCAGCTCTTCCCCCCAGCACTTTGAAATTAATCCTTTGAGGACTGTAGATAGTTTCATGCAATGATACCGTTCTATGACGTTTTCTTTTCAACTTCTCCCTTGTGATTACAATCACTCTGGTTTCCCCCCCACCCTTGTCTCTCCCATTGATCTTATTTTCCATAACTTCACATCTTTGCTACTGAGAGTTTGTACACCAACTTAAACACAGCATGTCACCCTTCAACTATTTCATATGAATGGCTTTATTTTTTAAAACAAGCATATAGAAAACATTTCTCTAATCCCAGAGTCCTAGTTAGAACTTTCTGCTGCCTCTGTGCTCTTTGGCAGCCATACCTTCCAAACTATTTACCCATTTCAGCTTTATGTTTATTATTTGCTATTTACTCAATACACTAGGTTTCCTCCCTTCATTCCCTGCCCACAGCTGTGCCCAATGTTGGTTGCAACAACCATAAAGACCTGCCTTGTCCTTTCCTTCTCTTCCCTTTCCAGTGGGAAACTGGAAATCAAATCGACCCCCAACTGGTATTTCTGTAAGCTCTGCCTCTTTTCTGATGACCTCTCTTCACCAAGTTCTCTTTATTAATACCCTTTTTATCAGTGGCTTTTCCAACCTCTTTATCTAATCATAAAGACAAAACAAGTGGTACCAACATACAGAGATGTGGTTGGTGAGTCACCGGGACAACCAGAACCACCTTTCCTAGCTTGTAGTTACCAGATCACACCATTAAACATGCAGTCATATTTGGTTTTCAGTGTGACTTTCTGGAGCAAAAGTTACAGTACTTCTTCAGGTCCTCTACAGCTCTGTCTGCTTTGTCTAAATGGGGGAAGAGAAGGGAGATATCTGCAAAGCAATCTCTGCTAGGCTGYTTCCCCTTCATGGCATTTCAACATACTGTATATTTAAACCAGATCAGTCCAACAACATTCAATTCTAATGTGGCAACCCTCTGGGCTCAAATATATGAAGAAATCACCATGCTTTAGCTGAGCTATACTAACACCTAGTACAGATGTGTGATAGTGTCAAGTGAGAGACATTAGTTCATCCTTAAATAGAGAGGACTAAATAATGCTCACTGGCACTAGTGTTGAATGCTTCTTAAGTGCAAAGCTGCAGGAAACAGTGCACTCTGCTCCCAGGCAAAAGTGAGATTATTGTAGGCAATACTATGCCAGTGATGCTGTCTGCTGGAAGTGACAAGTTCTCTTAACTTCTTTGCAGTTCTACTCTGCAAAAGCAAGAATGTGGTTTCTAGCGTCCTAGCAAATTTTCTTCCACGTGGCAGTGAAGTATAGGAAGATGATGTAGCAATAATGTAAATACTTGACTGCACATCTACAAATCCTCTAAATGGGAGATTCCTCACCTTTAAGCTTGAATTTTTGAAGTGTTCTTGTTTAAAGCTGCCATCATCAAGCCCAAAGACAGAAACTATCATAAGGATCAAACTCATCCATGGAAATGCTTGACAAGAAGTGTTCCATGCAAAATGCAAGGTGACTTACCCGAAACCATTTTATCCAGGATTGCATGGACTAACAAATCCAGTAACTGGTTCATGAGTTTGTGGATGCCCAGATCACCTGTATTGCATTGAATTTGAACAATTTCATATTTGGCAACTATGCTGAAGTACTACTGATAGTGGCTAATCCACAATTCTTTCTCCTCTTCCCTTAAGTCCAAGGATAAAAGCTTCCTGTTCTTTTATTACTGCAGTAATTTTTAAATTCCTACTTCTTTATTCAAGTTTCTTTCAGATCTGCATTTCAGGACCAAAAAAGCCCAGCGCATTGCCAAATATAACACTGCATTAATTTCCCTTGAACATGAAGAAGTTTTTCCTGAAACACAAACAATATCCAGCTACTGCTTTTAAATCATGCACAGCACTAAAATGTTCAAACAGCCTGGATRAGAAAACTGACTTCCGAGAAGCCTTGGGACAGAAATCTTAAGAGAAGTTTTCATGGGAACGTGACAGAGCTCTTAAGAAGTGTGTACATTAGAATATGATTGGAAATGCAAACCAATAATTTTCATCTTTCAGTCTCTTTTCTACTCTCTTAATTCTCATTTCACTTTGTTTGCTCTACATGCGGCAATAAGGATTACTGTAAGTGAACCTGAAAACCACCATCTCGGGGATCCACGGAGGTTTAGCATTCATTTCAAAAGAATCTTCAGAGCATTTGTTCAAATGTGCCAACATTTTATTCTGATTAAGGCAAGATGTAACAGCCTAAACATAAACTTCCACTTACGGAGTAAGAACTACTCAAAACTAAACAGGAGTGGCCATTACAAAGGAAAACACATACTTTAAATGTAAAGAGTATCAAGAAAAAGTAACACGAAATCAAGACAAAACATTGCAGCTCTACAAACTATGAAGTGCAAAAAAATGTGTATTTTTCTAGTACTAATGTTAACTTTTTTTTTATCTATCGGTCTTCAGTGGGATTCACAGGACTGCAGCTCCACGCCGGAAAAGTCCCTTTAAAAAAGCAGTGCAATTCCACAGGATCTTTGATGCTTCTCAAGTTTCTTACTCTTGGGGTGAGTAAACTCACCCTGGGACTTGTATGTCAAAGCTAGACACATCTTGCCAAGTGCATCCCAAACTGTACTAAAGCATTTGTAGGATAAATTCTCTTTCCAAAGCATACATGTGACTAAATGGTTTTCAGCGGAAGTCATGCAGATGTGACCAGGGACAATATACAGACCAACATTTGGATCTGAACTACCAATCCTATTGGTATGAGCTGTCACAAGCTGAGCTTGTTCTGCCCTCATTGAATTAGTGTCAGAGATACAGAAGAAAATTTTTACAGTCCTCCTTCTAACATAAGCTGCATTTCAAGGGACCCTCACTACAAGAGAGATACCAGACTTTTCAAGTACTTAAGCACACTCACACCAACATACTGCATAACTACAGTGAATCTTCATCAGCATTGYCAAAAACTTTCATTCCCAATTTCCATTTCCTCAGTATTTAGGACCTAGAGATACTGGAATACATGAATGACGGCAGACTGGTGACAGTAGAAGACATCCCCAGGGTTTCCCCCCCATTTTAAAATAAAATATAACAGGAAAAGGAAAAAGATGCCCACCACAAAAGGGTACTGGATTTTTATTTCCACATTTAAGCACTGTAAAGCTGCTACTTTTCTCTAGGCAYATCGAAACAGTCCTGGAGAAACTCTACAGCTCTGGTGAACTGCTTTTGGGAGTCTCACTGATGAGAAATGTTCCTCATCAGTGGTACAGACTAGCATTGCAAGTGGCAAAGGACTGCACAGAAGAGGGGTTGTGTTACGGAATCAGCTTGAGAAAGATTTTATCTCTCTCTTTTTAGTGCACTGTCACAGGTGGTCCTGGAGACCTGGTTTCTGTCCTTTGCCTTCTGACAATCAGATGTCATCCTTTTTCTTTTAATCCATTTTCAGCTTTATGTCCATATTCAGAAAACACCAAACAGGTGTTATTTTTTTTTTAATCCATTTCGTTATTCACTGCTGCAAAAATGGCCCACAACATGTTCCCACCTCAAAGTCACAAATGTTCTTCATCCTGCCACTTCAAAGCTCTTGGCCAAGATACAGTTTTTTCAAGGACTGGCACCTGTTAACAAAGACCTGCTAGATAAGGCATGGAATGGGAAATGCCCATTTCTTCCTTGAGCTGAAAAATTATTAAAGCTGGAAAAGGGGAGAACATACTGAGGGTAAGAGTTAAAAAATGAGTTCACCTGCCTAGTGCCATCCACATCACACAACTGGTGACTTCACTTGGGCTCAAATACATACTAGCTTTCTCGTGTAATCCATCTGATGTGTTTTCAAGCTGTGGGTAAACACACAACAGTGTCAGCTCTTTTGGTTCTTGGGAAGTTATGATCCCTGTAAACAGCCTCTTTCTAAGATAACACTGTAACCCTGCTGTCAGTGGTCTAATTTAAAGGCACTGGCTTCAGCACTTGGTAGGAAACATGCACTTTTGGGTGATCAATCTATTTATGTATTTATGTGTGTTCATAAAGGTGCATGATATTGGGATAGCCAACATTTCACCAACCACGCCTTTGGGTGCAGAGGTGATACATAGACCTTGTGTGATGCTGCTCCTCTCCAACCCCTATATATGAGGCCTGTTCCAAACCACTGCAAGTACAGTACATTGCAAAGGGTCAGTGAAATTCTAATTAATGCTCCAAAGTGCGCATATTTAACATTATGAGTCCCGCACCTATGCAATTCACTCCTCCTAAAAGCAAGGTTTTCTTTGAGTCACATGCCCACAGTCACTGACAGGACCGTGTGTTACATCCTGGTAGAGAATATTTTATGGTACTGAAGTGTGCCCCGCCTTTCAAGTAGAGTGTATGAAAAATAATTGTAAAATTTCACTTAGCTCCAGAGATAATCAAGAAGCAGGCTAGAGGTCAACATTTTGGCCATGGAAAGGAAAAGCAAAGCAACCAAGCTAAACTACGTAGCTCTCATCTCGCCAAGTTCTTCTATATGCCAAACTAAACACAGACTAAACACAAATGTCAAGGAAAATTGTGAAGAAAGAGAAGAGCCTGAGGATTCCATGAACCAGATGGTTTAGTCATGGAAATGGATGTAACTGTTGSTAACAGCTTTCTGTGCCTGTACCAACTTCTCATCTGATCAGTGTTTTCAGAAACTGGTAGGTTCATTAACAGATACTTAAGTTCAGGATACTTAAGTTTCAGAAAAAAAGGTTTGGGTTCCCCCCCCCTTTTAATAGGGCAATAAAAAAAATTGGCAAAAGAGCTCAACCACATGGGGATGCAGAAGCGTACAGATTTTTTTCCCCTGAATTCCCAAGTGGAAACACGCATTTTGGCACATGCATTCCATAGAGTCCTTTTGTAGCACATGAAAAACCCAGCTTTTCCTGTAGTTGCAGAAAGTGAAGTGTGGGCCTCCCTTGTTAAGACCATCCTTGGAACTGGTGCCTTGTGTGTTACTTTTYTTACTATATGAAGATACAGACTATGCCATACCATTTTTTGTGAACAGTGGATCAGGTCTCCAGCCAGTTTGAGAACGTAACTTCCAAAAACAGCTTTCCGACTTATATTTTACTCTCCTTCCCTGTGAACTTGTAAGGTTTTAAAGAGGGATTTTTGCATCAGAAAGCCTCTTTTATTTACCAGTACATATTTGTCCTGTATACGTTCTTCATAAGATTTGGGACTGAAAAGAAAAAGGACATTCCTCCAAACATAAAAAGATGGAATATCGTAATAGCATCACCATCACTAGCAAAAATGAATGAGAAATGGCTTAAGTACCTCTAGCTTTCAAAGCTCTTATTTCATATTCCTTCTTAAATAGCTGGAACCAGCAGCCAGACAATGAACTTACTTTCTAGAAGTCCACATTTTCTTGAAATGAAGTCACAGTAACATGCTAATATTATAAGCACTGGCCTCTGGCCTCACTACAGAATTAAGCTGGAGAAAGATGTGGGCTATGAAAGAGATGGTTTTAACGGGAACTCTTAGGAACAGTCAGTCTTCAGCATTGTCAGAAAGACCAAATGAACATTGCCTGACACACTCTTCATTCTGCAAAACCTGACATTTTGCAGAAGTATTGGCAACACTCATGTTTACAAACTTGGCAGAAAATAAATGTTTTCTCATTTTTATCCTAGAACTGATTATCACACAAAAAGCTTAAAAAATTCAAAACATAATGACCTGTTGGTACTGCTGTTCACAACCATGCTGGTGTTCTGACTCCATTCAAACCTCAAGAGAGCCCATGAGGGCTTTAAGTATTGGCCAGGGAACTGGGAATTAATTTAGACTGCTTCGCTACACTAAGTCCCTCAAAACAACTTCATACAGCCTTTTGATGATTATGGGTAAACAGAAAAATAACTGAGCTTCCTAATGAAGAGGGGAAACATACCACCTTTTTTTCCACATCAGTAAGCAGCCAGTTGCTTCCCAGTTTTGGCTTTGGCAATGAATATTATGTACATACTTCATGAACAACTTACGTAGGGTTCTTCCATGGTGTCCTTCTACCTGTTTTCATTTCAGTCTGAGTTAGTCCTGTCACAGTTATTGAACTGTGCACTGGAACCAGGAGCAGATTTGGTAGCCAAAGATCACCATACCATACCAGTGTTATATACCTGTATTTTACCAATGCCATTTCTACGCCAGTAAGTGAGGTAAGTGCAGCCCTACCCTGATCAACTGCCCAATCAATGATTTCTTTGGTGGACTACTTTCCTTAGACCTTGTACGACTACCACCTACTAGTGTTTGAAATACCCACACTGTAGCACCAAATAGTTTTGCTTTTCATTTTTCTAGGGCAAGGCTCCCAAGCCTCCTCACAAACACTGAGCTTACCCTCTATCTCTGTGCCAGTTTGTTAGCTTTAGTTCAGTCTGATCTGAAAATAAAAACACTCCAACAAATCATGACTTAAGTAAAATTTCCGTATGTATTATGTCAGTTACAGTTATGCAATGGCCAAATATTAGTAAATTCATAGCTAATATTAAATTAAAACTCTGGAAAAAACAGTGACGAACAGCTCCATGGCACATACCATTCTTACCATGGTGATAATGCTTACCCTTTGTCCAAAGGGACAGTGGAAACAAGTATAAATATAGAAACTGTCTCAAAACCGCAAATCTAAGCCTATGTTAATGCTCTAAACTGTCACTGACTTTCACTAAAATTATTCAGATCCAAACATAAGTAATGATTTAGGACATCAATTTATAACATAATGCTGGTGACCCTGTACCAGTCAGGCTGGATTGGTTTCTGTCCACAAAGCAAACTACAGAGTGGCAATATTTTATCGCTGGTCTTGCAAGAGCACACAGTATGTAAATATATTTTTTAAAGATATACACACACATTTCCCCAAATTCAACTGTGGCTGAGTATTCCTCTCCTACTTTTCAGTAATTTTTAAACAAAATAAATACCAAGCCCTTTCTGTTTGGATGCTTTGCTTTGTTTTTCCAGCCTGAATGAGTCTACAGATATTTTCTTAGTTATACAAGGCCAATGTTTCACTTTGCAAACATTGAAGATGAAGGAACACTTGAAGCTTCAGCACCAGAAGGAAAACAAGGAAGAGTGCAGAGGGTAGCTCCATTCGGAAGCACAGAGCTATAACAATTATTGTTCCAGTTTGTTACAAGTAGCTCATAAAGACTTTTATTCTAAATAGTTCCATTGTTCCTGACAACCAAAGTGATTCTTATGTGGGATCACACCTTCAACACCCTTGAGCTGATACAGTTTGTAATCCTGCAGAACAGTAACACAAACAGTTCCCCACAAGCACTGGAGAGATCAGAATACTTGTAATCTCTTGCAAAATGTCATCTCAGTTTATTCAAACCTTCGCCTACTTCCTTAGAAAAAGGAGTCTATCGTACTTGGAGCTTGTTCCTGTGATTTTTTTGTTGCTGGAGTGTTGACTTCTTGACCTAAGGTTTTATTTATTTGTTAGGCTGAATGAGGGTAGGGAGAGAAGAGGAGCACCGTAATATTAGCAGATTAATTAATATTACCTGTGATGACACTGATGATTTTCCCTGTTTGTCCCCCATCTCTCCTTACTATCCTCATTTTGCTGCCTTTTTCATTTTTTCCAGAGTGTTGTCAACAGAGCTGTGAAAGTTCATTCTTTTGAGAGAACAACTTTGCTGATTTCCTCTAAGTCTTTGCTTCCATAGGAAGCAGATACCTGGCAGATTTGCAAGGGAATGCTAAATCAACTATGGAAGTTCTGCACTGTTGTCTGTTTCTGAGAAAGTCGTAGAAGTTCTTCTCTAATTGCTTTGATAAGAGAGGCTGAAGAGTGACCTGGCTGGAGGTCCTCAGTGGAACTGGTGGTGTAGCAAAGGCCCTGGCCCTGAAGGCTGTTGTGTGGAAGCTGAGCAGGGGGTGCCGAAGGCTGCCTGGCTGAAGTCCTCGGCATCTGGAATACTGGTGAGGAGGAATATTCTTGGTGTCCATGCATATGCGTCTGGAAAAAGGTAGAAAGCATTATTGTACTTTCTGAACAAACGTGATAATCCCAGAAAAGACAAGAAAGCAAAAAGGCAAAGAACAGAGGGAAAGCAGCATGGAGATGCTTCTATCTGCTGCCACTGTTCTTCTGTTGTATGAATGAGTGATTCCTCTTATGGAGCACAAAACAACAAGTGTACACAAAATTGCTGGACTGCCTCAAGTTCAGGGATTTTCAAAATCTCTTTGAGCATCCATGAGAAAGTCTGACCCCCTTTCTAATCTATGGTATGTTTAGAAAATGAAGTGGAAGGAGGTGGGAAGAAAAACCACAGAACTGGAAGTCAACAGAATTGGCTTCTCTTTCCATGCCTTTCCATCAACTTCCTAAAAGTCAACAGGCAAATCACACTCTTCCCGGCTGTCATTTCTCCATACTATCTATAAATAGAGATACTAGTACTTTAATTTTCCCCTTCTCTGCCTGGCTTGTGTGTTCAGACTGTACACTTATGAGGACCCTGTGACTGATCAGTGCCCAGGAAGACACGGTCAACAGAAGAAGCAGCAGGAGAAAATTATTCAAATTGGAAAGATTAGATTTTTCTACACTCAACAGCTGTTTTACATATCTGAGAAACACTATCCCAGTTTAGGGACAATCACTGTTTCAGGGTAGAAAGGGCTTAATTCTGTATTTGTTCAGTAACATATATTTTCTAACAAAACAAGAGAGAAACAAAACTGAAGCCAGAGTTTATGGGCTTGTCTATCTGGAAAAAAATCTGCTTACACTAAAACAAAGCATGAATTTACAGTACACTAGGTGACTGCACTGACTCCCAGTATGGACACAAATGAGGTACATTTTGAAAATCTAAATTTCAGCTGACATCCCTAAAGCAAGCRTTTCCTCTTGCCTCTTATTGCTGAAGGCTGAGAGACAGCCAGAAGAAAACACTGGACACAAAGGACTTGAACACATCCTGCTGAACGCACAACTGGGAGCAAAGCAGCGTAATCCCCTTTCAAAGGGTCTGTGCTGGGGATGAGGAGCAGCTAGCTGCAGCAAGTTCAGATCACAGTTATCACAATTTAGTGAGCACTATCTTTCTCTGTGGATAAGCCTTAAGTAGTAGCAGAGAGCGCAATCTGATGAGGGAAGAAAGGACAGCAAGGTCAGCTAGAAGAGGATTTGGGGGTGAGGGGGAGGGGAATGAAGGGATTGCAAAAGCAGAGCCTAGGAAGGATATGGGYGACCTAGAGTGACTGTGGCAGCAGGGTGCAGGGAACACAAAAATGCACGAGAGTATGTTCCTTAACATCTCTCATATTATAAATGAGTAAAATCTAAGCCATTTTGTATAAAGTAGAACTAATAATAGATTCTCTCTTGCACAGCTCATGTACAGCACTGATCATTTACACAGTTAATTTGGGGAAAGAGATTAAGAGGAAGAGCGGCTTTAATAGAAGAATGATAGGTTATGAAGGTTTTCCAAGTAATATCCTGTCTTACTTCTTATAAAAGGGAGGCGATTTTAGTATCAGAAAGGAATGAATGGGTCTCTTGATTGTTCAGAATTATTCATTTGGCAGTGAAACCTGAAACTAATTCATACATGCAGTCTAGAGTTAGCAAACCTGACAAGTAGTCTGTGGGTTTATAGAAAAGAGATGACATAAAAAAAAAATTAAAAGCAAACATTCCTTGACACATGAGTCTTAACAGCAACCTAAATTATGTTCAGGTTACTTTCACATTAAAATGCATTACGTGATTCAGCTCCTATCTCATACTGCACTGAGTTAGCACCGTAAGAAYGGTTTCTTACGGGAAGTTAGGAAGAACATCTGATGACCACAGTGGCTGTTTTTTAACATTTAGGCTATCAAAGTTTTCTTAAATATCTCAGAAAAACAGAAGCGTGTATTTCTGTGATCTCATATATAACATCAGAATTAAACAGGTCTGAGAACTTTCAAAACCAGATTGGTTTAGAAACCTAACCTATACTAAACTACAACAGCAAAATAAGGAGAGTATAAAGGTTGGAAGAATTTTTGCTGGTGTTTTTTTTTTTACTTTTAAATTTCTTTACTAACAGAAATACACATCGATATATTATATAATATTATATATGTAACAATATATAGTTTTATACAGTATCTATAAATGATATATTTTTATATAGAAACTTGTGTATAATTAACAGCAATACAAAATAATTGACAAAAATATCTTTATTGAATCTTCCTTCTTAAAGAATGAAGATTTATGAGATCACATGGTGAATTTGTTAATCTCCATTTAATAGCTGTTGAACTCTGTGGCCAGTTTCAACTGAACTGGACATATAAATATATACACACACATACATCTATGTATGTATATGTATGAACAGATATATATTATAAAATTCACAAAAACAGGTAGCTAATTAGACATAACCTGATTTGTGCTATCACTGAATCTGCTTCTGAGTGGCAAGAAGGCCAGGTTCGGCCATGTTCAGCTGGACCTGTCAGCCAGCATGTATCTCACAGGGGATAGATAGCTAGGGGACATGAGAGACAACTTGAAGTATAGTGAGATGGTTTAGTGACACTACGGTGGGCAACCGGAGTATAAAAATAGAGTAAAAGGATAAGGGTGGCTTGGGGGAAACATTGGAAACCTGGAGAAGACTTGGGGGAACAGTGGAGAGCTATAGGGGATTGGAGATGGATAGGAGGTGATGCCAGGTGGCGGTAGGGAGGTAGAGATATGCAAGACACTACACACATCTGTAAGAAACCAGGCTTCATTTGTTCTGCTGCTCAAATGACCATTTGCTCAGTATTGTATTTTGTGTCATCTAAGGAAATGCTGTAATTACCCTGGTTGCCTAGGCCTTCTACAAGGAGAATTAAGGCAAATTGACGGTAAGCTGCATGCTGGCTTTGGGCAGGAGATACAAGTGAGAGGTCATATTCCAGTGGAAAATCAGGTGTTGACTGTAGGAATAATAGGCGAGGATACTGTGAGGAAAAGGGCCATTGCAGGAACACAAATGCAGATCCCTCTCGAGGTTGTGGGTGAGAAGAGCGCTCTAGATCTAATCTTCCTAAATGCAGAGTTTAATTTTAGAAACTTGCTCAGAATGAGGGAACAGTAAGACTGTTTGCAAAAGATCAGTTGAATACTGCACCATAAGGAACATGACTGTCATTAAGTAAATCCTCCGTTCCAAAAGGAGGAAAGACAAATTTAGAGCTCTGTCCTAGTGAAGGAATCCAAACTCTGACGGTAATTATTTACTACAGAAAACTACAAGACTAGGGCTTATCTAATAATGCTTTTTTAAAAATAGGAATAATCCTTTGCAAAAAAAGAAAGAATTCCTCATAGGAAAAGGAAAGTGCAGGCACTAGGTGAGCTCTCCTACAACTAAATGACACCATACTCATATAGTTTTAGTCCATGATCTCCTCCTCTTCCTTTAAAAAACAAAACAAAACAAAAAAACCCACCCAAAACAAAACAAAAAACAAACTGAAAAAAATGACATTGCAGTAACATATGAACTGCAGCAACCAGTGAGCAAAAAATTCTGTCAAAGCTGAGGAAGTGTTTAAACTTCGATTAATTAAAAGAAAGTCAACCTGGATTGAGGTGACATGTACCCATCTGAAAAGGAGACTGAAGGTGCAAACTGCAACTAAATCATGTCGTATTAGGCCAYGAATCTTTGAAAGTTGTGCAGGTAACTGATGTCAAAACCAACTGTTTGCATAGCATCTCAGATAATGGGTCCATAACTGAATTTTCAGTAATATGTTAGCAATTCAAGTAATAAAATATTAAGAAAGTAATGGCTGAACATGCACTCGGGGGACAGAAGGGAAAGGCCAACAGATCTAGAAAAGACATTTTCAGAAAAGACAGACAAATGATAAGAAGGGGCAACGAATGGTAACCTAGAGATGCCTCTGAAAATGGAACAGGAGAGACACTAAGATCTTGCATGCAAGTGCTCTTCTAGATGTAAACTGTAATTATGATGTTCTTGCACTCAAATACCACAGTTCCAAGCACAGACAGCAAGTTAAATTAGGCAAATACATCTTTCAGCTTTGACAGTTAAAGTTTTTGAATAGTATCAGTAGAGTTTGTCTCTAGTGTGCCCAGTCCTCAAAAACTTTATGCTGCTCCTCTCAAGTTCATTTGGAGTGGTGGCAGCTCAGTTTCATCAAAACCTAAAGATGGGGCCCATCCTGTTGCATTTTCTTTATGTAAAGCCATTTTGAGATCATGCAATACTGCAAAGCAACTGCAAGTAGCGTGAACACACACTGCCCTAAGTATGCAAAAGAAGGAGATCCTTCCTCCCTCAAGGAAGAAACCAGAAAAATGATAGTTTAAGCAAAGGAGCAAAAGAAGGAGCATAAAGTTGTCGCTCTCAAGAGTACTACAAAGCTGTCACAGGTCAGTCTGCTTCAGGATGCAAGTACATCAAACATGGACTGGTAGCAGGCAACTGTATCTTTCCTGGAAAGGCCATATACTATCTTCAACCTCACACATCTGGTTAAATCAGAAACGTCAACCTCTAGAAGCACCACTGCCAAGAACATGAAATCACAATGGCTGCCTAGGCAACACCGGTGAACGAATACATATTAATTTACCACATCCTGCTGACTGAGGCTAGGAAGATAACTTGTTTAGAAACACCTCTATCGTTATGTGCAAGTATGTACCTTATTCCGTTGCCCTGACTCCTGCTGTTGCGCACTGATACAGAAGACAAAAGAACTATACCAATACAAAGTAGGACGGTAGTCTGGGACAATTTAATTCAATGTTTTCTACTTACAATGATCTCAAAATACAGAGGCATATTTCAAAGAAGAAAATGGAAAGCAGTATCCACCTCTGCTGGAGCTCAGAAGCAGAACTGGGTGAACTGCAATTAATGGGTAAAGGCCTCAAGTGAGAAAAAAACAAAAGGTTAGGGTAAAGTGAGAGAAAGCAGTTAGAGAGAAGCGAAGGCAAAAGAACAGCAAGCAGAAGTTAGAAGAGCTAACGAGGGTTTGAAGAGCAAAGCAAAGAATGTCAGAGAAGCAACTGAAAGTATTCCAGGGGGGAAAAGTTCCAAACAGTAATGCAGGAAAAAAAATACCCGAACATATCACTACTTCGGAAACTATGCAAATGTGTAACACAGTACTCACTGCATCTCGCCTAGCATATTCATCCTCTCCACGGTACTGGGGCCACCCTGGCCCCCCCGGCTGGCCATGCCCTGCTCTGCCTGAGGGGATCTCCACTTGTTGACCTCCGATCCTGCTAGCAATTCCCACCTGAGTGAGGTGCTGTATCTGAGAACCTTAAAAGCAAATATTGTTTTTTCATCTTTATACACAGTCAAGTTTGTAGGGCAGACAAATGACAACATAAAACTTTGTTGGAAGCAGGAGACAAGAAGAAAGTGGAGCTCTGTTTCTGTGCAATTAATAAAAAGTCAGCAGAAAGAAGGCTGTCAGTGTAGAATAAAGAAGGAAAAGTTATGTGCATTTTGCGCAGTTCATTTGAGTGTGATGCTTTTCATTGCCACAGCACTGAAAGAAGAGGTTGAGATACATGCATCTCAGACATGGACTACACTTCATTCCAAAAATATGCCAGCCCTTTCCAAACAGCGTTTACTGAAAGCCCTGGCAATGCTTTCATGTAAATTACTTAGCAGCAAAGAGAAGACATTTGCTCCTGTGGTACACCTTATTTGCATCACACTGGCAAGACCCGAACTCTCCACACTGCCTTCTATTCCGTCTCTCAGAAGAACAAAATACATGACTATATAACAGTATGGTTCTTTCAGCTTTGGTTTGTGGTTAAATATTAAACGACGCTGTCGCTGACTAACAAGAAGGTCAGAACACACTGTATCTCCTTTCAGCCTGAAAGCTAAMCTCCTCCTTTCTCCCTTCCCTTCCCTCCCGCTGCTTTCAAATACGTGCAAGGATAGCCACCACCATTAATTGCAAGAGACATGTAACAACATGCCAGCTTTCCTTTTTCCTGAATTTCCTCCCACAGGGAAACAAAATTTATTTTATTATTATTATTTTGTTATTCATTAGAAAAGGAACACATTCAATAAACCCATAGATACATAAGAGAAAACTGTGTCTGTGTGTGTGTTATGTACAAAAAGGGAGGAAAAGACAAAAACAACAGTGTAATTTACGTGATGGACAGTTAAGTCACTTTCGTATTTTCCTCTCAAAAAACCCCCAGTGTTTGAGAAGTATGATATTTGCACATAATTATACTGAAGGACAGGAACTAATCATCTGAATTGCCTCCAAACTTTAAAGCAGCATATACATAAGCAATTAGAGAATAGTGTGAATCAGACAATAAAATAATCATTATTAAACTGTAACAGTCACTACATCCCTGTCATTCTCATTCATTTAACATTTACAGGGAGAGGATAGCAGCTATCAAAACTAGGACTCTGACATGAGTATATGATCGTATTTCCAGTCATCTTCAACTCCCCAGGAAGAAAACAGTTCTCTGGGAGAAAGTTAACTGTGGCATTTGCATAAGAATAGAATATTTTATTCTCAGAATCAGTATTTGCTGCTTAATTGCCATGTGATGTTAGAATCTTATTCATGATAGCATTGATGAGTGCTACAGAAATTATCTCACAACCAAATCAGGGAAGATGATTTCATATGGGACAGCAGCAATAGATAATATCATCAGAAGCTGAAAGATCCTGCATACATTTATAGGAAGAGAAATGAGAAATAAAGATGCAGGGAAGTATTAAAAAAAAACGTTATTYAGCAGGCTGATTTGGGATGCATCAGTTAGCTCATTTAGTACAAAAGAAATAGTCAGCAGTGGAAAGTTAGCATACACTGTATGCTCTAAAACAATTAAGTAATTTTTCATTCTTAGAGAATGGGTTTTTTTGAAAATATGCTGTTGATAACCAATGCTTGTAAGATACTAAAAAGGTGGCAAAGCACTGCCTTTTTCTGCAAGGTCCTATGGATGTAAAGTTAACCTCACTTTGCGATCACTTTTTTTTTTTGGCATGAACACAAGGACCACATGTCAAGTGTAATAGCTGAAGGAGACTGACGTCTTAATGGTGACCTCAGTGTAAGAGTAGATGCGGAAAAGGATCAGTTATTTTAGTGCATATTCAACTTAAGTGAAATGTACCTGCAGTGCTTCCAACTGGTCGTGGCCGTGCCACTGATGGCATTTCCTCTGAGTACATCCCTCTGGAGGAATACTGAACCTCAGGTGGCTGCTGGTCTGGGTGCATTAACTCTGCAGGTTGAAGAAAACCCGGCCCAAAGTTCTGCCTGTGGAAAAGTAAGGACTCAAGATTACAATAAGTGAATTGCCTAATTAGAAGCAGTAATGCAGGTGTACCTCATACAACAACTCTTTATGATGCCTTTTAATGTACATTTTAACCTTAAATGTTAAAGAAAATAATTACATCTGAGGAATATATTCCTCCTTCATGACCTGCACTGCACAGGAACGGGAGTTAGAAAATCTAACAAAATTTCACACGAGTGTTTTTCACATGTTGCAGCCTCCCAATGCAGAGAAAAAAGTCCACAGATCTTGTTTTCCCCTTGGGGAATAAAGCATCTTCAATGAAAAAAAAATAGAAAAATAAGACTTCAGTAGTGATGTAGCTGCTTACCTTAGCAACAAATCTGACTCTTACTCAAGAGTTTCTGGGCACACAGTTTTGGTCTAAAGCAAACCATACAAACTGCATTACCTGTGTATTTCATGAACAATTATTACTTCATCAAGCATTCCGATAATTTTTCAGGAAATTTTCAAAACTTTGCTCTTTAAGATTCATCAAACTACTCAAAGCTGTAATTAGCACGTATGAAGAGATGCAAGGTATACTAAAATTAATGTTTCCTATAATCCAGGCTGGCGCTGGTAGTCGTTGTTATATATTTACTGAAAAAAGTTAACAACAGAAACTGTCATCAATCTAACTTCATTAATTGTGCCAAGGTAATGGGACTTGTAAAAGACACCCTATAATTCATTCACAGGAGTAGATAAGGAGATGGCAATGCTGCTTTTCCTACACTTCCTATTAACATATCTTAACCCTGGCATGGAGAGATTATATTTTAAAAGACTGATGGCAGTTGAGTTTTCAAGGATTATTGATTCCTGTCAATATGGTGGAGGTGTGGATGCCCAAACTTCAGGTGCTTAGGTTACTAGGCTAGTCTCTCTTGGAGTCCAGGTATGATCAAAGAAGAGAGACATACTCCTCAAGAGGCATTCAAAGCAAAAGATTAGGTTCACGAAATCATTTTCTGCAGGAGCCTCTCTCTGGTGAGTATAAAGGAAGCAAAGTGCCACAAACATCCTAAGTCAGGCACATGAAATTACACAAAGTGAGGACTAGGGACGAGTTTTATATGCCTTTTACCACAACGGCATCTAAGCCCTTCTAGGCAATGCACTGCAACCTATCCCATTCCTCAAGACTTCAGTTTTACACCCTTTTGTTTTACAGGAAAATCCCATGACTGCATCTAATTCAACCTATTCTTGATTTGTGCTTTATTTGGAAAACTAACCACCTTTGTATGACAGCCAGATAGCAAAGAAAGCTGACATAATAATAAATAGCCTAATAAAGCCAAGTAAGAGCCCAATAAAGCACAAACAAGTAATTGTAAATTAAAGTACTAGCTACTTGGCATACAGTATTAAATGGAGGAGGTGTAAGGGGTTCAAGCTGCAACAATCCCATTGTGGAAGTGCCAGAATTTCCCCAGCTCCCTTGCATACAATCCCACCTGTCCACTCAGCAGATCCAGAAGAAACCATTTCCAACCAGACTTACAAGCTAGTTAAAATAAATGCCTGAGTGGGTAGGTAATGTTTAACAATGTCACTCCTATTATGTTAATCACTGTAACCAGTAAAGCATGTGATCATCTGGTCTTTTATGCCTGCAATGCTGAGCTGGAATCTTGTAGCTGATAAATTACTACAATTTTTTGATGTTGCCTAAGGAAAATATTTTCTCAACATTACTGCAAATGTATTATTTTTGTGCCAATTTTTCAGAAGCCAGGAAGTATATCCTTTATTGCTGATGGGTTTGTACTTGAAAGGTGCACATTTAATAACCCATCACTCTCTCTTCTCAATCTTCTTGAGATAGATAGGTATCTAATAGATAAATATAGCTACTCTTTAAAGTCAGAGATCAACAGAAGAGTATAAAAATGGGATACAGCTCTGAATCTATATCATACAAGCTTTCTAGTGCTCCTTCCTATTTCCAGGCTGAGACCCAGCAATTTATCCTTGCACATTCAAAAAAATCATTAATCTCCAGTTATTTAATTAAGTGGGGAGATACCGCCCCAAAAATCAATTTTACACCACTAATCCACTATGGCTAAGTATCTCTATCTCTGCTGCATGATGCAATATTCATTTTCTGGTAAAAGCTGTTCATTGTGCCTTTATGTTTGCCTAGCTGTTATGTGACCTAGGTCTTTTACATTTAATTTTTTTTACCCAGGTTGGTTCCACCCCATTAAAAATGCTGACTGCATTTGTACAGAGAAGGGAACAGTACGGTCACCCAACTATTATTCCATGCATTGGATACTTAAGCCAATGGACTATGACATTGATACATGGCACCTAATCATACTGACCTCAGGTTATTTTTCCTTCTTCTAATTGGTGCACTGTCTCTATCAATTTGTTTATCATTATCTTCTGAATTTGAGCATAACCCCCACTCCACAACCATGACAACTCTTCCCTTGTTTTCTATTGACCAAGCTTTAGGAAACCTTCTATTTTAATGAAAATTCGAAGGAATTCTTCCTGTTAAGGCCAACGACCTTGCAGATTGTTAACTTAATCTGCTGTCACTGGCAGAGCTAGCACTTGAACTATTAATAATGATGCCATTAATTTGTAACTTACAGAAATCCAGAGTGTCTATGCCAAAGGTTGATAAACTTTTGAGCAAAAAATATGTTGCAAAGACACTATCTTGCTCAGGCTACAGCACTTTCTAACAGCACCCACTAACATGGGTTACAGCACTTTCATGATTCATTTATCACATCTTCCCTGAATGCGTAACAGGCCAACAAAGAGAAAAATCCCCAATAACAATTGGTTATGCTTTCTGTTGGCAGTCTCAAAGCTCATCATCTTCAAGGTAACCTAAATTACAAAAAATACACTGCATGTCATACTATGTGCCATTTCACGTATGCTCCATGCACACTGAAACTGTCACCTTCAGCCAAGACCTCAGTAAGAGAATGTGCTTAGAGACTCCTCCTTTTCTAGTTGGTCCTTTCAAAATCAGGTTGCAGAACAATGGATAAAGGAAAGTTCTTCATATCCATTTTACCATCAAGTTTCCAAGGAAGTGAAGACTTTAGGTGAAATCTAATGAATGACATTGATACCAGTGGGATTTCATCTCACATGGTGGGCTGTAAGAAGGTAATGAGAGAGCAGCACAAGGCTACCTTTTTACCACCTTGGCTGCAGCAGCTTGGAGAGGGTGAGACAAGTCTGACCACAGTGGGTACCATGACAAGAGTCCAACTTCACATGTAGTTAAAACACAAACACCAAACGTGGAATTAACAGTCACCTGGACAACTGTTTTCTTCTCTTTACATGATTCTCCCAGAGCAAGGCCAGGAGAAGATGGAAAACTTGTTCTTCCCCCCTGATTTTATAATAGGCCTGCAAGGCAGGCTTTCTCTGTGAGGGTCACCATGCTCTGTAATTTGTTCTCAACTTGGTTAAAAACAGAATGAATCTGTTAGTCATCTGCAAGCTTTTGCAAGCGAGTGTTGCCCTGGGGCTACAGAAACAAGATGAAGGGAGAACTACATGCATCTGAGTAACTGTTTCAGGCTCTCTAAAAGCTGCAACTCAGTGGTTTATTCAGTATTTGGTAGGATATCTCTACAGCCCAGGAGCCAGAAAGACGTTTCTTTTAAATGGAGGCTTGGATTCCATACAGCATGTGTATGTCATTCATGCTACATAAATAAATTACACAGGCTGGATCTGGACTCCTGTTACTTCTCATTTATACAGTACTTTGCATAACAATATACCAGTGCCAGTAAGAACTCTGGAGGAATTGCAACGAAAGTAATAAATGATAATTCTGCCAGTGAAAAGCTACCTTGGTAGGAGACCTGGTGCTGTTGGCGGAGTCATTCCAAATTCCACGTATCTCTGCCAGAAGAATGAAAAAAACCAAATTAAAATCAAAATGCATACCCTGGGAAGTCYACTGTCATCCTTTTAAGTGATGAATGGCAGAGATCACAAGGCCTGTATGTGTGACTTGATTGCAACCGTAAGAGCTTCGTTTTACAAACCCAGCAACACAAGAAGATCTGGGAATCACCGCTACAGTGGGCTAGCAGTCTCTTCTGTCTGATCAGAGTCTTTACTTAACTTAAAAACCTTTCAAAAATACTCTGTCTGACTTGCAGAAGATCAAGGGCTACTCCAATGTCTACTTAGCTTAAAACTTTCAGCAAACGAAGCTTTGCATTTGGAAGTCTCTTTGTACCTCAACCAGCATCAGACTGCAGCAGAAAGACCATGGGACTCGGACTCAACAGTCCAATGGCATTATGAAACTTGTACTAAATTGTTGTGGAACTTGAGATGACCTAAAAGATTATCCATGTGTCTCAGTGCTCCATAAAATGCAAAAAATCATACACAGAAATACTGTTTCCCTATCCCCCACCTCCTGAAAGCATTCGGATGTCCTGCTGAAAAATATGACCTAAGCCCAACACATTCTTTTTTCATTGTCAAAATACGAACTAGCACATATATTTAAAAAAAATGAAGTTCTACCCTTGGACATAACAACACTGATCTGTGAAAGATCGTAACTGAGAAGAACAGAAAAGTTATCCTAAAGGAGGAGAACTCCTATCTTCTCTTGTGGTTGGGATGGGAAAAGGGAAAAGAATCCAAACTGCTTAAAAAGCAAGTTCACCATCTTGTGACAGTCATTTCTGAATTCTCCTGGTTCCAGAAACTGTTCCACATTTGTGATAAGTCCTGACAGCAAGGGCACAGTGACAGTGACCATGGCTCAACTGGTGCTAACTACCTGCCCAGAAAAGCCTTTTAAATTGCATCACTCACATTAAATGGGTTGTTTACTGCCTGAGTTGGACCGTAAGGTGATCCCCACTGGGTGCATGTGGTTCCCCTCCCTGCTCGAGCAGGAGTGTTGTTTACCGGCTGTCCTGCAGAGACCCCGGGTGGTGAGACGGCCGTGGAATTGGCTGCTTGGCTGCTGGGAGCCACCAGTGCAAAAGCATCATCCAGCAGCGAGTGCATGGTTTGCCGAGCCTCTTCAATGGATGGCTGCGGTGGGACATACTGGGAGACTGGGTGGGAAGGCAAGCCGGGGAACTTCCCCAGATCAGCTGAAGATGTCGTCTGAGGTTCAGGAGGCAAGTCTGGATCAGACTGGAAGAAACAGAAAGAAGGTGAAGGGCAGCCAGAGAGAAGATCTAACCATCCAGCTTCCAAGCCCCTGCGGGCCTTAAGTCTGAGCAACATTTTCTTTGCCAGAACCACAATGAGATAAATGGCAGAAGTGCCAGTGCTGGACAAAACCTGCCCCTTCCCCTCCCCACTTCTGCATCCATGTATGCATGCACATACATGACACCAGCCGTTCAAATACTTCATTCAGTGTGATCCGAAATGCTCTGATCTCAGGTAAGGCAGAGTAGCTTTGTGCAGGAGTTATTCAGCTATAATAGAAATCTTGTGGTTTGCAAGCATGTAACGAAGTCATGCAGAGAGTGTTTACTCCACCCAGAAAAAGACAATCAGCTCTGTCTACATCTTTGACTTCTCTGCAGCTTTTGCAGTTCCAAGAAATTAATTTAGTCTTTAGCTGACCACATCAGCAGTAATATTAAACAATTATTACCTCCTAGAAAAACGCACAAAGGGAGCTGTTAAGCAACTAAGTGGTTAGCTGCATGGAACTCGAACTTGGGTGCATCACCTGAATGGGATTCATTTAAGTGCTTCATAGCAGCAATACCTGAGGCATGCATCGCAATTACTACCTGGGATTTTACCACATGGGCTTATTGTTCATCAGTAACAGGAAATTAAATGAGCTTTGCAGCAGCAGACTTATTATCAAAGCTCATTCTTACCACTGCATGCAGACTGCAAAATCAGTCGTCAAGATGCAAAAGCCTCTAGTTCATCGGGAACTTAGCATTCTGAGTACTGTCTCACTACAGATGCCAAAGGGGCTGAGCTTGTTGTGTGACATGTCTTAAAACAGCTTCAGATGATAATTTATTCTGCTGCAGCATGACATTAAAATCATCACACTCTTGTTTGAAGGCAGAGGGAAACTGCAGAAATCGACATTGTAGTCACTTGACTGCATATGCAGCTAATGGTGAAATTCTTARAATTATTAAACCATCGTTCAAGATGAAAACTGTCCAGGGGTTTCCAATATTAGCATTAGGCTTAGTAAAGTCTGCTTAGAAGTGGTTAAAGTTGCCTAAATAGAGTTTGTGACATGGATATGATTGAACAGAAGCATTCTCCAGTGTCTTTGCCTTTTTTAGACAGGAAACAAAATTAATTTTCAAGACATTGTATTAGAATTGTTTCAAGTTACTGCAGTACAAAGACATGTTTCTCTTTCATTAATAATTAATTCCCACATTTTAAAGATGAGAAAATTTCTCATGAAAGGAACTCAGTCTTCCACTCTGTGAGAGCAAAGGACGAAATTTTCTGTAACATATGAATATAAAACATCCGGCAAATTGGACTAGAGTGAAACTATGTTCAACATATTGTGGAACATGCCAAGCACACTTTCATGTGCATAATACAGTGGCATTAATGAACACAAGGTTTTGGTTCTTGACCTCTTTATTATCAAGGAATACTTGGCAGAATTTTACTGCTTAATACTGACAGACTGCCAATTAAATCCTTGTTTCACTTGCTAACTACATGTGACTAAAATTAGCTATACAGACCATAGTCAGAAGGCCAAAACCTCCCCATGTCACAACAGYAATTACAATTATCAGAGCACTCTCGTCATTCAAGAGACATACATACAATATATGCAGAGTTATTGACTCCTGGAGGCCTTTTGTATGTCCCATCACTGTCAGTTGTGATTAACCTGTCCTTTTCCGCATCGATAGGACTACCATTTATCTGATGTCGCCGGCGCTGCTTGGGAGAACGTTTTGCACGAGAACTTAACAGGAAGAAAACAAAAAGCAGAGAGAGAGAGAAAAAACAAACAAGACAAAGGTAATCACATTTCTTTTTACAATTTTTCTTCTCATCCCACTCAAGGTTGAACTCCTCTGCCCATTCCCTCCAAGTCATCCTTGCCCCAGCCCGGTTTCTCTTCCCTTTCTCTGTTTTTCGTGCCAGTCCCATTAGTTAGCCTTGAATCTCTCTCCCCAAGCTTCTTCTAACAACGCCCTCATTGGCAGCTCTCCAAACTGTCCCCTTCCTCCCTCAAACTCTCTCCAGTGTCACTTCCCTTCTACATTCATCTTTCAAAGCTGTCTGTGCTCCAGCCCCTGCCAGTGCCTCTCCAGATTTGCCAGACCAATGTCTGACACATTTGCAGGAGCAGAACAGACCACACTGCCAACAATGCTTTGCACTTGGCATGTTGGGTTTAACCCTACCAGGTAAGCCAGCTGAGGAACCCATGTAGCTGGGGAAAAGCTACTTTCTATCAGTGTGGAAGCAGTCACAGGGTACCAGTGCTCCAGAACAAAGTGCCAGTATTCATAAGCCCTAAACAGAGCCGAGGGAAGACCTTCTCTGGAAACAGAATGCCAGGAAGGCATGATGCCTTATTACCCGGAGGGAATACGTAAAAGGTTATCTTGTTGATTTGTGAATTTGCCTTTAAAATTCAGAATCTTCATGCTTTGTAAGTTGTTCAAGGGTTTCCTTATTTTACTTTTTTTCCCCCCTTTATAAAAATATTATTTCTTGCAGTTTATGTTTTCCGTGTTTCTTTTTTTAGTGCTTATAATTACAATTTTGATCCCTCTACATCACACAAGATTTATTCAAACAAATGGCAGAGTAAATACTAAATTAAGACAGTTTTCATACATTTGGGTTTATTTATCGAGAATTCACCCCTGAGAACTTGTAAAAGAATAATTTGAAAACAAAACATACTGGCATATACTGAAATAAAAATGTTTAGAACAATCCAAACCTTTTCACCTAGATAACTCAAATTCAACTAGGGATCAAAACGATTTTAAGCTCTGAAAGTTCAGAAGCACAGGTTTACTTTGGACACTGACTCTAAAAGAAAATTGTTCTTTCCCATCTTTGAAATCCTACCTCTTCCTGGGCTCTATGAAGACAGTAGGCACACTGCCTCCAGGGTCCAAGATCTTGTCAATCTGCATCTGTGCCTTGCGATATATTCTGTGCTGTTCTTTGGAGTCAACCACCACCACATCATCCACCACTGGAAATTCATAGTGCCCTTTGCGCTTGGCGCGAAGACGGATCTTATTGCGGTGATGCTCAATCTCAGATTTATGCCTCAGGGCTGTTTGTATCTTAAAGAAGAGGGGGGGGAAAATCAACTGCATTTTTCATTTGTAGTTTTTGCAAACAGAACTTTTTGCTGCTCTTCCATAAACCTCTCCTCCCTGCCTGCCCCTCCCTCCCCCAAATCTCTGAAGCGTTAAAGTAAGTCACACAATTTGTAAACACACTTTCTTAGATATTTTGCAGTACCCCCATTGTCTCCCCAGGTAGATGTACTGTTATACACAATAAGATTGCCAGCACAGCAGGTGCAATTAGAGAGAGGTGGCAGTTTGTTAACAAAAGGCAGGAAGAACACAAAGAACTCCTGCTGTCTGCCAGAAGTGACACCGCTCTGAAAAAGTAAGACTAACCAGTACAGGCTCTATCTACCTTTGCTTGTCAAATAGAGATACATTTGATCAATAGTGTTGAAGACTGTCACGCATTCCCTTTAATGAACTTCATCACGTAAGAAGCAAGAACTTAAAGAGCTAATTGAGCTCATAACTCAGTGCCTCTGCTGAGCATTAGAGGCCCCCATAAGCTATGCAGAAACGTAACAGCAATACAATGGCCCAGGTCCCTAGATGAACATGGCGTTATCAGCTCTACGCCTGAGCTGAGTTTTCATGCCTCTCTCCCTTTTTTTCAAATTCCCTGGAGTGCATCTCATCATCTGGGGAAAGCTATCGTAACACCACACTTAGTCCTGGCCCACCACTCACTGAAATCATTCTTATCAATGGAAAACTGTTGGGCACCAGATCAGGTAGCAACAACTGCTCTGCCTGTGCTGGACTAGTTCTGGAACACATCTGCAGCAGCATATTAAAAACCAAATAAAAATTGATTTTTGTGTATTCTCTCATGAAAATCCCCAAAAAGCATAAAAGGGACACAAGCCAGACTTACTCTTTACAATTATAGTTAGAATTATATGTCTTCTGCCCATATAATCAGATTTCTGTTTTGTAGCCCCTCTTGCCTATGTGTACTAGATATATGTATTTACCTCTCTTCCGTAAGGTACTCAGAAACACAGTATCTTAACACAGTTAAGTTAAAGGTTTCAGTAATCTTCCACTCTGAATTATGAGAAGATGCCATTTTACACCCAGTACAAAACCAGGATGCAGGTACATGGTACTGTCAGGCAGTGTATGATGTGGTTTTACAGTGCATTACCTTCTCTCCTAATGCCCCAGGCATGCTCATATTCTGCTTACAGTAACGTGAGCCTCAGAGAAAGCAGGAAGTTTCTGTATGTTTACTGTCAGATAAACACATCAGAAGTTGGAAGCAATGAATGTGCTGCAAATTCACACCCCAGAATGTCTTGAGATAACTTGTTTGTATAACCCACATCCTGAGGTGCTGAAAAGTCAAAAGAATGGTGTAGAATAAAAACCAAAGTGGGCCAGACGTTCCAATTCTCACACGTTAACTAACACAACTCTCGTAAGTCATGTCCTGCTGACTAGCAAAAGGATGGTAACACAAGGTATGCTGACCATCAAATTTGCTCCTCTCTCAGTGTTTAAGTTTTGGTTTAGGTATCTCTTAAAAACAGGTCAGATTATCTCTCTGGACAGAAACAGGGTTATTCCTGTAACTTGTCAAAATTCAACTCCTCAGAAACTAACGAGGAACTCCTGGCAACAAGAAACTGGATACTTTTCACTTCCCTCTTGGCTGGGCATACAGTCTTGCACAAACATTCAAAGCACTTTAAAAATACCTCTTTATTTATTTTGTTGGTCTCTGCTACTCGATCAGAAAGCACTGAGTTCTGAACTGGAGGTGCTGCCATTGGTTGCATAGCAATCAGCTGGATCTTGCTTGGGACCCGTCTGCTGGCATCTGAGGAACGTGACATCCTATCCACATGTTCGAAGATAGAGGCTGAGGAGTGCTGCTCGTTTCCACTGCTGGTCTGAGGAGGTCCTAAATCACCAGAACAAATACAGAGTAAAGTAGTGCTGCTAGGGTTATCTCAGTCAAATGTTAAGCTCTACGGATGCTATGCTACAAGACTATGCCATGTTTTCCATCTGTGTTTAATTTGCCCTATAGGCCTTCCAGCTGATTCACATTTAGTGTACAACAAGTTTACCCAGTGGTTTGCAAATTATAAACATTTTTCCATTATATTTCCAGAAGGTGAGCTGTCATTCTTTATTTCTGTAAATCAAGCTCTTGGTATTTGCAAACCCCCAAAATCTCAATCTACTTTACTCCATAAAAAGCTGTTCAAGTACATACTGCTAATAGTTCCTCTTATCAGTACTTCAGGAGATGCAAATTCCTCAAATGGAGGTTCAAAGAGCAATAAAAGATGTCTCACTGCAAAATGCAGTTCTTAAGCGACAGAAGGAGTGATATATGAACTAAACAAAAAAACCCTTAGAAATCCACACAAAACACCAAAAATTTTACAGACATTTTACTGATTAAAGCTTTTAAAGCACTGTTCTCTATGACAGGATAAACAGTTCACATAGTAATAAGCAAGCTGCACAAATATTGCCATGTTGTAATTTGTTGAAGAGGTTAAATCAACTCAAATACGATCAGCAAAAGACATTATGGAAACCAACACACATGAAAGTTGCGGCCCTGGTCCTGCCAACAGTTAATCACTTCAACAGAAATGGGTCATCTCCCTCAAAAGACTTGAAATCTTTAGGATCACCCCAGTGGTTTGCATTTAAGCACGTATTTAAGTATTTTTTTGCTGGAGCTAGGCCTCCAACAGGAACTGTTATGTGGATTAGGCTTGCAAAAACTATTGAAGACTTGCAAAATAATCTTTTGTCTTGTCCACATGGTAATGCCACAAATTCTCAAACTGCTTTTCACCATGAAATATAAGCAGTAAGAGATTAAGATCTGTGAATCTTCTTATGGAGGAACACAACAGAGTAGAGGGACATAGTCCCACGTCCTTGCACAGACTTCTAACAACGGGCTGTGGTTCTCAGATTCAAATCAGAAGGAGAATCTGATTTGATTCTGATACAGAATCAATTGTTGATCAATTGCTGATCCAACTCCAACAGACAGGAAGGAAAAGAAAACAGCCACTGCCCTGATCCATTTGCAACACATGCTGGTAATGAAGTATAGGGTTCAGAAGAGGAGTGAATGCTATCTTCTGTAGAAGATCACAGTACATGACTTGCTCCTTTGCTTTCCTCTCCTAGCACAAAAAGGGAGCARGTGAGGGAAGGAAGGGTACACTTTATTATATTCACAGCACATTACTTTCGGGCTAGAAAGCAATCTGGCCACAAGCTAAGCAAAATTCTTATTTTTCATATTTCTCAAACTTGATCAATGCATTGTCAAATGTACACATTTATAAATGGTATGCATAATTTATAAATGTGACTTTCCTGTAAAAGTGTCCTTAAAAAGAAGGTAAACAGTTCCACTCAAGATCTGTCCCCCAAATGTTTTGCAAGACACAGAGCCTAAATGAAATATATCCATCTCTCTTCTGTAGCTATTTATATGATCTTTACCATTTRTCATCTTCAGAGCTGCATCTTCATGCATTTCTTAGAAGAATGCAAGCATTGCCCCCCACAGAGAGGGGCACAAGATATATTAAGTAGTTAGTGTGAATCCCTCAGAGCGATCCTGTAGCGCAATGGAAATCTGAACTTCTGCATCCATCTTTCCTGTTTTCCCCATACATTAGTCATTTTTTCCAACCTTTCCAGTCTAACAGCAGTCAGTTCACTGACCTCCAACATAAAATTTTAAGGTTATTTTCATATTACTTTGTTAGCAAGGTCCAATATATTCAATTATGCTGAGCATTCAACTCTGAATCTTTATGATTTCATCCATAACCTTTCCTTTTGCACACATAAACAAGTGCTTGGCAGAAGCCTCTTAGCTGAAACGGTTCTTAAGCTCATTTTGTAAAACTGTCCAAAAGTCCCACTGTCGAATTCTGGTAAGGCTCTACAGAAACATCACGTATTACCCTCTTTTGCAGAAAAGATGCGCGCACACACACAAAAAAAAACCCCATAAGCTGCATCTGACCTTTAAATCCTCTCTGTGTGCATACACTGAATGTGTCTATAAATACAAACCAAGATGGAAGTATAGTAAAGTAGATGAGGAAGCCAGGAACTGCACAGTGCTGTACACATACAACAAAAGGAGAAATGGTTTCTAACTCAACACATGAACCAGCTACTTTAGAAGTTTTGACAGAGTGCATAAGAATGGTTTCTCATTTCAAAGTTCTTATATGACACTATTGTCCATGGTTAGAAAATCTTCCTTATAAAGCGATCAGATGGCACTATATGAATGAAATTTTGATCTCAGACTAGACAGCTGAGGCTAAAAAAATAACGGAGAGGAATTAATACCCAAATACTGGACAGAACACGTTTAAACAACTAGTCCATATAGGTCATACAGTTTCAAACCAGGGTGAACTGTCAGGAAAATGAATTGCTCTGCAGGAAGCTATGATTTCATATGAAAACCAATACAGTTAGTGATAGAGGAAAGCTATTGCTTCCTGCATCCTCTTGAAATAAAAACAAGAGACACAGCAACCAAGGTGCATAAAGCCTAATCCAAAATCAGGGAAAGTCAATCTTCCACTGATCCACTGGTATTTGAATCATGCCAGAGTATGCAGTTTCAGATAAATTTCACACAGTTTCTTCATATCCCAGTAGATTATGTCCCCAGGATGCAGCTGATGACTCTCATTAGTTACTTGTACAAACCCAACAATGGAAAGCATCATAGCCAGCCTTATATCCATCCTTCTCTACTATTAGAAGATGGAAACTGCTATCAGAGGACACAGTCCTTAATTTATCACTAGATATGGTACGCATTATCAAAGACAGTATCAGCTTTCTCCTGCCCCATCTTTGCTATGTCCAGACCTGAAAAACACTAGTTCATGAGAAAATATTTGTGCTTCTTTGCAGGTAGCTTGCCTTTGTCTCGGGCTTCCAGTAAAGACACTAACTCTAACAATATATCTAACTTGTTTATACAAAGCTAGTTTCAGGACCAACAGCTGCCTCAGTTTTGCTTCTTTCAGAGTGACGTTTTCCTCAATAATTTGAAAGAATTGGGAGGAAATTAGAAAAATGTGCCTAAATTGGATGACTAATTTGTGTTACTGAGAATTTTTTATACTTCAATAGCTCAAAAGCAATTTTGTTTTTTTAGACTCAGAAGACAAATCCTTCCATCCTTAAGATACAATTGCAGCTACCCCAGCACCTCTATTCATATCTGTACTCAACTACCAGCTCTGGTTACTTACCCACTCTGTTTGCTCCTGACAACATAAAGGAAAAAGAAGAGACAACACAGTAATTATTACAAATAATTCAGTTGGAATGGCAACTGGAAAAAAACACAGCAGTAAGATGATTGCATTTACTTTTGAATGAAATGCATGAACTTGGATCAAACTGCCAAGCCTCAGCTGCACAAAAAGGGAGCTGAATCTGCCATTTAACAGACAGAGAGCGCCTCCAGTTTTGAATGCTAAAAATAGTCCCTATGATTACCAAACTAGAGGCACCAAATGCTGAAAAAATAGTGTATTTGATCCAGTAAGGGCGTGATAGGTAAAAAGGACACATTTACACAATATCCTTGCTGCCTTTGCCAGATAATTCAGATGCAGTAATACCTAACACTTTACACCAAAAGGAAATGTTAAACCTTACATAAAGTTTCAAGCCAGAYGGAAAATGAAGAGACAAAAATGGAGTTCCCAGGTAAGAAGAAATGGGAGAGCACTAAATCAGGGCAACAGAATTGAAGTCAGATAGGTTGGAGCAACTCATAAACCATCCTGAGATGAGCTCTGTCATAGCATAATTGTTTTCCTATATATTTACTTGGGCATGATTTCTGGTCCTTAGAGTAAACCTAAGGCACTGAAAACATATATAGCATCAGTACGGTATCTTATTTTTGTAAATTGTGTAACGAACATATAGCATACACTGCCTGCTGAATTATTAGGAAGTATAACTTTCTAGTCACATTAGCAGATCCTGTGCTTTGTTTTCTTACGTGTTCGTTACAGAGGAAAGCCTGCTTCATCGCCCCTGCTCTTCCAGTAGTCGTCCACGTTATGAAAGTTTAAGAATCATACATTATTTAACTTGCTGTTTAGCCACCCAAGAGCTAGCAGTTTATACAAACTATCTTACATATTCCTCAATCTCATTTCTTCAACATAAACAAAAACTGAAGATTGTCTGCTATGATCTGAATTTCACTAGCACTGCATTCCTCAGTAGTCATCCTTACATCTCAGCTGGTATTTCACAGAGTATGTGGAAAAACATTCAATGTACCGAAGAGACTGCTAACAATGTGGTCAATATTTTCTTCTTCTCAGTTTCTGGTGCTGTCAAGGCCATGTGTATTAAGAACAGATGGGGATATCACAAACTCCTTTACCAGATATTCAGTAGGAAGACTATTGTGATTTAAGGCAAAGATCTGGTAACTAAAACCTGAAGCAAGAAGCAAGCCATCCAAACCCAAAAGGCTCTCAGAAAAAACACTTAGTGTTTGTGTAGGCACAGTTGTCCACACACTTTTAAATAGGAAAAGAATTTAAAAGAATGTTTTAATTAAAAAATGAAAGTGGGTTTGCAGTGTTAATCAACTTTTCAGTGAGGAAGGAAACATATCTTAGGGTACCTCCAAGACAAACAGTGGCACTTTAGCTGGAAGGAAGATGGTTCTTTACAAAAAAAAATTCACTGTTATTAACATATTAGCACTGGATTTTCATCTTTCTAAAGTACAATCATGAAGGCATTTTGATGTCTGAATTAGAACTTTTACCTCTCTGGTCTCTTTTTTTTAATCTCACTTTTTCGAAGTTACAGTTACAGACATATACCCATGCTGTATCAAGTCCTGCTGTGACCTCTACTGCCCATGTAACTGTCTGCAAGATTGCTACCACAAGAGCCACAATTGGGCCTAAATGGAAAGAGGTTTGCCAGGGGTGTGTGGGAAAGAAAAGGAGGGAAGACTCATTCCTGTTAAGCCATTAGTTTCAAAAGCTTGCTGGAATGAAAGGAATGTGTAGATCTTCAGTTTCAACAGAAGAAACTAAATCAAAAGGAAGAGGAAGAAAATTTTCTATGACACAAACCAGCAAAACTAACAGCTAAAGGTGAGTTTAGAAAAGTTACAGCACTAGAGTAACTCTTCAACTCGAGTAAAGCACTGCTAGTGCACACACACACAAAAAAGTAACAAACCCTTCTTCACTGCTCTGCGTGGTTTGCCCTCGTTTGCAACAGTTGATGGTCTTGCAGTTTCTTCTCCTGTCTCTCTCCCACTGGATTGTTCACTTGCTGTGGAATCAGCATCTGATGGCGAAACTCTGCCACAAACATTAAAAAACAAACAAACCAACATGTAACGTAAGTTTGCAAAGGGGCACAGTTCTCACACACAAAGAATCCTGTGCTAAAGTATCTTGTGAAGACTGCTAATATTTTCCTCTGTTTATAAATAAATTTATAATAAATTATCATAGTTAGATATTCATTGCCATGATGTTACTGTTGTTGTGTGTGAAAACTGACTGCAACAGGATTTACATGTGACAAGATTATTAACTAATCTTTCCTTTAAAATACACTTCAAGAAAAAACTCTGCATTCATAAGTAGCAGTTTACTTTTCAGACAGAAAAGAATTATATTAGAAAAAAGAAACCCGTACAGGTAATTAGTCTAATATTCAGACTTGCTAACTTGGTGTTCTCTTGCTAACACTACAAGTCCATGCGAATATTTTCCTGACTAGTTAAACAAAAGGCCATTCAAAAAATGCTACTTCTATGTATTTATCCCATGCAGTCATGAAATTCTTAAAAACATTTGTTACCTACAAATTACAATCTCAGTGTTCATAATTTTTGCGGGCGATTACAGAAAAATACAAAGAAATACTGTGATTTTCCCCAACAGAATACTTCAGCTGTAAAATTATTCACATAGTATAAAAATAGCAAAAATATAGGGCATACACCACTGCCCAGCTGACACCAAAGCCTGGCTTTTCATATGGGATCAGTCTTTGTGATAGTGTCTCTAGTGACCATTTTGTCTTGTGAACATTCATATTCTATTCCTGCAGGGAGTTAATCACTGAAAGTGTGCATGTGTCTGTGCATTAACCTCGTTAAGTGCARGATTTGCTTGGGCTAGATGGATATCTGAACTCGTTACTGAGGCTCTTGGCTAAACATCAACCCGCCTAGAGCACACAGACTAAGATAACTATACGCAGCCAGACAAGTTAATTGAAAGTTAAACCTACTCCTTGCAGCAGGCAATGCTCTGAATTCAACTCCCCTTTTTCTTCTCCCTGAACAATGCACTGTCAATTGAATACTGTCTTCCATTCTTTTCTGCAGGACTGTAACACTAGTAAGTCACAACCCAATTAAAAAAAAAAAATTAGCAGGGAAAAAAGGAGAAATGGTTCTCAATGAGCTTACAGATCTGCACCATTGCATGTTTTCCTCTTTTCTAAGGTGGAGAGGGTGGGCAGAGCTATCATCTCCATCACCTTTGTCTTGGTTCAGCGGAGTGTAAGGCTGGGGTTCTGTTTCCAGATCTGCTACAGACTTTCTGTTTCACTTCATTGTGCTTTGTATTCCTTCATACTCTTTCCTCAGTCTATCTAAATTATCATTAAGTAAATTATAGGAACATAAATAGTGCTGAATCAACATCGATCACTCTTTATAAGTGCTGAGGAATATGTAGTTGTATCCTCTCAAGCCAAAACAACAGGTCTAACTCTCAGCTAGAGCCTAGAGATGCTGTGTTTTCAGAACTCCGTTGTTTTTCTTGTTTTTTACAGATACAGAACATGTACTCACATCACCACTATATTTCCTGGCATGCAACATACAGTCCTGAATTGCATTGAGTTCTGTATTTCCTCACAAAACAGAAAACAGCTAAAACCAATATAACACACTATGCTATCATTTCACATTTCAACTTCTGCCTCAGGGAATAAATGTTTTAAATCTCAAGCTGACATGGGCACATCAGTATGTTAGGGAGATGATGGTAACATCTCCACAGTTAAGCCTGAAGGGAGATTTGCTCTTAAGGGAGGATGAGGGAGAGGAGGGAAATTCTCTTTTGAAAACATTTTGAAGTGTTTGAATTTAGATGCTATAAAAAAAAAAAAAAAAAAAATCTTTGTTTCAAATTTGATCAATGATTCATTATTGTCTTCAGGGGAAGCATTAAAATGTTGGCATCTGAAGATTTTCCCTGCTTCATTTTCTGAATTATTCTACATGAAATACAGTAACAGCCTCAAGTTTAAATTCCTTTCTTATACTTATGTGCATATGAATATAGATACCTTCCCCTTCCCCTAAGTATCATCTCTGTCTTAGGCCACTTTTGAACTTTTTAAAAGAAACACAGAAACACTTGTCCTTCTGATTTATATTAATTTGTTTTAATTTAAGCTACACAAAAACAAGTTAGCTAATTTTTCTTCCATTATTTTCCAATTTTGCCCACCTTCCACTGTRCCACTGGTAGTCTGCTACTTGCAAGGCCTATAGGGAGTTAGGAAGACAGCCTCAGCATCTGGGAAGGTGGAAACTGAGCTGTACGAAGCCCACGTGGGAAAGATGAAGCAAGGATCTTAGGACAACTGGGGCTTTAGAGGAAGCACAGAAGGTTGAGCAGAGGAGCAAGCTGTGTCACAGATACCTGCAGCTCAGGAAGAATCACCGTTAGTTTCTTTCTAAGCTCATTCCACTCTGCCCTTGGTTGTTTTTTTTTTTCTCCCACCGTGCAATAGCGCATAGGTAAAAGCACAGGGGATGCAAAGCTGGAGACAAAGGAGTGCAAAAATATGAGAGGGAGGCAGGGAGAGAAAGAAGAATTACTGGAAAGTGGAACACAGAGGAGCTCCGCAGTGAGGAGCTGTTTGTGACTTATCATAGCACTCCTCAGGGCTCCATTTTTTTCCCCACCTATTACCTTCCCACTTATCCCTTTTTTTTTAGTTTTTTAATGCACAGATCCTTCTTTACTGCATAGCTCTGTTACAGCACCTATCCTACAAACACAATCCTTTCCAGCAAGACACATTCACATCATTTGATTATTGGAAAAGGTTAGGAAATTACTGCTGAATGTTGACAGACACTTCTGCACTTGCACAGCTGTAAATTATCACTCCTTTTCCTGACCAAAGCTGGTTTGCTATGAGAGCAACCAGATAACCACATCTTCCTTGAATTTTGGAGATACTGCTTATTTCTGGAAATTCCAACTTATCATATGTGTATTGATCACTATTAATATTATTGAAACACACTGCTATTCATCAATGGTTTTCGTTTGTTTTTAACCACACGTTGCCTTAGCAGCTAGAGATCACTACAAAGAGAATGCATCAGAAAACATACACTTGGTGTTTCCACTAAACAAGCAATGACTTGACTCCAGCCAACCTAGTAGTGTCTTAAATACCCCTCTTAACTGGCCATGTTGCCTTTAAGAGAAAAATGGACCCTAAATTCTCACAACCTTGTACTAATGAGTAGTGAGGTGTAAATCTGATGGCCCACTAGAAAACGCAAAGTCCCAGAGCTCTGGAATAGTTCTTTCCACCAAAATTGCCCTAAAAATACAGTAATCACCAGCCATTAATAAACTGTCATCTACTACAATTTGTTTTATCTCTGTGAACTGACCTCCCTCTGTGTCGAACAGTCTTTGAAGGCTTTGAAGAAGTCTTGGATTTGGGGCTGGGCACATCTCCATTTTCAGATGGGGTAGTATCCTTAATAGGTCCTGGTAAAGGAGCTGGCTCATGGATAATCAGGACATCATCTTTATTGTGCTGGCCCAGGTGCTGCTTAGCAAAATCAAAGCCTTTCACACTGGGGGCTTGTAGCTGTGAGAGAAGAACAAAGAAAAAACAGGAACCGTGAGTGACAGTGAGTACAAAGGCTTTGGTTAAGATTCGCAAACAATAGCCACGAGGAGGATGGTCAGGCTATGGTAGTCTCAGGAATGAACATGAACGCTGCAGGGAAAAGAAAAATAAAAACCCCACAAGTCTGTCATCTTACTTCAGTATATGATACACAGTTTAAAACTCTAAATCAGCAAATCTAGTTAAAAAAAATAGCCTTCTGTTGCTGCTACATCTTTTTCCAGCTTTTTCTTCAGATTTAATCATTGTGTGAGGAGCTTTTTGTGTACTTGTGGGTGCAAGGCCRTTAGACACCTGTGTACTGACTGAAATGGTTACCACTGCCAGGTCATCTTTCCATTTCTTTCAGTCAAAATCAGTGAAGGGAGTTTAAATAATTTGAATAATGTCACTGCTGATCATCTTCATTTTGAGATCCCCAAGTCTGCAGGAGTCTGGGAGTGCTTGTACAAACACCTAGTTCATCTGATGAAAGATAAACATTCTGCAGATCTGAGTTATACGGCAGCCTGGCAATGACTTTTCAGCCAGCACGGATGCCTCCAGAAAACAACTGAAAATCTAGCTCTTAGGAATTTCATACTGAATAGACAGTAAAATACACAAAAGGCTTTGGAGTTTAGAGAAATTAGATACTTATCCTAGAGATCTTATTAGGGGATTATGGATTCAATGGGTGTCTTGCTTGAGAAAGACACAGAACTGGGCCTTTCATTTTCAAAACTGTATTTATAAAAAAGCTAATCTCACCTTGTCAATGACTTGATTCAGACTTAATTTAATCAAGCCTCCAAGTTTCAAGCTCTCCTGCTGATTTTTTTGGGCTTTGGAGTAATTAGAAATTCTGAAGAACTAATTAAGAGAAAGTTTTTCTTCAAGTCCTGCTCAATTTTATGTAGTTTGGAAGTTGAAAGTAGAAAGAAATGTTGACAACTCCAGTTTTCAAAGTGCATGCACATACACCCACTGCACAGCACACATACAAAACCCTCTGTGTGTTCCTAGAGCTGATTTCCTGCAAAGTGAAGCATGTGGTGGACTGTGTTTATGGGTGCGTCAGGTTCCAGATGTTTAAATGAACCCCCTTTCATAAAGCTTGGCATGCCAACATAGCTAACTACAAACAGACTCGTCTGATATCATGCCAAAGATAAGCTTGCCTAAGGAATACTCTGAAACAATCTCTTCAAAATATTTTCTCAGTAAGCAAACATTTTCCAAATGGTTCTTAGAAAAGATGTTGTAGTAGAGCAAACAGCCTATTTAGACCAGTAGATGGCAATAAAAGCTCTCCTGTAAAATCCAACAACTCTCTGAATGGTTGAGGTTTTGGAGTTCATTTCTCACAAAATGAGTAAGCTTATTATTTGAACAGATCTGGATGTCTTCTACTATACTCCATTTTTCTTGGGCTTTACAACAGTCCCTTCAATTCAGCATTATGGGTGATTCAATTATTGAATTTATGTAAATGACTGCAACCACTGATTCAAAAAGGCACTGTTSAGCTAGACCAGGTGAAGGTGTTAACTGTTTCTCCATTTTTTTGAGTCACAGCCACCTAGTGAACCCTTCCTGAAACTTCCTCCCCTTCAGAGTTGAAACATTGTCTTCAGGATCTTGCTTGCTTAAAAAAAACCACCCCAAACCTCCGTGCTTCCCCCCACCCCCAAAATACTTCTGAGGAGGAACTTTTCACTTCTGCTGTCAGAATTATCATGCCAGCTTGCAGCACTTTGATTACTGCAACTCCTCTTAGTTACCCCACCTTCACCTCTGATCTGTTTGACATTATGTCTATTATCTTTGAAGATATTCCTGTGTGTGACACTCTCCCTTTGAACCCCTTCAGTGGCTTCCCTTCTTCTAACCCTTTCATATTCCACCCTCATGCCTATACAGCCCTGCTGCTGATCCCTGATGATCACTTCCCCTACTTCACTACATTCCTCTCCCTTGCCTCCAGCTCCTTTGCTCCAAAGATGATGAAAGTCTTCATCATGTGCTGGGCACAACTATTTCACAAAAAAATCTGGTGGTGCTCTAACCTTTCCTAAGCACCCTTGACTTGACCTGCAAAGTTACTACTCCTTTTTGAATAGTGTGATGGGTGGGGTGGGCAAGGACAACTAGAGACACAAACATTCTAGTAACATTGGAATTACTAGTATGGTTTTATTAAGATTGCTGCATGTCTGAAGCATGCATTTCAACATACTTTAGAGTTCACTCTAGCATACTGGGTTTGTAAACCCCCTGGGGAGTAAAGCAACATGCAAAAATATAAATTTTTAATCTTTTAACTTTGAATAGTCTTATTCCTAGCTGCAGTCTAACATAACCTTTCGTCTAAGCACAGTTACAGGAAYAGATATATTTATGTGTGTATGAATGTACACCACAGCATATGTATGCACAAATGTTTATCTGCAGTCAGACCACACAGAAGCTGAATTAAAAGACTGTCAGTATTGCAAAGACAAGCACTCACACTATAAGAAATGGCATAGTTAAGATTGTCTGAACAATCACAACTGGATCCTCTCATGCATAGGCATTGCAATAGAGTCTTGAGTTACAAAATCATAAATTCATTTCTTCCACAGGAACCCTCTTGCTCTCTCCCACCATGCTGGATCCTTGGCATAGGCTGGGCCTTCTGCTATTAGTCCAAGTTGGGTAGAATATAAGAATGTTATTTGTAGAACCAGGATAACCCATCTCATTTCATGCAGAAGCTGGCAAACGTGTAGTGAAAGAAGGAGGGGATGTAAGAAGAGAAAGGATGTATTCTTTTATGCACATGTGCAGCTAAGGTGGCTGAGACTTTGCCAATGGATTTCATGGACACTTGCTGGCAACAGAGGACTGGCAAGTCTCAGGTAGCACCATCCCAGGCCTCAAGAAGCACTCACCCCAGACACCACAGAACGTGTGGCTCTGTTTTCCTAAAGTTGCAGCCAGGTAAACTCCTCATCTGGTCTTACTCTTCCTTGCCAGGCAAAACCAGCCTCTCCATCCCGCCCCCTTGCCCCTCTCTCCCTCTGCCTGCCACCTGCCAGTTCCAGTTTACGCTATCCAATAACCTGAGGCTCATTGCTCGTTATTCCTTTACCTGGCCTCGTAACAACCTCTTTGCTTTTGAAAAAAACCTCTCAGCTTTTAAGGTACAGCTCTACAGAGCTTATATGCGCAGAACAAGTGTAATCCTATGAGAATTTAACTGGTAAGCCTCTAACAAGTCTCTGTCAATCACATGCAAACATTTTCCCAAAGGTTTAAAACTTAGTCAGAAATGGGCAATTCCCCACAGAATCAGCAAAAGCATTTCCCTCACACAAAACAAACTTCTGATCCTGTTTGCTTTCCTTCCCCACTGTGCACCCCCCCAAAGGCTGAGAATATGCACTAGAGCTTCTCCAAAACGATTTTTAAAATTTGGACAGAGCACTCCATTTTCTCTTAACCTTGTTCTTTGAAAGAACAAGCTCTTCTTATCACCTTCAAAAAAGATTCAGCATGAAACTGATACTTGAATGGAAAACTTCGGCCTGAATGATTCAAATTGTGCAGAGTTCTGTACAGCCAAATAACAACATTTCCAGATATCTCCTGCTAAAAAAGCTTAAGTTGGCACTASCAGCTCCAGCCAATATATGAACAGGATGAGAGACTGTATGCATGTGTGTATATGCATGTTTGCGCATATGAATGAAAAAACTTGATAGAAAAATATAATGTGAAAATACATATATATAAAACATGATACTTGACTGAATATGAAAAGATGGTCCTCAATGAAAAAAATTGATAAAATGACTTATTAAAAATAATACCCATTATTTCAGAAATAGAAATACTAATGTAATTAGTACTGCAGAAACAATGCTGACAGAAACCCACTTCATTTTCTTAAAAAAAAAAAAAAAAAAAATCTACACTTCTGATACCTCACCTCTTAGACCATGGCAACATTATGACTTTAACTGAGCACTGATACTAAACAAAAATCTACATTTTCAGTGAAAAGTGTCTGAAGAACACTGAAACTCTGCTTTCTGCAAGACTAGATGGTCAAACCACTGGGACTCAGCGGAACAAATGAATAGTGTTGTTCCAGACTGAAGAGGTTTTCCTACATTTTCTTATGAATTTCTGTATGCCACCTGCTGCATTCTTCCTTTTCTTTATATCAAGTTATACAGTGTAACAGATTGGATGACCTCTGCTCATCTTAGGACAGGTAGTCAGAATACCATGTGTAAATCTGTCATCTACTACTCATAAATTAACCACCACCAAGGAAAGAATACAATCTCTTTTTAAGAGCACATTTGTGCTGATACCACTGCTGTTCAGGTGCTGAAAACTGAGCCTCTTTTTATCAGCCTCAAGTGCCTTTACCTAAGACTGCACAAAACCAGTATTAGCAAAGATTTCTTGTTTTAAATGTAAGCTGTCAGAGAAGATTTTCATTTGTTTTATCTTCATATATTTGTGAAAGGGAAAAGATAAACTACTCTGAAGCATACCACCAAAATGAACAGGTCTAAACTACCGCATTCGTAAGGCATTATATTATTCTACAAATGCAGAACCTGCTGAAATCTAAGGGGAAGATGATTTTAAATTGGTAAGTCAAGACAGTGCTTTAATTCTGTTGTTACACACTGAATGAAAAAGAAGTATTTGAAGCTCGATTTGTAGAAAAATCAAATAATTTCTGAAGAAGCCTACCAAGTCTGTGCACCTTGGTCAAGACTTATTCCATGAAAGCAGCTAATAGTTTCRGTACTGTTCAAGTCACAGAAATACAACATGGTTGCCAATATATTGTTCTGCTAGATGCAGAGACGCACCAGGAATGTCAACAATCTGTTTTCTCAAGAAAGCAAATACTGCACACACAGGTCAGTGAATAATTTCAGCAGAAAGCAGAAGACAAGAAATACACTTACTCAGTATACTTCCTGTAGTTCCTACAAGAGGCATTTGAATTTGGACATAATATGAAGAATAATGTATTAAGACAATTTTCTATTGATTTTATACCACAGTCTTGCCTTGTTCCTTTTAGAGCTAGATGCAGTGAGCAGAGGCTGTTAAAATACATTTCTAAGGAAACAAAAGAGCTAAGTATGATTTAAAAAATAATACTTTAGTGTTGGTACATAATCTATGAACAGGACAGGAATCCCTGTAAAGAAGTCCTGCTGACTTATGACCTTACTAACATGCTAGCACACGGAATGCTAAAAAAATGACAGGATAAAGAAACTTTACAGAAAAAAAAAAAAATGTTTTCAAGTCTACTAGTTTAAAAGCAGCAAGGCAATGAGAATCAGCATTCTTAAAATTAATGTGGGTTGAAGATGTAAGTCAGTCTGATTTAGGATGGCTTAAAGCTATTAAACATGGCAAACTGCCTTCCACAATCTGAGATTCACACCACCAAACCCTCCTCCATACTCCCAGGGCACCATAGCATAGGTAGTGTGAATTCACTGCATCACTCTCATGATGCACCAGTAAGGACAATTATTTGCAGCTGCTAGTCTGCTTGCTAGGGTCTTCTTAATTTTAACTCATTTTTTTCACCATGCTTCTACTATCCCATCCAAGATGTCACCTACTTCTTCCTCCCCCAAGGATCATTCATCCATATTGTTTGCAGTGACTGTTCCATGAGATATTTAAAACATCTACCAATCTACCAATAAATAAGAATTTAGAAGTACTGAGGCATGTTCACCTTTCTCAGTCTCATTTTCCTATTCAGCTCATTCTTCTAATATCATTCCCACCCCTTGTGCACATAAGTATACCCTCTGTATTTTTGTTCACATTGCTCTCCTTCAATATAAAACCCTTCGGGATCATAGCCAGGGACTGCCTGTAAAGTATGCATACAAATTATACATGCGATCCAATAACGATAACACATATCTGAGTTAAGACACAAGAAACCTTTGTTGATGAAAAAGGTGTATTAGAAGATCACAGGAGCAGAGTTCCATCTCCATAACCTCCCTCAAAATACTGAAAAAAGACCTATTTGTATTTCTCAAGGTCTTTTTGTGCCATTGACACAATTTCCTTATGAAATGGGCTATGATGCAACCAACTTCTGCCATCAGCACAAGCTCTTTCCTGGCCTACTTTAAAAAAAAAATACCAAGCATCACTGACAAATAGGCAGAGGGATCCTTCACTGCTGCTGGTTTAGGAAATGTTTTTAAGCACCAAACCAAAAGAGGTCTCTAATTCAATTTAAATACCTTTACTTGATAACTGTGTATGTATGTAAAAAGAAGTGTATGTGCAATGCCAGTTCACTATATTGCCTCTTAGATGGGATGCCATCACCCTCCCATTACAGCTGTGTTACAGCCTGTACCCTYTATCACAAGCCCCATCTCAAAAAGAAGCAGGATTTTGAGATCTGAGGGCCAAAAAAGGGGTTGTATGTACAAAATGCTGTCCATTTTCTCATCTCGGATCAAGTACCTCTTCATACAAATTACGTCTCACATTTGTCATCACAACAGCACTTCTGTCAACTATCACCGTTACTGGGAATAGGTAAAGCAGTTGAGCAAACATGTCCTTGTGGAGAAGAAACATGCTTATAGTTGCAGGGGTTTCTACCATCAAGTCGGGGAAAAGTAGCGCACGGTATAGCCAGCGCTGGCACGGAAAACCAGAACAAGCTAGTGTACAACCTCTGCTCCTCCTTCCCTCCTCTGAAAAGTCAAAACTGTGGTTTACTGCTCACCTTACAAATAGTAAGTAAAGCAGGAATCCCACAAAAAATACCACCTCAGGAATTTTGCTCCTGGAGTAGGATTAAAAACTAATAAAGAAACCCCCAAACTTACAAAACTTTATAAAGCCTGAAATTCTCAAGACACCTGTTCTGAAATATTTTCTTAAGACAGATTCTTCTCACGGATTTTCATCATCCCTCTTCTCCTTTGTGCATTTCTTCCTGCCACGCTAATATTACTGTGACAGCTCAGTAAATTTCACAAAATACAAGAGGGATCATGTTGTTGAAAGCCCATAACTCTGAGTACATCTATGCCCACAGGCTGCTGGGGTAACTGCTGTAACAGGCAGAATTTTGTGTCTGAATCACACACAGTTTTAGCCTTCCTTCTCAGACAGAAATGCCGCAGGGTGGATACTATCTTAATCACGGTTTGGTGAGGTTCCTTTGCACGCTGGTTGGATGAAAATGTCAGGAGTAAGTTAGAAGAAGATCACCAACTTTATAGGATAGACAGGTCACCACTGTGTCTCAGTTCCACCAGTCTTTCATCCATAAGTTATGTCAAACAATTACTCCTCCAAGGCCATGTACACAACACCGACATCAACTGCAACCTCTAAGACAGGTAGCACAACACATCAAAAAAATTATAAATTAATGAAACTCTTTCCTCAACTTGTGAAGCAAAAGAATACATTCATAACATGGCTCTCGCCATCTGGACAGAGCACATACACAACACAGTGCAGAAACACTTCCTCTCCACAAATGATGAGAAAAGTGCTAACAGACTTTTAAGGTAGAGCATAGGTCAGCAATTTTCATTTATTTTTGTGCTGGTATTTTGTTGGGCTCAGTGACTCAAACACATTTATATATCTAAAAAGGATTTAATGCACACAGAAAGAAAGTGCATTCATATATATTGCAGAAATAATCTGCTTGCTGAAATGAAGCTACAAGTGAGTAGCAATGTTAAAACCTTAGGCAACAATGATTTGATACTGGCCCATTTCCTTGTTCCCAAAATAGCTAAATTCTACAGTAAACTCTWTATCATCTTTTGTTGGAAAGACAGAATTTATTTCCCCAGTATTAATCTAGTCTCAGTGGTCTATTATGTTTAGGATGGTATAAAGTTTATCTGTATTTTGAAAATGGATTCTTTTTCTTTTTGTTTAACTCCTTTTCAAAAGTAGCCACTATATAAATGTCACACTATAAATCCATGGGTCACTTACATTTTGAATAGCATATGCAGYCTCCCCCTTTCAAAAAGCATGGAAAAGAATTAGAAAATGTTCTAGCCTTTTCAAAGGCTAGCAGTTGGTTCAAAGGCCAGTTCAAAAGAATGGATAAGAAAACTGGGACTCCTCTGTCTGGAAAAAGAGATGGTGGAGATGGGAATATGACAGAGATCTGTAAAGTCAGGACTGGCAAGGAGCAAGTGCCTAGGAATCAGCTGTTCACTGTCCCCTCCAATACAACGACTAGGGGGCATGACAGAAAACAAGGAGGTGGCAGGATAAAAACAAGATGAAACAAGATGATGTGGTTCTTCATATAACATGCTGTGGAAATCCCTGTCAGCAGCTYGGATGGGTTTAGAAGGACTGGACAAGTTCATGGAAGAAAAACCTGTTGAGGGTTGCTAAATATCACCACTTCTAGAGAAAGTCCCTTAGCCACAACTAACTGGAGGCTGAAGAGTTACTCAAGGCAAAGCATCACATGTACTTGCCCTGTTCTTCTCCCCTTCTATAGGCTTTTTCTTTTGGCACCTGGGCTAGCTGGCCTTTTGCTCTGACTCAAGACAGCTACTCAAATGTTTGTAAAAAAGCAGATGGAGACATTCTACTTTTTATATCTATTGGTATAAGCAGTATATCTAAGTGTGGTATTTTATTTCTACAATTTGTGAGTAGTTAATCCTCATTACAGAAGAAGAGTTCCCACAAAAGAGCTCTTGCAGAGGAATTGCCATCAGAGAAATGTACTGTAAGAAGTAATTAAGATGTTGAATATGGTGTTCCTTGTTAGAATCCAGCTATTGACTCTGAAGCAGCAGAACCTGTATGCCAATTCCAAAAAGACAACATTTTGGATAGTTGGTTAAGGTTGCTATTAGAAATGAATGATATTTGTTACGCAAACAGTAGGCACAAACATGAATCCCTTGCAGAAACTCATGTCAGTTTTCAAGTAGTTTTTATAAGATCAGTGTCAGCTGCCTTTCTTAACATGAGTATCTTTTGACTGGAATTATTCTGCAATGCAGAGCTGTTGCCTCTACATTATACAGATGAACAAAAGCATTACAGGATGTCAAAACATCACAAGAATTCTTTATACCAGGAGCAGAAGCCTAATATTTAGCCTCCAGCAGGGCTGGCCTCTTTCATCCTGGGAATATCCAAGAGGTAGTCTACTGAATACACAGTAATAAGCAAAACTCTCAATTCAGAGGTCTAAAGTTACACCTGACACATGAGATTCAGCTATCAGATGTCCCTGCTTGGGGGGAAAAATAAAAATCCACACAAGTCTCTCTCAGACATCTTGCAGAATGCATGACTCATTACCTGTAACCGTGAGCGACACACGGAGGTCTGGCTGGCTGTCAGAAGCAGCACAGATTAGAGCAGACACGCAAGGGCTGGTAACAGTCCCCAGGTGATTACACATTAGCTGAGGTTTGCTGGCACATGATGCAAATTGGCAGCCCTCTAGCTCTGACACTATTTGTGCTACTGCTCAAGGAGAAGGTGGGGTACTGTATGCTTTGTCCTAGGCTTCGTGGGGACCGAGCCACCCCACCTCTCCCACATGTGAACAGACACGAGGGGCACTGAGCTGGAGAGATGTGTTCAGCCTTTAAGAACCACAGAGGCATGCAGAGGGCCCCAGAGAGGAGCAACTGCTGGCTGGAGAAATAGGCTTTTTCCCCCTAGGGTTTTAGGATGCGGCCTTGGAAAAACTAGGAGCTGAGTAAGCAACTCAGTCGAAGTTAGCACTGCAAAGGCAATGACTTCAGCATGCCCAGCATTTACAGAAGAACATCCAAGACCTTCTAAATAAACCATCAATGAGCTTGTTCACAGGTGTGAGATTGTCATTAGGGCAGGGACCCTTTCCATGAATAACTGTCTAGAGCTGAAACTACCTCTGAAAAGTCCTAGCAAAGGATTTGACTTTTTTTCTCCAAACGCTTGTACACAGCAAGGAAAGTGAAATCCCTAGTGAACCAGGTTCCATTTTAATTTTTGGATGTCCATAGACAAAGAAATAATATTGCCAACTCTGTTTGCATTACAGATGATATGTAGAATGTTTTTTTTTTGCTCTTTGGGGAAGAGGAAAGGGGTTGACAGTGTTTTTGCACAAAAATGTCAGTAGTCCAGTACAGAGCAGAATGATGGTTTGGGCATTGAAGACATTTATCCATTTTTTCATCAAGAAGAAGAATAACCCATGGCAAAAATTCAATTGCCCGCAAAAGGCACAGCTTCTTTGCAAGAAAAAAAGCTCAGGTTGGGACAGTGTGGTGGTGGACATAGGCAATGGCAAGAGAGAGAATCCTGTAATTTAAAAATGCCACTTCTGCATCTTTTTACTTCCAAAGGCAAAGACATCTTTATCCAGTGCAACAACCCAGATCACATCAAGGTGAATTTCCAGTAGGATGCTACAGCTTACAGAAGAAGTCACGAATACTTGATGTGCCCTTTAAGTATCTTGGTTCCACCTCTCGAAAAGAATTATCCCTGCACAGACCAATGAATCTTGCATGGAAATTCACTGCTCTGACCTGCTTCCTTAGCTCCCAGTTTAAAAAGGGTCCAAATAACTTTGATCTAAGCATGTTTTCCCATCTAATCTCCAGAATGAAAAAGGTAACGTAATATTTTTCAGGTATTGTTAATCCTGCTTTGAGGCAGAGGGATGGATTAGTTAATCAGAATCTCTTCAATGTCCATTTTTTTTTCAGTTTATCTTTGAACCTGGTTTTGGTAGCATCAGTTCCCACAAAAGTTTTCTTTCCTATGTATTTATGTTTATATTCACTTAAGTAGCAGACTTCTGAGACTATCCAGAAGTAAAACATCCCTGAGTATCGTTTGAGTTCAGGCTCTCTATATATCCTTTGCAGAAGATAACATTATGAGCCTTTTTAAGAAGGACCCTTATGCCATCCTGTCTGCAAGACACCGATCCTGGGATGAAACCAGAAGGCCAGATGGAGAGAACAGAAACTGGTAGAGTGGCACGGTACACCCAATCTGCAGAACAGGCCTTTGGTGAATACTTCGGTGAGTCTACCCTGCCCATGTCATCACCTTAGACGAAAACATTRTCTTTGCCATTATCTATATTATCTTTGAGAGCGACCTGGCCTTGAGGGTGGGGACAAGCAGCAAATCTGGACTCAAGCACAGCTTCAGGGCTGCTATGGCACATAAATATAGATGCAATCTTGGGTACTTCTATGGGTTTGTCACCGCAGGATCTGACTATTTTTTCAACACAGCTATGCCTGCTGAAGTGGAAAATATACTATTATTGACACATAATCATACATAGTGAGGGACTGTGACCCAAATATTCTAAAGGGGTGTCCACAGAACAGATAAGGCACCAAAGCAGGTTAGCTGTGCTGGCATGATACACTGGCCAGTATGACTGAATTGTTGCGTAACACAACTACCTGGTGATCTTTACCTCACTGAGGTGTACCCGGGCAGCCATACCCTCGGGGCACACCTGAAAGGCACATAGGGTCTTACTATCAACAGATAATAGTTCTGGTCTGCTTCACCAGAAGATAGACTGTGAAGGTATGCAGCTTATGACTTACTTTTAATGGTGATCATAGGAACACAGAAATCATACCTACTCTGTAAAAGTAAACCTTTACATACAGAAGATTAAAATTAAAACTTAAATAATTATATTGCCTGAGTGCATTATCAAAATATTTCAGGAAAAAGCAGGAGTTTAAAACCAGAATTAAGTGATTAAGTGAAAGGAAGGAAGGAAGAAAAGATGCTACTAGAATGACACATGAGGCTATAGAATGCAGGAAAATTTGTAGTGTCTTTAAAGCATCTCTCTGAAGAGAAGAACACAAATTTGTAAAAGAGACTCTAAACTGAGAATAAAAAGCTCCTGCAAAACTTATGTCTTTCTTATGTAATCTGCATTACCATACATTACAGAAGTTCTCTCTCTTGATGTTTCAAGGAACCAGCCTTTCAGTGGCAAAGTTCTTCCTCAGCAGCATGAAGCAAACAGGCTTTCCCCTCACCCTACCCCCAACCTTGTTCCAGGCTTTTAAGTCACAGGTGACATAATTTGCTATCAGCTGCTACTGTGAATTCTAACAGATTATTATGCTGCCCACTGATCTGCTATGTTAAAATGGCTAATTAAACACGCTGAAAAAGACTGGTGATACCTCTGGAGATCTACCAGTGCAGTATGATATCCTATTTCATCTGAACAAGAAAAGGGTGTCTCAGTTTCTTATCTCTTCCAACCAACACACATTTTCAAGGGCGAAACACTTTGTAGACTTACTACATGGTTGAAAAGAATTGTCTTCTATTTCCAATATGGATATGGCATGCATATGTTAATGAAATACTTTGATATTTATACATTCCATTTCTATATTTACATTAAAAGAAAAAATTTTTAAAGATTAATGGAAGTGAGAAGAGCTAGCACTATAAATGCATCTTTATGGTTTTTACCGATGAAATATTGATTCCAAGAGAAAAACCCAGATCTTTAACCTAAATATCCTTCCATTTACAGATGCAGTGCAGGCCTTCACTTTCCTTTGGTATCAAAGTCAAGCTCTGTAAAGAGAGAATGGAAATAATTGTGGGTGGGGTGAGGAAGGGGGAGCCTGAGTCCATTTTTAAATTGAGTTTACTTACAGACCTAAATACCCGACCACATGATTTCACTCATTTGATCATTTCTTTGCATTTACTGTAATAAAAAGTATAAAAAAATACAAACAATTTTAAAGGGCAGGATCTAATCATTTGTACACTGTTGTGACTGTCTGGGGGTCTTCAGTGCTTGTTAAATATGCCCTATTCTGTCCTGGAATTCCAACCCACTGTTTGAAGACATGAAGAAAGCCCAAAGACAAGCTGCTACTAAGGAAGCCAGAGTACTACTTTTGTTCTGGATCTTGGGCAAAGGAGGAAAATGGTTTTCAAAGTAGATTCTGCCAGTTGTTTGATGTGCTAAGTGATAAAAATTTAAGACACTTTTTATTGCTTCACCTCATTTAGTATTAACATATGAGCCATCCACTGGCACAAGGATTAACTAGATGTCCTTACTGGTTCGTTCTAGTTTGCTTACAGTGACTTCCCTAAAGAAGGCAAACTGAAATGAGACTTGCATAGAAACAAGTTCAAGGCTTCTGACTCATGAATGATTAAAATGAAGAATACTGTGGAAGCAGTGGAGAAAAACAACTGAGCCATTTTCCCAAAAGAAAGTAAAACTATGGAAGATATTTCTGGCCTTACAGTCAACCCAACTGCTTTCTTACAAAAAGCTTGTGACACCAGAGAGGTACTGAAAATGTATGTGATGAAATAGCGTACCAAGTGTAATGATCCCCTCTCGCCTTTTTTGTATGACCCTTCTTCAAATTAGCTGAAACTACTGTGGGGAACTTCTTCAATCAAAATCTGTGTTACATATTACCACAGCACAGGTGAAACAAGGTACCAGGGGGTGAAGTTCAAAGGGTACCACTTGTTGCCGACCCTGATTCTGACACTCAATCTGCAATGGCAAGACAAGTGGAAGTTACTATTGATTTGTTCTGACTGCTTTGGAAGTGCAACCACTTTCTGCTTCTCTCATCTTTCACGTCATTAATTATCTTGAAAGAGAGCATGGTGTACAGACAAGACTTGTTACAGAGAAAACTGTATGACTGAACATGAGGTGACAGTACAAGAACATGACTACAGTACCAGAGGATTAGCACAGGCAGATTATTTTGCCTTTAATAAAGCCTCTAAAGGTATAGTCAGTAATAAGCATCTCTGACACACAGACCAGTTCTCCAGTTGTAAAAAGGAAAAGTATGATTTGTAACCCTTTAGTCACTTTTCCACTCTTTTTACTGAATACATCCTTTGTGAAAATCCTGGACCACATATTTTTAAATTTACAGCCTTGGGCAGGAAAAAGACAGACCTCTGAATTTCTCACCATCCTAACCCAGTCCTCCAACACTGTGGCCAACATGCTCGCCCATGCAGTCTCATGCAGATCCACTAATTAAAGTTCTAGTCCTGCAACGGGCTCTCACAACGGCGACACAAGAGCCCCAGCAGAACGCGGAGCAGCAAGGATAGGCTCTAGCAAATTCTAGTTCCAGCATGAGGTATAACGGATGGTGCGGCTTAGCTGTCAAATTAGTTTAGCAGAAGCTCTCCAAAGAAAAATTCAKCCCTCTGCACAAAACAAGATCAGTGATTAAACACTCAGTATACTTCCTCTTATTCAGTCCTAGCCAAAGCCTTGAAATGAAGCGATAAAGAAAGGTTCCTTTCAGCCTCAGTGCCCACATTTCAGAAGGATGTATCTATCTAATGCAGTATCATATACCTAGGAGAACAAATAAAACACTATGGGATTCTTGACTTCAACTACCATTTGACTTTTTTCCTTCCCCCCCGCCCTTTTTTTTTTTTTTTTTTTTTAAAAAAAAAACTGGAAGGCTCTTAAACTGTGTTTCCACATGCTATTTAAGGATGCTAGGTGTTCCCTAGACTCTCACATTCATTTATGCTCAGAATACTCAAGCTCCTCTCAGGACGGCTTCCCCTTTTACCTTCTGTCGCTGCTGAATGTTGCTCATCGTGTCTGGCTGAAACTCCAGTTTGTCTGTTCGACAAAGTTTCCAGTATAAAATAATAACGATCAGGAGCACCACAGCAACTGGGACTGCCACACCAACAATAATCCATAGGTTGCTATTCTGTGACTCTGAGGTGGACTCCTTCAGCTTCTCCACAGCTGTGAAGTTAAAAGGAAGACAGCAATTTTATGTGGTTATGTATTTTTAAATGAGGACACTTCAAGGTTACGTATTTTTATGTTCTTGTAAATGGTAGTTAAAGAATGTATCAGAAACTAGCCGCACATCACAGGAAATGTCATACCACTTATAAGTTAATGTATGTCATGCTCAGGAAGCATGGGGCAGGTGATCGATTGTCCTGACCTACCTTCTGAAGACCTGTGCTTAAATTACTAATGAAAATACACTTCTGCCACATCATTCTGTAACCCAAAACTGAGCTGACAAAGTGAAATGGGTCCAGAAAAATGACTTACCACTAACAAAGGTGAGAAGGACTTTCCAACCTTATTGCCTGTATCCTGCTTTAAGCAGTATCATCAGCTGCCTCTTCTCTTTAGTTATACATTATATATTTTGTTACCTTCCCCATCAATGATCACAGTCAACTTGAAATCAGTAAGACCCTCCTCCCCAAGGTGTACAGTTCTGCATTTTTTATTACTTTTTTTCCTTTCTCTGTTTCACTGCCAGTGTGTGAGATCCTTTAGCCCCAAACAGAAGAAAAAAAAACTACTGGAAAGTGTAATCAAACCAGTCATGTATGTAAAAAGTGAACTGGAAGAATCAACAAAACTTTCATTTCATCTATTTTGCATAGTGGTTATATGTGGGACTAAAAACCACAGCAGTAATGCATTTCTAGTCAAACTGATGCACTTTCTAAAATGATGTTTTCACGTTAAAAACAGTATCTCTATGCAATCTTATTTTTATATTTAATTTTTATTAATAGCCATTTTAACGATGAAACTAGAGATTAAAGGAAAATACTATAATTCTTGTATTTTATACATCTGAGTGCATTTATGACATTACATTTTCTGTTCTAATAACAACCTTTTTTTGTCTAGTTTCTTCCAATAAGAAGAAACACTTAAAAATTCTATGATTCTATGCCTCTTAAAAGAACTTTCTAATGACGCGTCAAAGTTTCAACATGCAGAATAAGCTATAAACACTTCATGAAGTTTGTTCAACACTTACCATGTTTTGTAAAGGGAATTTATTCTTGCAACTTTTTTGCATTTCTAACCAATATTACAGTCCATTAACAGATATTAAGCAGATGTATACAAGCTACTGACCTATCTTTAAACTACCATTTTAATGAAGGACAAAATTTAGAAACACATCCAGATGGTCCCACTATTACTATTTTATTTCTTTTCTTTCTGCAGAGAATTTTAAAAATCAGACACGTGCTAGTTCTATTGGCAAAATACCCAGTGGTACAATGTAACTCATGCCTCCATATTGCACAGAAGACGTAATTAAGCATTTGTATCAATGAGGTATTTTGTAGATCATATACATGTCTGTTACTGTTTTAAAATATTTTCAAATTTCTTTCCTAATCATAACTTGGAATTTTGAGTAGGTCTTCTGTCTCGCTCCTTCCTGTAAATTATTTACATACCAAGCTTCCTGAATAAAGTCATTATATGACTTTATATGACCTGTCATATTTATTCTGATGTGTATCTAGTAAAAGATCACATTACTTTTATAATATCTTTATTAAAAGATTACATTACTTATAGATTACTGATGAAACAACAAATAAAAATAAGGTCAATCACATCCWATGAAGGAAATTGTTTCTTTTCACTTATACGCTCCAAAATGCCCCAACTAGCATTAGCCTACATCTTTCACTCGCAGAAATGATAATTCAGACAAACAAAAAACAGTGACTTGTGTTAAACTTCACTGCCATTACTCAGCTGAAGGAAACACCCATTTCACTCTGACGCCCTCCCATCCCACAATCGTGAGTTTTGTGGAAGCTCCTGGGCAAGATAAGCTGTACAGAAATATTGAACTAGCCGAAAGAGATGAAAATGGCAAAAAGGTATCTAGCTAGCATGGTATTTTTCTAGCACAAGCACTAAAGTGAATGCAGTGAGGCCTGCACTTAAGGACCCTGTTGCAATTCCAAGCTCAGCAGAGTCTTCAAGAAGCAAAGCACCACCACGTAGCTCACTGCAAGACTGCTAATATATTTCCGCAGGAGTGTCAAAATTGCAGCATTCCAAGAACAAAACACTGCAACAGTGGGCACTGTGCAGTGCCATAATCTCCAAAGCTAATGTCACCCTTCCTGTTTCTCTCTGCTGGCATCAGTGCGGCTTACGCTGTGCAACGGTGCCTTCAATGCGGTATCCAAGGATGATTGCAGCCCGCTGGATATCAACTCTGTTCATCAGGTCTGAGCACTTCAGAGCACTGAGTCTCTCTCCATCTTGGTCCTCCACAAAATAGATCAGCTCCACAGGGTTATCAACACCAACTAACCGTGACACGTTCACAATCTGAGAAGAAATTGGAAAGCTTTTACATTTTAAGTTGTATTTATTTGGGGCTCCCATACATTACATTTGGTCTTTCAGTCCTTACCCTCTCTTCCCCTTCCCTTCACAGGCCCTGGACCTTAAGGACACTTATCTAAAAAGAAACGTTTGGAACAGCTTTGCCAAGATGGCATCAGTATCTGTCTTAATGTGCAACCCTTAGTGCATAAAAAAGATTCCACCTTGTATTATGATGTAGAAATACAATTGCTGTTAAAGAAAATCCCTCTACCTGACCAAAGAATATGATATTACACTAACCATGTAACTGCTGTGAACTGGTACAGTTTGGAAATTGTCAATATCCAGAGAAGTCTTATGGGAAGACGTGACGTGTGTAGTGCTCCAAAATACAGTATGCAGCAAAGGCAACATACACACAGGCTAGTTCTCTCATCTGAGAAGAGCTTAAGCCAACATTGGACAAGTGTAGATACACAGAGATAATATTCAGTAACAATAATTTGCTTCCAAACTAAAATTCAGGATATTTTCACCTAATACTTATACAAAAGATTCTGAGCAGAAGTCTTCCAGGGGAAGACAACATTGCTGGAATAATATATCGATGTCTAATTACACAAGCACTACTCAAGTGCTCCAGGACCCCGGGAAATTTACAGAAATATCTATTTTGTAACTGAAAGGAAAATTTCCAGGGAAGCAATCCCTTGTATTATACATTTTTATGGAAAACCTGAAGTTTCCTTTTTTTTTTYCCTATTTGTTTCATGACAACGTACAGATCTAGTATTGAAGTAAGAGAACTGCTTTCACTCTAAAGATGCCAACACCACGCCACCCTGGAAGCCCCTATTGCCTTTAGCATTTGTCGGTTAGTAGGAGCTACTGAGGAGATTAGTGTGATTGCACTTTTCCTTCTCTAAATACCCACTTTGACTTTGCTTTGTTATTCATAACGCACACCTCTCTGTTCCAGTTTTTCCAAATGTTAAGCAGCTACGCAGGCAAATATTCTGTTAGCTTCAAATAGAACTGTTTGCTCTTCCTCAGCAAAAGCACCTGCACAGTCACCTTCATCCTCCACACAGCTCCCCCGGCATCCACCTTTCTTCAGGAAGGAATGTATTTGACGCTGTGGGAAGCAATTCTTCCTACCTACTTCTAAAGACATTAATAATCAAAAGAATGCATGCTATGAGGAAGCCCTGTAGATACTCTCTAACCACCAAACATCTACATTGCATATGAGACTCACAAAACAATTTTGAATTCCTGTAAAATTAAATCTTATACATAATAACTCTCCTCTGTTTAACCATTTACATGTAATGGTGAGCTCAACCTAGAATTAGGCCAAACAAATAGTTCCTCTGGAAGGAATTGCCACAAATAGAGCAATATATTTTGTTTCCTTCAGAATTATCCTTTACTATGAAGCACGTATTTAATAAATTAGAATCTCAAACGCTGCCCATAGGCTTAAAGTAAAGCAAACACACAAATGTTTGCAAGTCTGAGGCTTACAAAAGCAAAGCTTTATATTTTTTTCTTTCCTAGTTTCCAACAAAACAATCATGTTGAAGGAAAGTAGTGCAATGTTCTAGCTCAACAAGGATGATGGTCTTTGGGGACATTGACTCAACATGTCCTAAAAAAGCATTTCCCAGGAGTGGTAACAGCAAGGTATATAATAATTAAAAAAAAAAAAAAAAAAAAAAAAAAAAAAAAAAAAAGCACAATTGTCATGAACGTCTTCTAGGCCAAATCAACTGAAAACAAAGAATAATGTTCAACGTCAGTCACATTTGATGTAAGAAACAGAACACCTACAAATAGAGCAGAAAAACGTGCACATTTCTGAAACACAGCAAGACCTACTAACAGGACCCATTAACCACTGCCACTTCTCATCCTGAATGCTATTCACTCTTCTACCAGCTAAGGGGCAACCAATCCCTGACTGAAGGTAACAAAAGAGTATCAGCAAATAAGGTTTCAACACACATATTCAGCAGCTGTAAGGCTGAATCTGGTTTCGCAGAACCCAGATATATCATTAGTTAACAAATGTCCACAGCTTCATATTTCTGCTTCAGCTGGGCTGCCTTCACCACAGCCTGGCCTCAGTGCACAGAGCAGCAGGGTATACAGACTGGTATCTCCTTTCAGCATGGATGAACCCTTCCTAAGTAGCACATGGAGAGCGAGGGAGTTGAAAGGCCACACGGGACTGAAAGCCAATGAGTTCTTCATTTAATTTGATGAAACCTCTCTGTGTGTAGCAAAGCTACAGAATCAGAGAAATTTAGAAGATTCTTAAACTGAATCGTCATACATTTTATGGTGTTGCGGAGTACCCAAAAAGTACTATAATTATATGTGTTATACACACAGGGTAACAGTCAGAAACTGGCTGAATGGGTTAAAAAAGGAACTTCTCCACAGCTGCCTTTAGAAAGGGCAGAGGGGAAGGGGACAGATTCCATTGCAAGTTGCCACATTGAAACAATACAATTTTAACACAGAATTAAAAACAACAGTGCATGGCTCCCTATGCTGAGGAACAGCCAGAGGGAAGATAGGAAGAAGTAGCTGGAGCCATTTTGGCACAGTACAGAGAACATGGGAACGAGCATGAAGAAATTCAGTGGAGGGTGGAGGTGCAGGCTGGTGTTGATCAGCTAAGCTCACTGTTTTAAGATAAGTTTTCTCTCAAATAATTCTTTCTGAATACACAGTGTTTTATGAGTGCTCACAACATACTGAGGGAAGCTGCAGACAAAATTTCAAATCCAAGGGGAGATGGTTATGGATTTCTATTCTGGGAAAGCTGATGGCTGAGCAGGGTATTCTTGAGGTGACTCTGAGACACAACTAGACTTGTATGTAAACTCAGCAATTGTGACAGTATCCCTACTTCAGTTTTCATCTCTGTCACACTGGTTCACTAAAAAACTTTTTTTTATTTTAAACTAACCTSTGGGTTTGCTGCAACACAGAAAATGGCACACTGGATCTGAACTGTTTTTAAATCTGCTTATAAAATTAAGGTACACAGCCACTGTGCCCATTTTTTACACAGTTTCTGTATACTAAGTTTTGTGCCATTTTGCTCCAAATTAAACTCTTTGTGCAGCTTCAGACTGGTTTTGTCTCATTATTTTACAGAGGTGTCTCTATCCTTGAGACTGCTAACAATGCAAGCAGAGGCAGAAATGGTACTTTCTAGGCATCCAGAAATGCAGCCCATGTGTAGGGAAGCATTTAAGCATTTTACATTTATACTTTGGCAGTGAGGGATGACATAGGGAGGAGGAGATACAAGAATTTCAATACATGGGAGGCAGAAAATGAAAAAGAAAAAAAAAGAAAAAAAAAGAAGAAGAAAAGACTAATTCAACTTGTGTGTACATAAACGATACCATCTTTGTTGATACTAGATGCGCATTTAACCTCCACAGAGTAAAGGCTTAACTGTGTTCAGGTGTCAGTAAATTTAATTTAAAAAGTGTTTTCAAGAGAATATCATAGGTCAGTGAACAGAGTTGCCTTGGTAACCAAATCTAGTTCATAATTTAAAGCGGGGAAATCCAGGTGGTGGGCAAGCTCACAAGGCATTTGCAGAGTGTCAGTCAGCCAGTGGGATGTCCCAGTCAGCAACCCCAACAGGAGTAAGGAATCCCTGGGTGAACTGGTTCAGGGTTTCAAAGGCACGAGCATTACTTAGAAACAAGCAAACATGCACACATACAATCTCCAAAATGCATGTATGAAGATTATTTTCCTTTTTTCACTACGTTCATCCCCTAGGAAAAAAAATAATAAAAAAAGATTCTGCTTTCTGCCTTATTAAAAGTAGGATTTTAGCGTCCAGGCAATTCCATCAAGATGTACTGTGGTCTGAACGGTTCAGCAGACAACGCAACATAAAACACGTGAAACAGGCATCGCACGTAACCTGCCCTGGGTCTGAGAAAGCTCTCACAGGAACCTGTCAGGACGGGAAATGGCGGTGCAGCTTGCGGGCAGCCAGCTTCCTCCTGAAGCACTCTGGCAGGGGCTGGACAGGGCAGCACTTGTTGTCATAGCACCAAACACTTACCTGCTTTTGCCGACCCTCCTCGCACTGAGCTGGGGAGACTGGTTAAGTGAACTGAGAGGGCCAGGGCGCTGAGGGCAACGCTAAGGAAATTTCCTCTGCTGGCTTGCAGAGACTGGGCCAGCCAAGAAACTGGCCTGCCAAAACAGAGGTAGGAACAGGCTGTGGGCAACCTGACGGAGGGGCCGGTCTCTGCCCAGGGCGGCCGTCAGAGGGGCGAAATGCCTCTGAGGAAAAGGTGAAGCAGCAGCAGGCCCCAAAGGCTCTATTTAAAAAAAACTCCCAGCAAGACTGGGCCTTTACTCAGGTTACACACTCAGGAGAGACACATAAGCTGTCGGTAGAAAACCCAGAGAATGAACCTCTGCCTTAATGAAAAGCTCAATTCAGTCATTATGTCCCCTCATAGCTACTACTTTCTCACGCACATTACAACTACAGTGTTGCCTAACGTGCTCTTTAAATCAGAACATTGTTTTTTTTTTCACTTAGTAGAATCACCTTTTTGCTTTCTATTAGGTTCAAAAGACCAAGCACGCTGAAATGAAGGAAAATTAGTTATTTTTGTATTAGCTCCTGGTGTATTTTTAAACTACAATTAAGCCATTTAATTCCTCAAAAAAATTAATGAGAATTTACTGACTAATTTAGTCAGTAAACTATTGACAAAATAGCACAGGGCCTCTGCAGATGCAATGCAAACCACATTAAACATGTACCTTAAATTTGCAGCAACAGCAGATACATATTAAAAATATGTATGACTTGCTCTGTGAAACATTAATACGAGCGTTACACAAAAATGAATGGAACTCTCTCATGTATAACAGTCAGGTGTGAGGCTTCAGAATTTTTTTGTACATAATGGTTATAGGCTTTTTTTCTTCTTTTGTCATGGAATGCCACCTGTTAACAGCACGCACTAACCGATAGGCAAACAGGAGTGGAAAGCATGCTATTTGGGCACCCTAGGTAGTCCAAAGCTCTTATTCAAAGCGTCTAGATTTAAAGAGTAATTTTTAACATTCTTAGATCCTAACACACGCCTTTAGAAATGAAATCTAAACCTCACAAGGTATCACTTCTATTTTCTTAGTACGTGAAAGGAAACTAATACGCCTGCAGTAACATTCACAAATAATTGCTTCACCTTCTGACCCACAGTCCTGATTTTCCACAGAGCTTAGAAATGTCACATTTCAATACGCTATAAATATCTTTCACCTCAGGAAAAACTCGGGTCTATAGGGGCTCAGCACAAGTGAAATGTGTGTCTAGTCTTTCATGGATATATGCATGTCCTGCTAATAAAAGTATCCAACACTTCGGTGTTACTGGCAGCTTCTGTTCTTACTTTCATTATCCTAGCAGTCACTGGTTTGTGTGCAAGAAATATACATAGGAAAATCTGAATATAAAGCACAAAGAACATTAATAGCTCTCCCTGAAGACACAAACAGATGCATATATACAACACACTTCAAACACAGCTTATAAACTTGGCTATGAGGAATAGAATTATCAGCAGTAAAACTAAAAGGTTTATTGCAAATGACTGTGGACCAGATCCTCAACCGACAGGGGAGCATCCTTGAAAGAAATCGTCCTTCACTCAGGAGCCCACTACCAGGTGCATCACTCCAGCTGCACACAATAGCCTCTAAGGCTGTCTCACCTACCACACACCTGAACATCCTGCCAAAGCAAGCTACCAAAAAGCTATAGTACCTGACGGTACCTAACCATTCTTGTGCAAGAAAGCAGGACACGTATCACAGACACCTAGCAGCAAGGTATCTCCTTCAGCCTTCCTTCTTCCACATCTCCTTTATTACAGTGCTAACCCTATCTAACAGCATTGGCTGTGAGCAGCTGGAGAAGCCCTGTGTTATGTGGGATGGTATGATGTGTTGACTGTAACTAAGAGAATCCTCCACTGCCCAAAGACAGCAGTTTGCAGACTCTTTGCACTAATTAAGTGGCATAAATGAGCAGCACTGCTGTTTGGAACATAAGCTGCAGACCTCATCTTATGTCCCAGTAAGTAATGCAAAGTCGTAAGAAAAATGCTGTATTTTCACTTTCCAAAATACTATTCTTTAGCTAGAAAGGACCTGCTTGTAATTTTGTGCATGCAAAAATAAATTACCTGAGCTTTATTATGTAAAATAGTAAAGTTGTAATCCTCACGTACACATTTTATAGGCTGTGGTATCTTGCTAGCAACATAAGGAATATTTGTTTAATTTATATGCAAAGGGGGGACTGAGGCATAAAGAACAGAGTGCAATAAGAGGTGTTGGGAATAGAAGATCTGAAGCAGACATCTATTTACAGCAGTTCAAAGCTGCACAAAAGAAAAACAAAGTAAAATCTCTATTACTGAAACAGATGTTTCTGAGATAGGAAAACAAAAGTAAGAAAATCCCAACATCTGAAAATGTAAGTGGTAGCAAAAACTATAGGATTAAATTAAATAAAGATAATGGGTCTGAACTACTAGAAGGGCATCTGTGAAGTAAACCAACTGTTGACGAATTAGCTGGAAAAAGTAATTTTTAAGAAGATCAGCCATTAAGAAGTATTTTGGCTTTCAGTTTGTTGAACTGACTAGAAAGAACACGTGTGAGAATTTAAAACTTAAAATTAAATATCCAAGTCTTCCTGGACATTATGTGAATAATTCCACCTGTGACAAAACTATAAAGCAGCACTGGAATCCAGATAGCAGAAGCTGCCATGTGTGCAAAATTTGACATGATTAATAATTTTTACTTGAAAGCCATTCCTGTGACCAGCAGTACTGTGACAAAGAGGTAGCTAAGGGGCAGAATATACTACCCTACTGCTGCATCAAGCTGCACATGATTCTATTTCATACTTTTACACCACCACCAAAACACCACAGAGAACTGTGAAGTAGCTGTTCCAACAGAGTACTTTTTTTGACTCAGATGACCAGCCTGTCTCCTTTTGCTAGGCACCTCATGTGAGATAAGATAGCAAGTTTTTAAAATAGGATGTTGGTAAAATAATTTTCAATATAGTTTTTAAGAAGTCATTGGAATTTTTTTGTAGCCACTTAAAATACTCAGTTGTTTCCATTTGTTAAGTTTAGCTTAAAAAGACAACAAGGTATCCAACAGAACCATATTTTAGGTGCAAAACACAAGCATCATCAACTAGCTAAACGCAATACATGCTTTTGAGTTACCTTTCTCAACTCAAAACCTAGAAAATATGAACTTATTCAATAATTTACTCCCCTTCATTTCTTCCTCTGACTTTGAGCTCTTAATACCTGCACAATGTTGCTGCCTGCAAAACTGGCTCGTCTCCATATCCGCCCTCTGGCCAAAGCCTCGTTTAACAGGTGAGCAAGTTTCCGCTCCATCTCAGCCTGAAACACTTCCTCCTGAATTCGCTGGTCGACGACACCCAAGAGAACTACATTGCAGAGAAAGTAACCCAAGAACACAAATGAATTAATAAAAGTTTTCAGTGTCTTTTCTGCAACTTCAATTACAAGCTTTGAGTCACCCTGTGACATCTCATGGACAATTCAAGAGCAGCTGTATTCATATGGGAATACTGCCCAGTTCAGCCGGAGGTTACATGTTGGAAAGGAAGACATTGGGTGGGAAAAGGTTAAAAGAAATAAATGAAGAGGGGGGAAAAAAAAAAAAAAATTTAGGGCAAAGGGCATTTTTGGAATCTCAACCAGTCTAGACAGACCCAGGATATTGAACAAACAGTTTCAATTCTAAAAAAACATAGACTTATGAGCATTCAATGAATTGCTTAAAAACAAATAAAAGAGTAAATTCAGTCCAAATTGTCTGCTGCAGCTACTTTCAGTCAAAATGTTGTGTTCGGAAGTGATACAGAGGTGGAGATGGGCAGGGCAACGGTTCAGAATCAAGGAGAAAAAATAGGAGACCAGCAGCACATGAACGAAGTTGTGTATTCCAAGCGCATCTTCCCTAGATAAGATAATGATTAACAAGTAAGACAATCATAGCACAAAAACAACTGGTTAGTAGCCCTGCCCACTTCGCTTCCCAACACCAGGTACTCTGGGTCTCTGGGGCAGCTAATGCTGAGAGGAATCCCTGAGGAAAAACACATAAGAAACATGAAAAAAGCATGGACCTTTACTAACAAGATGGCATCCAGTGAAAGAAAAGTGGAGTGAATGGAGCAATAGTCATTCAAATGACCTAATTAAACAACCCTAAAGGACAGAAAACCATCTCACCACTGATGGCAGTAAAATAATTCAGTCTTCATTCCTGAGGCTCTCCACCAAAATGGTTTATATTTTTTAAAAGTCCCTTTTTCAGTAAGTGTTTTCATGTTTATTTTTTTAAAGTGTGGTGCTTAAAAAAAGCCGTCCAATTAGATATAATCAATTAAATATAATTTTAATTGTTTGAATTTTAAAAACAAAAAATATTAAAAACACTTTTTCCATTTAAAAATTTTCACTGCAGATGTCAGAAAAAGGAAACATTTTCATGATTTCTCACAGAGATCAACAGCATCTGCCTTCTAAATTCAATCACAGACTAAGTATCTCAGAATTAAATAGCAAAATAAATAGACAGTGGCCTAAGGCTATTATATACAGCAAGTAGAAGACCATTCTTGCTTGTGTATTGAATTTCAGTATCAATGAATTATGCTTAATAGCATGAACTGTATTCTACAACTGAGATGGGCAGCTACAGAGAACACTGCATATCCCAACGTTTTATGACTACTGGGATACATGCACATATATCTGGGTAATCTAATATTAAAACCTCATCTTTATATGCATAAAGTCTATCATTTTCCTATGTCATGAGTCATTACCCTTACAATACAATATACAGACTGAAACGACTGACCCAGCCAAAGTCTACTAGCTCTTCCCAGGCTGCCTGCAAGAACTGGGATTACAAAAAATTCTTCTACAGCAAAAAAGGTGCTACAATTGGCTTTCAAAATCTTACAGGTTGGAAGTTTAGAAAAACCCAAAGTGACATTCCGAGCTGGAAGAACCTCTTCTTACTGCAGGATCTAAGGGAACTTCCAGCAACAACGGACAAAGCAAACCTGAGGCTGAGCAAGAGAGGGTGGGGGCGTGACCAAAAAAGCCAACATAAATCTCTTAAGGAAGGATGACATTGGATGTGAGATACACACATGTAGCTTCTCTCACGTTACTGAACATGATCTGAAATTCTTCATTTTTATTCTCTAAAACAAACTGTGTGGGCTTCAGAAATTAAGCTGCAACCTGGTTTCCTGCTTAGAAAGTAAACTGGGTCACTGGTGAGAGGAGAGAGGGATACCTGAAAAAAGAGTAAGTCTATACTACTGGTGAACTACAGGTGGAAAAGTTGTGGGAAGACAAAAGTGTATCCAGTGGGGCATCTGCACCTTAACAGCAAGTTTGCTAGGCATAGCCTGGTCACCGTTCAGGCTTTCTGCTTAAAAGAAGCAGGTAGGACCTACAGCATGCAGGCAACCTCAACAGTCTTTGAGCACCCGAATGTGACAGCTCAACCRTATCTGTGAATTATAGAATAGAACATCCAGAAGACTTGGGTGGGAGGGATCTGCTTGTGAATGAATCAGAAGAGATCAATGAAATGTGATGAAAACTCTTTCATGTACTCGGAATGTATCTATTTTCATTCTGTTTTATTGCTGGCATATTTTGGTAGAAAGTGCCACAAAAATGAAATTTTAATTTTCACTTGAAATAAAATAAAAACCTAAAAATCAATGTGGTATATTGACAGCATGCAGAATAGACACTTTATGCCTGACAGTGTAAGTTGTCTCACTAAGAATGAACTGCTTTATAGACAGAAACTACTTTGTGTGCATTATCAAGGAATTGCAGTAGTTCATTCTAGACCCAGGACTTACATTTCCTAGATATTCCAGGTCACTAGGCCTTTGGTTTTAGAATTTATTCAGCTCAGGCACGTTATTACCTCATAAAAACGCAGCACCCCTAAGCTATCAGTATTTATGTAGGCTAGTTATCCTGCTAACAAAAAAAATTGCACTTTCTTACTCATAGAGACTGTACGTACCTGTTCTCACCCAGGAAGATTTCATCAACTGAGACACATTAAGCTTAGGATAATGAAAGGCTGAGGGAAAAACAGAATGGAGGAAAAACATCCGTAAGAACAGTATTCTCAACAACATACACAAGAAAAGAAGCCACTTCATAATTTATACTGTCAGTAAGCATCTTATTTACACAGATGTATTACTACTCCTGAGGCCATGCAGACACAACGGTAAGGAAAGTGCTCTGAACATACACTCCCCAGTTCATCTCTGAACAAAAAGAAGCTACCTGAAGCAGTCAGATTTATTACCTGAAAGATTTCAAGCTGCTGCACCGAGGTCATTGCTCCTAGAAATTTAAAAGTTCACTGTCTGAATTGTGGGTCTTACCAAGCTAGCTGCAGGATCAGACTTCTGCTCCAAGGGCAATGAGGCAACTCATGAGTGTCTCCGAATGAAAGTAAGACCTTCTCTGAAGCAGAAACTACATGGAAACACTAAATGTAAAGCAGAAAACTAAATATATCTGATTTGTGTTCCAGACTTGTGCAGGGGGAAGCATTTAAAAAAGACCAGCTTGGTAATTTTTTTTTACAAAAATCACAAATAAATGCATGTAGAAACATTGCTGTAGACAAATCTCATGGCTTTTGTGTTTGGCTTGGTGGCTCTGAGCTTTCTTAATTTCTCAATTCTTCCAAAAAAGCTCTGCTCCAGAGCGAAATCCTTGCCCCAGTGAAGTAAATAAAGTCTATTTCCACTGACTTCAGTAAAAAATAAGATTTTTCCCAAGGTTTCCACTGGAGAGCAGTAAAGACATGTTGGGAAAGAAGTGAAGATGGGGGCTGGGCCAACAGTTTCCTCAAGGGAAGTCTTAAGCTTCACTATGGCAGTATGAAAAAGGAAGGGTCTTAACTTTCTCAAAATATTTAATCCAGATGCAGTTTGCTAAGCAGTACACAAAGGTTAGTTTTTAAACCATTTCATGGATAGAAAGAATGCAACTCGTAACAATTAAATGACCTGGTCCATGCTAGATCAATTTAGAGTAAAGATGTCCTGTCTTCAGTTGTAGAATAGTTTGCCACTATTGCATGCTTCAGAGAAATAGAAAATTACCATTTTTCTAATTTAATTATGCAATTAATTTGTAGAGTAGCTGACCTCTGTCAATGTACCTAAAAACTGATTCTTTTGCCCCTTAAAAAACTTATTAATTTTTTGTTAAGGCAAGAGTAAAAGAATTACTAGTTACGTTGTACCTTTTATTTTCATAGATTTATAAATAGTCCTATGGAAAAAAAAAAAAAAAAAGAAAATTCTGTTATTCCACCTTTATCTCAATAATAGCACCACTAGCTTCAAGAGAACCACGTGGGAGGTACTTTTTGACTTACTATTCAGAAGGGTATCAGACTACAGTCCTTTATTCTGAACAGGAAACATCGGCCCTCTATACACTGACCAGTATGCATCAAATTTCCAAAACTCTCAGACACACAAAAAGCACCTCACATTCCATTTGAACAAACACATTTATTTTTGGCATCCTGCTACACGATTCTTCTGATCGTAGCTTTTAGATTGGAGTTCTATTTACTCTGGTCATGCAATTGTTTACTTCAATTTAGAAATACAACCTGAACAAAAAAGCACAAACTGAACTGCATCTGTTGTTTTTCCAAAGCATGGAAAGAGCAAGATAAGAAAATCAAAAACCTTCCAACGGCCATAAAACTTTGAACTGCTGGCAGTTGTGAGTTTTTTCTTCTTCTAAACCAAAATCATGTTTTGCCTCAATACTTAATGTGCTCTTCACACTTTTTCAATTAGTACTTGAAAATTGTTTAATTCATGCAAATTGCTGGATGACTATTCACTTAAACTTTCCACGGAATTAATGAAATTTAAAAATAAAACAACTTGAGCAGAAAATCTTGACACTGAAAAGGAAGAGGTGCTGTGATTATTGGCAACTAAGGCTGGGTTCTAAAACCCGACAAAGAATGCATGAAATGATGGACACTTCTGCAACTGAGACCATGCTCAGAAGTCAGAAAATCCAGGCTCCAACTCTTATTCCATAGGTCACTCAAGTGTCTCACCAACACACACGTGGCCAGATCCTGAGCTCAGCTGGAGTCTCAGCACTGCAGCAAGATCATATTTGCAAGATTTAACAATTAAAACCAGCACAGACTGATTGTTATTCTAAGGGGGAAGTTGGACAGACAAAATGCAATTATTAGTTAGATTGCAGCTGGTCTGCTAATGACTATAGATGCATTAATGAAGTAGATGCTATCATCATTAGAAGATTCTAACACGCAGCCCTGAAGCACCATACCACCTAACAGCATTGATTCAATCTGACTGAAAATGCAAAGGGTCACCTAGTCACCCAGAAACCTCTTGACAGCAGTCTGAAGCACACCACTCGGGCAACATGGCCTTCGCCAGATGCTCCAACAAGGATCTCTCTGACCCTCTCTCTCACACAGAGAGATGTGGGACCATGCAGGATAGAACCAGTACCATACTGATTGTTCTTATTTCTGATAAATGGAGGAACAGTAATAAAAAGCATGGAGGGAATGCAGTATTTGGAATGAGAAAGCATCGACTGAAAAATAAGATTTCATGCAAATATTGGGGTGCAGGCAATAGTAACACACTGTATCTGTTAAAAGTCTGATCCAAAATCCACCCAGATAAAAATTGCCAAATATTTTTGCAGTCTTTGGACTGTATCATATGATTTTATATTATCCTATTGACCTCACAACATCTCCAAGATATCTGAAATAGATGCCACCCATCAAAGTGCTACTTGTGGCACTAAAAAAATAGCAAGTCCCAAGGCAACTCTCTCTATTTAAAGCCGTAATAAAAACAAAGAGATTTATTTGGGGTAACTTCATGAAGTCCAATATTCCTCATCTAGTCCACAGCTAGCCTTTGCCTGTCCTCAGAGAAATCTTCCAGCCGTAGAGAGATACCAACTATATTCTTTCCTATTGTTTTTAATGAACTAGCAGCCAAAAACTGTGACTAGACTTGGTTTTCTATCTGCTGACATGTATAGTTCATGACCATCTAACCAGTTTACAATCTAAAATGTGAGATGTAAGGTGGACAACGCAAAATAACCATGCAGGAAGGTGTAAACTGAACATCTGAATGTAAGCATGTTGCTGAAGTCACCTAGAAGTCTGTGGGGGAAAGAAAAAATTCTGGAAGTTTCCAGGCTTGACCACTCCAACAGCCGTATCCCTGCACAGAACAGTCCATTCTGTCAAACTAACAACTTTCACACTACTGACCCTGACTCTAAATGAGTGGAAAAAGCTGACAAAAAATTCCTGTTGTTAATGACGTACTGCACAGGGACAACCCACACAGTTAAAAGTATAAACAGTACATATTAGTTATGTGAAAAATGCAGTGAAAGGACTGTGTGTGAAAGGCAATGTGAAGTGAACAAGCAGCAGGGAGCAAATACATTCCTTCAAACAAGGCTCATATTTGGCATATCGAAGGCAAGGTCTCACTTCACGTAACAGTGTTGATACAGTGATATTACACAAGTAGCTTTTCCTCAGTATGAATCAACTTCAACTCCCTGACAGCTCAGCTCATCTACAAATCAGTTCTTTTTCTTCAGATGCAGACTATAAAACTTACAAAATCATACACAGAGCCCTCAGGGGAAAAACAAAAAAGTCACCACCCAGAGTAATTGTTACCATGCCTGATAACTAAGGCACAAATGGCATAGAACAGTATGGCAAGGAACATTTCATATTTACATATAAACAATTTACATATAAACAGTAACATATGTAAATTGTTTACATGTAAATATATAAATATCCAAAATCCCCCCCCAAATTCACATTGAAAAGCAGAGGGTTGCATATTAATTTGCATAAAGCAAAGCAGCTACCTATCTAAGGAAGATCTTCACAACACCTTCCCTGCTACGACTCCTCTGTAGACTGAGGGACAGCATGAAAGCAAAGAGTTCAGGGCCTAGAAAACAAAAGCATTTAGGCATCTTCCTGCCAAAGTAGCTTTGAGGACCTGGCTGTTGGTCATCCTCAACAATCTGCTGAATAAGATGTCTCAAGAAGGATCTGCCCAACGCTGCTGAGCCTTTGGACATGATTTCTGGCTCTGAATACTGAAGATCTAAAATCCTTTGGCTCAAAATACAGTCACAGCAACAGTGCAAGAAACTGTAGAAACAGCTAAAAATAACCAAGTGTGGTTGCCTCGCTTATAAAAGCGTATGAGCTACATTCATTACTGTGCTTGCTGACAGACGGACCCATAGCTCTAACAAGTTGAGAAACTGTGTTCCCACTTTGCTGACTTATCAAATGGCACCCATGTCTGGTGTTCAAAACAGCGACTACAAATGTGCTGAAGCACTACTGAGACCAAACTAGACAAGTTCAAATCAAAATGAGCTGTCCTGCAGTGGGCTCAATCTACAGTAAATATGAGTTCCTCTAGCAACATGCAAGTCAAATGCTGACAAGACGCTCCTTGATTTAAGGCACCATATCCACCAAAACCTCATGTCTTCTACATTGCAAACTTTGGGAAGATCTCATCTTTCCTAAAAATTCTGAATTACTAAATTGAAATTTAATACACTTATTCTAATTTGATTTATTGTATGTATTTTATTTTATTTATTTTAATTAAAAATTAAAAGCTTTGAAAATTCAGTCTAGACAAATTTGAAGGTAGTCTTCAAAATTTCTCTGTCAAACAAACTAAGAGACACCACCACCACCAAACTCTGGCTAAGATCTCTGAGGCAAGTGCTCTGCTCTGTTGGCAACATTCATTCAATAAACTATGGCAGCAGTTAGGTGGGGTCATTGAAGGCAAGGGTGCATACATAGCTTGTTTGGCTGCCATCATTCCTGCTACTGGGGATGTGCTCCAAAGCAATAGCATTTTTCAAGAGCTCCAAATATGAGAGTCCGGGAATAAAGTGTGTATCATGATGGACTTAGTCACCACTGATGAGATACTCTGCCTTCCTACACTAAGGGAGGATTGAGGATTTGAGGTTCAGTAGTGTTTGGCAGATTTGGTGGATTTGAGGGGAGGAAGAATAATTATTTTGTGTTTGAAGTCTAGAGGCCTGTGCTGGAATTTGCAGGAATGAAATTACCACACTGTTGGAGTGCTTGTGTAGGATCGCCAACAGGAACAAACAATTCCTGAAGCTTTGGAAACGAAGTTATAGAAATATCTCACCCACAGGCTGGGACATGCCACTGTACTAACAGAGGCTAAATTTGCCAGGTCAAAACAGCCAACAACTACATGACTTCATTGCAAATCCTCAGAGTAGTCAGGAAAAGGGGAAAAATCCTAGTGGGACCTTTTTCCAAAGGCACTGCCTGACCTCCTCACTCATTCTACTTTGCACGGCTTTCTCATTAACATGTGAGCTATCACAGAGCTCCACTGGCATCGGCCAGGAATCAGCCCCACTGGCCAGGCACTATGACCATGCAGATAACACAGGGAGAGCTCCTGCTATGAGCACTAAAGAAATTACCTTCAAATTTCTTAAGTACCATCAGGAAAGGAAAACAAGAAGAACAGTGTACATGCATGTTTAATAGGAATGTTTTTCCCCTATGACCAGCCTGTCTTTCAGGATATATCTGCCTTGGTAAAAATTCTGTTATCATTTAATTGCACTGTAGCTCCATCACACAATCCAGAAGAAGGATTCTCAGCAAGGGGCACCCTGCAAATTCACCACAAGTATCACTCCAGAATATGTGGACAAAACTAAAAATCGTAGGACTAGATGTGCATACATCACAGGAAAAAAGCGCCCCACGATACCGAAAATATTACCCAAGGGACTAAAAGTAGTAAACTCTAGGGCAAAGGTGCAAAAGAGACTATGCAGAGTAAAGAGAAATGTCTTTCAAGCAATCAAGGCAAGAGCAACATTTAATTTGAATTCAGTGAGAGATGAAGACCACGCCCCACAACCTGAGAAGTTCTGTGGCCTCATAAGCAACAAAAGAAATGCTAGTCATCTATGGGCAGGGATTCTCAAGGCTTTTGGTCCTGGCTCAATTAAACACAGCTACCACTGCACAGGTACAGTCTGTGTGAGACCAAGAAAGAGCAGAGATGTTTAAAAGAAATGAGTCAACAATCTCGTACATTTCTTAATTGACTATGGGAGCAGAGGGTTCAAAAATGCTGAAAAATGAAAACAAAAAGTTTCAAAAAATTAGCATGTTTAAAGTACTTCTAGTCATTGGGAAAGTTTCCTGTGCAGTCATCTTATATAGATTTAAATGTGCTATAGAGAACAACTTCTGTTGACAATCACTCTCTTTACAGGGTCTTCATTGACATACTACTTCACAGCTGTATAATGAACAGCAGCTGCCATTAGGCCTGATTTTCCATTAGACATTTAACCGTATAGCAAGAATCACTGTGTCAGATGTTATGCACCTATATAGCTCACAAAAATAACTTGGAAAATTAAAAATCTGCATTGGAAAGCACAGTGAGGTAGGAGAAAAGGGGAATTAATGGACTGAGTTAACAGCAACACCCACCGGTGGGAAAGGCAAGTACTGTTCACTCGTGATCTTGCTTACGTTCATGAGTCATTTCTGTCATGAACAACCCATTAGTGTACGAGGTTAACTGTTGAGTTTAGAAATTTGGCTTATTTATGAGACTGAGGTCATCTGAAAATCTAACCAAACATAAGTTGTCAAGGCTGAGTGTCAAGAAAACTCTGCTATGCAGGCAGTTCCTGTTAATCTAAGTTTAGGGTGGCCATGGACTGGAAAAAGTGACTCGCAATGCAAGTTGTACATAAGAAGCAAGAGATACGCTTAAAAGGTAATACCTTAAAAGATAATAGCGTACTCAAAAAAGCACTGCTGCTGACTAACAGATAACCCAGATAGACTATATGGGCAAATATAAGCTTATGTTGCCAGTGTCCCAGGCTTTCTAGAAGTCAGAGCCACAGTTAAGTGCCACACAAAGCCCATGGTAGTAAACCCTGCCGAGAAGCAGCTAAGGCCCCTGTAGACATAACCACTGAGACACACCTTGGATTGCACTTCACAGCAATATTGATTGAAGTTTTTTTTTTTTTTTTTCAATCTGGACTAGGACCAATGGACTAATGAAGCCAGGGTTGAGCACAACTGGCCCAGCGCAAAAGGAAAGGATGATGACAAAAGCAACAACTTGCTGTAGTATTGATATGCAGTATGTGAGCAGAGAGGGGCATGGATTTGCTCTGCAGAATTCATGATACAGGTTAGGTACTTGAAGCTGCATTATCACTTATGCACAAAGTTACTTTAAAATTGTAGAGAGGAAAAAATACTAAAAAAAGTCTTTTGCAGTCTTGGCAAACAGCAAGTACTCACGTTCAGCAATTTGCTGCACAGGAAAGCCCAGATAGAAGCTGAATTCCACCACAGACAAGTTTCTTAGTTGCTCACTGACTTCAGACCCATTTAGAAAACCGTATCTATCTCGGACAGCAAAAACAATGCTCACGGGGCCTTGCCGAAATGCCACCCCAGGCCTGCTCAGAGTTATATTCAGTATCTGAAAAGACAAGATTGAAGTAGGGTCAGCAAAATCAAATCACTGCCATTTCCATTCCTTCCTTGACAGAATTTTTTTTTTCCTAATATGAAGGGGGGGCAGCCCAAATCAAAACAGAGGAACATCTATTCCAGATTGATTCAGCCTGCTGAGTCTCAGAAGAGGCAAAGTTACATACGAATTCCTCTTCTAAGAGTTATCCTTTAAGGTCCATCATAATCCATAATGATCTGAAAGCTACAGTCCAGAAAATGATGAAAAAACCCACCTAGACAGACAGTCAGCAAAATAAATCTACCGATAAAGAAATCTTAGATGAAAACCAAACTGTGTGGAACAGACAGGAAGAGACCATGGTAAAGAAATATTCTGAAAATGGATGTTCTCTTGGTCAAAACCTACTGCACCATGCACGCCCAGACCCTACCACTGGTTAGAAGCCTTACTTTGGCACCAATGTACACAGCAACTGTGTTCATGTAGACAAACCTCTTCCAGACAGTAAGGAAGTATTTAAAATAAAAGTTTGCTAAGCTGACAGTTCAAGAAATTGTTTTGCGTGTTCTGTCTTCAGTCTATCCAGTCACACTGTGTCATTCAGTTGTACAGTTCTGAGCACTTTAYTATATGTACTATATAGTACTTTAGGGACTATGAAGTTTATGCCATTTTTCCTGCTACGATTTTATTTTAGGGTACCACAAATGAGCATTTATGGTGCCAGTTAAATAACATGATAAAATTTTTACTAATTTTGGTGTTACAACAAAGCTAGATTAAATTTAAGATTTCACACAGAAGAGGGAGTTGGTCTCATTAAGTTGAATTACTGACTTTCCAGGGAGTTTTAAGCTCTGCTGTGTGATTCAGTACCCAGCACACATGCAATACATTTCATATGTGAAGTTCCAGTAGCGGCTGCCACGGACATCATATACTGCTGTAAGTATTTCTAGACCTCAGAAGCAACTAGCATGTTTGCTCGCATAATGGCAGAGTGCATATAAGTCCTGTATTCCCTAATAGGATACCCTGAATGGCAATGAGACCTGAAAGTTGTCTTCCAACAAAAACATTCTAACCACACCCTACTCTGTAATAGTAAAATCTGATGGGAATGACTTTGATAAGGGGTTAGGGCAGCCTTTATATGAAAAAGTATAAACCCTATTATATTCAATAATGCTTCTGGATATAAATCATCATCTTGTATCATTTTTACAAAAATCTTGAAACCAGAGGGATTATGTGGGGCTGTATTATTTTGTAGGGGAAAAAATCCTGACCTCATGACAAAGCCTCATAGTTCTACGTGATCTAGATGGCAAGTGGTAGCCAGTGAACACCTAACTCATTTTACTGGCTAGATGAAACACAGGACAACCAAAGGTGAGGAGGAAAAAGGGACAGACACAAAACATGCTAATCTTCTTACCTGCACAGTGAAGTTGTAGAACTCCTGGTGTTTGCTCACTTCCATGAATGCCATTGTCAGCCCTTTCTCAATGCGCCGGCTGAAGTTGCAGAACCCAACATCCACGTTCCGAGGCACAAACTGAAGCACTGAAGGCAAAGGGTACACATTATTCCTACAGGCAAGTACTTCCATGAGAGGAAACAAAATGAGAAAGTGAATCCAYAGGGCTATCACTTTTTCATGGAATTCAGGATGCACTCAGTGAAACACTGGGTAAAAATACAGCAGAAATACATTTTGTGTTGGTGCAGTAAATTCTCTACTCATTAATATCTGTTTAGATTACCAAAAATATTAGTGACAAAACACCCACTGTTTCATCTTGCATACTGGAAGACCTTCAATACATACATGTGGCTAATTTTACAGGACTTGAACACTGAACCAGCCACACCGAAATTCATAGTACCCGACAGATCAATGAAAATCTTAAGGAAAAAAGCAACAAATCTCTTTTTCTTGTAGACTGAAATACAATATTTAGCTTGTCTAAAAGACCACATATTGGGTCCATTAATACACATTAGTATCAGGCTAATTATCAGCCAGTTTCAAAACACTTAATTAGCACACAATTAAATCTAGATACATACACCTTAAAGTCTTTCACAGGAGAGAAAGAAAAAGCACAGGAGAGAAAGAGTGAGCGCAGAGAAATGTGAGCAGGCACACAGACCTTAACTACATGCACATCTGTGGCTTTCCTGATATAGTCTTACCCAAAGAAATGCTATGATTAGGTTACAGACCCTAATAGCAATGTTATACAAGGTTCAAGAACAGAAAATATGTCTACTGTCTATCTATATAACCATGTTAAGCAGTGGAAAAAGACATCACACCTGCACAATTAAAGAAGTGATGTCTTACCATACAGTTATTAACAGAGCAGAAACAACACATGAAACATACCTGAACAAAAGCACCATGTTTGACATTTAACTCTCTGCCTATATACTCAATCCCTGTCACTACCTTATTACACAGTCAACCAACCAGGCAGGTGGTTTTGTTATGCAAATACTGCCTGAAGATGATCTTAAATGATACCACTGACTCTCAAAATCTATTACATGGGTAATATTTTACTTTAGATTATTAGTAGTCATGGACTTCACATAAACTGCTGCCATACAGCAGCCATGGAAAGCTGAATACTACATGAGCAATCCACCTGCTCACATTATACATGAGCAATCAATCCTCCTGCTCACCAATTCTCCGACATTATGAGATTTCTAAAAAGTAGCATTTAAGGTAAACATAATTTGAAACTTGACTCAAGCATTATAAAGTAGCTGCGCTGTGATTTTATGAGTAAATGTTTCACAGAAATTTTTTTCTCTTCTCACCTTTTGAAGCAAGAAAAAGAGCACACCTATTTTGCAGTGTGCCAAAAAAATTTTCCTGAAAAAAATCATGAAATTATGGGGTTAACTGTTTATAATTTATCATCTCTCAACCACGGATCCGGCAAGTATTTCACTAACAACCAAGAATTAAGATTCACAGCAGTAGAACACAGGGTTTTGACTCAACCTTGCGTGCTTAATCACAAGTGAAGAGGTGTGAATCAATACAAAGCTACATCTCCTCCTCTTCGTGTCAGGAAGAACTCACCTGTCTGAACTTGGAATCTGTTATCTGGCACAGTGAAAGAAGGATGCAGTGAGAGGATCATGGGGGCCTCACCACGAAGAAGACTGCTGTTCACAAGCACATTTATGACAGCTATTGCCGTGTAAACAAAAGGACCTGATGTCACCAAGAAAGCAAATTTGGGGGAAATTTTATAAACCTACAAAAAAAGAAAAAGAAATTAAAAAAAAAAAATCTTCAATGTGATATTTGGCAACAATTTAGACCTACATAGTCTCACGCATTTCAAAGCTACATCATCAAGAGGTAGGAAATGCAATCTTTATTTTTCAAAGAGAGAGCAGAAGCATAAACACTCTGATAGTGCTGTGCCTTGCAGCCTCTGCTCCAGTGCATCAGAGAGGCAACTCCCCTGTGCTAGGCGCACCTACTAGAATCTCCTCAGTACAACACACCAATCTCAACACTTCTTGATTTATCACATCCCAGCATAGTAGCACTCCCCCTCGCCTGCATTCCCCTGGAGTACATAAGAGTTCCCATACAAAATTGCTGTTTACTTACTGAACCGCCCGCATAGGTTCTGCATTTTAGTCATATACCGCATAGCGCATACATCCTATACTATTCACATGTGATATGCAAGAAGCAAAATACACATAACCTGTGTTTTATGGATATAATTTTCACACTCAAGAACGCTTTCTTCCAGAGAACACTTCTATCTGCTTATTTCAGCACAGTTACCACAATTACATTTTCATCTTCCAAATTGTCTCCTGACTTTGAGTCTTCTTAAAAACCCTGAGGAGCCTTAGTCATCGTGTAAAAGAAATGAGATTGTAAGTTAAATATAAAGCTAGGTGAATGTTTCCATGCAGACACTCTTATCCACCATTTCTCTGTCACCTAAGTAAAAACAAACTGAAGGCTTTTATTTATTTAAACATAATGCAGTGTCTTCTCTCCTTCAGAGAAACTCTCTCAATATCAAGGACACCTCTTTCCCCAGCATTATTTTTTTTCCTCTTTGGTTTACTCCCCTGCTTTGCTTTATTTGCCTAAGGCAGTCACAATAAAATATTTTGAGATGTCCAACATGATGGCCTCACAAATAAATAGTCTAAACCAGAGACCCAAAGGTTCTGATAAATGTGCACCTCTTAGATGAAGAGATACTAGCACCTTGCAGGCTTTGTGCTGGTGAAGGGATATGTTAGACATCCTCAACTTCAGGATCAGCCTTTTAGAAAAGCACAGTGCTACTTAAATTGTAACCCACATGTTCCTTTCTAGTATTTCTGCAACAGTGTAAAGTGATGGCAACTGCTGTTTAGATGAGACAGCAAGCAGCTCTTTCCAGTCCTCTAAAAAACATGCATTTCAAAGAGACTATCTTCACCAGAAGAAACTACCTCAGTAGCAGAAGGAAATAAATTAAAAAACAAACAAACAAAAAAACAAAAAAAAACCTATGCTGCTCATTATTCCTTTCTTCCTTCTTAGTCCACAAATATATGTAGCATCCAGCTTTTATTTTAAATGAATTTAGACCCACAGAACTCAAATTTGTTTGATATGAATAATATGCACGGCTCTTTTCAGTTCCTCTTATCTGAAATTTTATCCTTTTATCTCAGGATGAAATGATCTCTGCAGCTTCAGTTTGTCAAATGGAATCAGCAGTTACAATGGGTAAGACATGGCAAATGAAAGTTGCCCATTACTTGCAAAGGAGATGACTTAAAAGGCAAGAAAAACAGGAATTAGAATTACAAATCTCAGTGACAATTTGCTGATGATTTCTAAAGCAATATATGCTGAGGAAGAGAGGCCTAGTGTAGCCAGCATATACTTATGCACTGGAGTTAGGTATTTCAGACAAGAAAGCAAGCCTCTGATAACTAACTCACTCAGCTGCCTCCACTTCTGACCTGTTGTAGTGCAACAGATGCAATGAAAGCAGCCTACCCCAAACACCCCCTGAAATTTTGCATTGATTTTTTCATCTTAACAGCTAACACTGTTTCTCTTTTGTGCTTCACTACAGCAGAAGAGCAACAGYAACTCCAGAAGAATGGACATTTAAAAAAAACTTTTAAGTGTAATTTTGAGGTAGGTAGATTAGAACCACGACAGGTCAAAACAATAGCTATTTCTGCTTGAGACACTGCAGGGTTGTCTAGTGTTAGCTCTCTACAACCTAATTCAGATGACAGAAATAATATAGCCATGCCAGCATGATGCCGTCTACAAGCTAATTCACAGAGAAGTTTGCAAAGTTGTCTAGGATAGATAAGCATAGCTCATGACTCTTGATTCATGAATGAGAATAGTTCCTCTTGGCACAGCTCTAACGGTTCACAAACCCATCCATCCATCCAACCCTCTCTTGGAGGTTTCACCTCTACTGCCAGGACAGTTAGGTGCTAACAAATTAGCTAGCTGAACCACCACATTTTAGAGTGCCACCTATTAAAGTAAACAAGCACAAATTTCTTATATTAAAAAAGTACAAATTTCTTATCTTGACACTTTGGGCCAGAAAGCTGGAGAAGCACACAAAACTCCATGTGCACTTTGGAGCCATTCCCACAGCAAAAGCAGAAACCTTCAGTAAGAGCAGAGAACTCTTACACCACCTCAAGCTAAGCTATCCCTTCTCCAAAGTACAATGGCTAATCCAACTCTGCTGTTTCCAGGACACAACCTATCTCATTCAAAGCTACCTTACAAGAGAGAGCACTTCTAGCATAGAAAGTTTTCAAGCCTCGATTTACTAGAGGCTAGAAGAGTATTTGGAGAAAACATCATTGTATGCTTACTCTGTCCCTTATTATCTTCCCTAAGCATTTGGTATTGATTATTGTCTGCTAAAATATTTGATTAGATGCACCTTTGCTACAATCTAATCCATGCCTACACTCCACCGTATTATGCTGTGCAAACATCTGGCAGAAAGCATAAATAACCGATTTCCTCTCCACCACCTTATTAAGCATCCTGTAAAGAGCCTGCAGAGAGCGTTTAACTTTCTGAAGATGGGCTACAAAGGCTCACAGGTCTTAAAAATGAAACAAAGCTTCTGCTTCTACGCACATTAGGATCCTAAGGCAACAATTCTCTCACCGTTTTTACACACCTAAGCGGTACCAGCCAGAATTTCAGCAGCAGTGAGCAGCGATGAAGCCAGCGCAAGTCCACAAGGTGGCATCTTTGAAAGAAGTATTTAACTGCCTGACAATGAACTGTTCTCCTCACTTTGAAGGCAGAGGTTTACTGATTTTGGATTATAGAAACCAACAGGCTAAGGACAGGCCCCAAAACCCACATTAAATACAGCAACAAAGTGGCTGAGGTCTACATTATACTGTATGATAAAATTTCCAAGCACAAATGAGGCTGGCAAAAAGCTTTTCCCTGTTGGCATGAACTTAATGGCATCAGGGGTCCTGGCAGCGAGTCACTGCCAACACTATTTTATTTCACACCCCAGTGCAACAAAGCTAAGTCAAGGGAACATTGTATAACAGATCTTACCCAAGTGTCATAAGGTTTACATTAGAGAAAGTTGACAAAAATTACTCTTATTCAAACAATGGGGTCTTATTCTTTTGCAGATGCAATACATTAAGACCAACTGGAAAGAACTTTAAAATTTTAGGTTATTCTCACTTTGCTGTAAGGACTTTTGCTAGGAAAAAAATGACAAAAGTTTTTTTCATTAGGCAGGATTCAAGCCTGCTTCCCTTTTTTTTTTCCACTTCAACAACTCAGAATGTTTGAAATAATAAAGAAGCAGAGACCAAAGTTTCAACTGAAAAAGTTGGAAAAAAAAATGTTTTAATTCTCCTTTCAGTGTTAAACTTGGTTTGTACTTAAAGTGAGCAGCAGTTATATCCATCGTTGCCATGGATTTTATTTTTAAAGCATACATTATTACCAAGTTAAATTTAACAAGACTGTCTCCTGATTCACTGTGCACTACATCACAGCAAGGGAACAACATCTGTGAGCTGTAATAGGAGACACAGTAAAAAAGCAGCTTAGAGAAGTGCACTGCTTTACCATAACTTGCAAATGTACACAGGGTTCCTGGGTACTCTCGACTAACAAAAGTCACGTCTGTTTGATTAATTAAGTTTAGCAATATAGACAAATTCTGTTTAAAATTTTGTATTACATCACCATTAAACATGACGATACTATAGACAGTTCTCTATTTAAAATAACAGTTTTGTTAGTACTTCACCGCTAGAGGTGAAGACATTTGCTAGTGATTATTTTTAGTGCAAAACCCATACCCAAGGCATCACAAAGAGAACAGATATGATAGCAGCATTCTAGCATAAAATAAGCATAACTGATTCCACAGAGATGTTTTCTCCTTTTGATAAAAAAGAATTTGCAAAGAATGAAGCTGAACTAACTGCATTATTTATAAAAACAGTTGCTTCTGAGCAGCCTTAGGGCCAAAATATCCTATTGAGAGCTTTACAAGGCAATAGTGGGCATGAAAGGACGGAATTTAAAAGGCAAAAATACAAAGAAGCAAGATATCAAATGTTGGCTCCAATCAACTTTCAAATATTTAGCAATAGATTTCGTCTTACTGCCATTACTATTAAAAGGGTAAGCGCTTCCGTATCATTGAGGCATATAAGGTCACTGAAAATTAGGGTAGTTCTATCATCATGAACTTTTGACTTCTACTTGACTATTCCAGTTTGCACAATCTGAAGGTATAATTCGCAAACCAGAAGAAAAATCTCTTATTTACAAAAAAAWCTAAAAAGCTTATGGGCAGGTATTGCTAAAAGGACCTAAACTAAACATAATTCATGCAGCTCATTGTGGCTGAAGTTTGGCAGAAATTCGTAACGCTCCTGTCTTGACTGGGTAGTAGAGAGGTATATACTCAAACATCAGACAGGAGTTGTTTAATTACTGAGTACAGTGATTATGGCAGGAGCTGTCAAAACACTGTTTCCCCACACAGATCGGCAAGCTGAAGTTAGAGGCACCAATTCTCCATTCACCAATGGAGAAACTCAAGTTATGTTCAAAATTCAAACTGCTACTTGAGTAAACTTCATAATGAAAATGAGATCACAGACTCAAAAAAGTGAGATAATGTGGTGCTGGGCTATCACAACTAGATGAACGCAGACATGAAAAATTGCAAGTGCAGCTGAACCTGCACCTACACAATAATTTCACTAAAACATTTCATTTTGTCCCCAGTGTTGAAGTATCTGATTGTACAACAAAGGTACCCCCAAACTACCTCTACAGTCTTTTTCTCTCAGACAGAGGGTTTGAGACAGAGGGGGGGAATAGAGCCTTTGAACTTCATCTCAACCAGACACTCACTTTGAGATTAGGAAACAACACTGAAATACTATTCAAAGAGGATTCCTTGAACATCAAAGCAGAGGAAGCTTTCAAAAAAAACCAGGAGCGCAGCAATTCCTAGCCCTGTGAGTTGGGGAAGGACAGGAGTCACACCTATTTGAAGGCTTAAAAATAACATCTTACCATTGCACACCTGATTTTTTTTCCCTGCCTTTTTCATCTGCCAAGTCCTGCATTTGGGATTCCACCACTTCCCCTGCAAGTGTTGATGGCCTCACTTACAACATAAAATAGCACAAGGCTGTGCTATAGGTTTTGTTTTGTGTAAGGTGCTAAGTATATAATCAGCTAGCAGAAGAAACAAAACTTTTTAACAGGTATTTCGAAGGGTAAAAGCTTTTCAGCTCAGTTTCAATTCACCAGCCAAAGTAGGTGAGCAGTAGAGGCTGGGCACTGCTTGCTCACCTCTGGCAAAACCAAGAAAGGTCTGTCCTAGAAAATGATGATATTCTAAAAGTAAAAAAGCTGATGTCATATTCATGTTAAAAAAGCCCCCCATGACTAACATTTAAGTTAGAATAAACCTCTCTCTGATACAGTACCACATGGGTTGTTTTTAAATCACTGTTTTAGCCTGTGAGCTAAAACCACTATTATATTGATCAAAGAGTACTTGTACACACTTCATACCACTTACCTCTAGCTCTACTGATCGCCTGAACTGAACTCTGAGCACTTCTCTGATGGATTCACTGACATTTTGTAGAACAGCTCTTCGGGCCAGCACTGGAAATTAATGTCAGTCAGTAAATACATTTTAGCTTCATCTCCTGGGCTTTGGTGCAAAGCTGCATTTTCAATTGTGCAATGCATGAAAAAGCAGGCAATGAGATCAACTGCATCAAACAGATAAGACTATGGACACGGAAACAGGTAAAGGTATGAGTGTATCCTAAAAAGTGACTGTACATACAGTTCAAGGAACTCCAGGTTTACTTTCTCTCTCTTGTTTTGTTTTTCCATATGTAGTATCTTTAGCATTCTAGTAAAAGAATCTTCTAAAGAGCCACTGAGGCATTCAAATTAGATCTGAAAGTCGCAGCACATTCAGTCTGACCTGTGCACAACAAGCCTGTTGTCATAACGCAGTTAAAGTTTTGTAGGCAACGCATGGAATGCATATGAGGTCAGAAAAAAGCCACAGAAAATATGCATCTACTTTTCTCTTAAATAAAAAGTAAACAAACTTGACATTGATTACTGAAAGGGATATCCACCAAGTAAGAAACTGCTTTAAAAACCCCACATCCCTATGGATGTCATGTCTGTTACAGTCACACTTGCGACTGTGACTATGGTCAAGGAGACAACTGAAAAGTGTCACGTTGTCATCCTGCACTTACTTTCCATCAGTAACTTGCCTACAAAACTTCTCAAATTACAGGTTAAAAAGAATCTTCCTCATCACCAGCATAGCCAGCTCACCTTCATATCTGAAGGATGAGATTATGCTCATTCTGCTTTACATATTACAAGTAAATCTTAAGGGCAAAATGTGTTGCTTACCACAGAACATGCAGCACTTCTGCAGCTGCCCTGGATTAGTTCGCTGGTATTGTTTTGTTAACAAGCTAGGAAGAGGTAGGAAAACACCAGAAAAGCAAACACAGATGCTGAGACAATTAATTTCGAAACACACTAACGTCACTTTTTCTGGTTACAAACACACCAAATCCAATTGAAGTAAGTATGGGAAGAGGGAAAATATAAACATAAGCTAGTACGGTAAAATTATAAAAATGGTAACGAAACCCAAACATTTTTTAAACCAACTCTCCTCTTTCATGTTACAACATTACCTCACATGCAGGTTTTTTTACAAACAGCAGCAACAACTGAAAGGAGAAACTTACTCAGTCAGAACATTTAATAGTTTGGCAGAACAGTACCATGACAGTAACATTCATTTACAACCCATGAAATGATAAAGCAACCTCTAATTCAGTATACTTGTATATACACATCAGCAATTTTAGAAGACAATTTCATTCTCTGTGCAGTGTAATGCACTATCACAATGGACTTTGTTCAACTGAATTCTATTATTTTCAAGAGTAAATGATAAATCAATGCTTTTATAGCTCTTTGTCTAAATTTACACCATATTTCTTTGAAAGGTTCACTTAGCTAGTTCAATACCTGCAATTTAGCTAGGGGGTCATATCACACTGGCTTCTGAAAAACAAAATAAAAATGTTAGGAATATCTTACCCGCAGTGACTAAGTAAGCATCGGGAACCGTGATGTCACAGACGTAGGGTTGCCTGGTAGTGGTCACGGCAGAGGTTACGACCACAGGTTCAGATGGAGTAGTGGTCACCAGAGGGGTGGAAGAGAACGTCCCCAGGCTGCCTGCAGCAGTCGTGCCATGGCTGCCTGTGGCACTAGTGGCAGTGGTCGTGGGGACAGCAGTGGGAGCAGCTGATGCATCAGCAGTAACACTGCTTCCTGCTGGAACTTCATATCCAGTGGGAGGGCTAGAAGTCGGAGAAAATTGCGTGGGAGCAAATGACGTGGTCACAGACAGAGATGCTGTAGGAAAGGGCGTCACGCTGCTGGTGTCGGCACGTGACGTCAGGTTGTCAGGGTCTGTGGGAGGAAGGGCTGTGTGGGCACTGCCCTCGCTGCAAGACGTTAAAAGCAGCGTGGGGTTAACTGTAGCACCAATATCCTCATCAGAAGCCGGAGCAGTTGAGAGCAGAGATGAAGATACATTTAAGACAGGAGTTGCCGGAAAGGTAGTAAACAAAGAGATCAGATTTGTTTCATTGAGCAAGATGCTGCTGGTAACAGACTGGGTGTCAGAAGTGGGCAGCACCAGGGTAGGAACCACGGAGTGAGAGGCGGAGAGTGAAGGCTCCAACTGAGAGGTAGCTCCTGTAACAGCTGAGGTAAACACAACTTCAGAGCCCACTGGCAATACTGAGGGTGCTTCCAGAAACACAGATGACTCAGAATGAAAATCTGATGACAGCGTTATTTCAGGAACATGTGCACCTGAAACAGAGGATGCATTTGAATAAAAGTATGACATTTGGCCAAGAGGGAAGTGAGAAACCTCGGCATCAGTGGCAGACCTGACAGTGGTAGCTAACTCCCAGCTGGAAACATCCTCAGAAAGTACTGATGTCCCAGTCAACAAGGTCTGAGGTAAGAGCGTTGATAAATCACTTCGTGTGACAGAGTAAGAATTTAGCATGGCCGATGATAAAGACAAGTAGCTAGGTTCAATAAGAAACGGTGTTGATAAAAGACTGGATGGAAAATCTGAAATATTTAAAGACAGTTCTTCCCTTGTAGATGTCTTGTCAAGCAAACCCACAGATTCTGATGGCATTAATTCTGGTGACTCCAGCAAAGTCGTATGACTGACTGCAAACAATGCTACCGGCTCACTCGGGATGAAGGTAGAGTCAAACAGAACGGTGGTGGCATCAGGAAGTTCTACACGAGTGCTTGGTGTCAACAAAACTGTTTCCAGAACAGGGAGGGAAAACTGGGCAAGAGAGATGTTCAGTGATGTTCCTCCAGGGAGCTGATGGTAAGAAGGAGAAATTGTTATAGGTGTTCTGTTGTTAAGGACAGTGTCCGTAGCACTTAATAAAAATATGCTTGAATTGGGCATTTCTGCAAATCTTGAAGAAAATGAAACAACTGGTCTTGATGGAAAAGAAGTATCAAAAATCTCAGGTGGAGGCTCCTCTAATTCATACCCGTCAGTAATTATAGTTGTAAATGGAGTTATGCCTTGTACTTCAGAGGCTTTGATGGACAAAGTTTCAACATAATCGCCTGAGCCCACATCATGCTCTGGGGAAAAGCCTGCTTCTGGCAGAAGTGAAACTGAGTCACAATACAGACAAGAACTGTATGATCTCGTGAAAGGCACTGGACTCATGAGCTCACTGACAAGCTCAGATTGACTTAATATTTCTGAACCGGCAGGCAAATTTGGTGCTGTGCTGGAGAATTCATGCGTAAACAGACTGGCATTAAGAACTGTATTAGAGTCTGTGGAAACAGCAGCTGAGTGAAGCGGGAAAGATGCAAGTGGAAGACTAATAGGAAACAAAGCAGGCTCAGCACTGGCTGCTGAAGCCGGCATAGCCCAGGGAATGCTTGGAGTGGGGTAGGTCGTTAGACTGAGAGTTTCTGCTGCCCCGCTACTCGCATAGACGTAAAGGTCACCATACAGGTCTGCACTCTGTGCTGTAGCATCTGGGGTCACATGGCTATTTTTATCCAGCAGCTTGAGATGAAGAGGTGACCCTTCTGAAGCAGTCCCAAAAGGCAGAGCTGTTAAACTTGCATTTATGTTTTCCCACACTGCAACTACCGCCTCTGAAGGAATGGAAGTGAAATAAATAGCTGTATTTGGAGGGTACAATGGCAAGTCTCTGCTTGCAGTTAGCATTTCACTCTCTGGTACAAAAGGCTTCAATTCTGTAAGAGTGTTACTGCGTTCAGGGACAGYGCTCAACAGAGTCTTTTGCTGTGCTGTTTTTGAGATATCATATGGTGAAAAAAGGACAGATAATGAAGGTGTTAGCAACACAGTTTCTAACGTTTCTCTTGGTGGCTCTGCTGTATTAACTGAGTGATGATCTGTTAAAACTGCAAAAGACTTCAGTGGAGGAGTCCACTGTGCCTTTGGAAATGAGCTAATAAATTCATCATCACTTAAGAATGCCTCATTGCTTGTTACGGAGACATCTACCAACGGCGTACTTCTCCCTTCTAAAATCCTGACCATTTCTTCTTGGTTAAATAAAGTCACATCAAAGGGAGTGGTAACTGATGATAAAACCGTTTGAAGGAAATTAGTTTCTTGGGACTCCAAAGTACTTTTTAGTAAGGCCGTTTGTGTCCTGCTGCCTGATACGCTTTGGTGCACCTTTGAGTCCATTGAGAAAAAGGAAAAATTTTGCTGCTCCAAGGATCTCTCATCTAAACAAAGAGGGAGAGAGAAAAACAAAAACCAGAAAACACCAGATTAGCACAAGTAGTAAGATCGCAATGAGCAAACCTCACACACGGTATTTCTGGAGACAACTGCCCAGAATTCAAGGGCTGAGACAAAACCTGTCAGTCTGTGAAAAACCTCCATGAGCAAGTTGGCACAAACAGTAAGATTCCCTGTGAAACTCCATTCCCTGGAAATGAGCAGGACAACATGAGCTCCCCTCACTCTGCACCTACTTGTCTCTCTACAGCAGCACCCCATTAAGCCCCACGGAACGACACAAAGTGGCTCCCCCCTACCTATGCAAGGCTACAGTGCATGGCAGCTAATGGTCTCACAAAGTAAACAACCCAAAAACGGTAACAAGGAACAATGCAGTAAAATTTTGCATAACTTTACGTCTTCTGCTTTCCTTTAGTATCACTTCATTTCCTCCGGTTTTATTATTTCTTAATATTAGGCTCACTAGCAGATCTGTTCTGTTTCAAGGACCAGATCCTCCCTCTCACATTAGAAATGAGTGACACTTATGAGAGATGAAGAGGGCTTCCCTTTACRTAAGGCAAATATGGACCTGATATCAACTACAAGAATTTACTAAGTAACATGTCCAGTAGTTACACTTACATTGTCAGCCATTCATTTAACTTCTGGCCTTTTAGCAGTCAGTGACAAATTGCTTCATTACACAATTGCCGTCTTTATTCACAACCCGCTGCAAGACTACTCTGTTTATGGGCCACCTGTAATAAAACTTTCACTGCTCCAGTTTGCAGAATTCAAGTAGTAATAGCCGGCTTCAAACATGAAGGAGAAAAAGCTAAGAATTCACCAGATATTTTAACAAAATACTTGCAAAAATCATATACGAATATCAGTTACATAACTTGACTATAATTCCTCCTCTCTCACGAAAGTGTTCTTGGGTTACAGAGGAGGTCTGTATATAAGCTTTTCCAACCATGGATGCGTTTTGCAGCRAAAAGGTTGATTATTGCTTGAGTACTCTTCCGAAATGTCAAGACTGTATTAGTAGCCTTCAGAGCTGAATATTAAAGGAAATCACAGAAAATTGCCACAGGATATTTTTCAAGGATACACACAAAGGCTTCATCCTTAAACTATCTATCCCACCTGATCATCCTGTTTTCATATGGGAGTGTCCACGCAGCGCTGCTGGAACCTACTGACAATGCACATAAAAAAGCAGGGGGGGTGGCAGGAATCCCATCCAGTTAAACCACCAGGGATCAGTTTAAAAAAAAAATGAGCATACAGAGTATAAAGTTCCGGACGGTGATACAGTACACTATTCAACTGTAACTACATTTGTAACCCTTTAGAGGATGCCTTGAACTCAGTAACACGTGGCAGATCTTGCAGGAATAGCTCACCTATCTGTTACGCACTGTTATCAGTCTAACAACACTTTCCAAAGGTGATAAACTGCTGTAATCATCCCCTCCTCCCTGGTCTGTTTGCTAAATTCCTTGACACAACTTTTCAAGTGCTGACATACCAACTTGATAAATTTTGAAGTTTCTGATCTGAAAAGCTCAATTACAAAAATTAATGCACAGAGCTCATAACACTGTACCACTAATCACACCTAATCAAATACGAGCATTGTGATTATATACTTTGTTTTACAGATCCCATGCACAATGTTTTGCATCATAGCTGATACTATTCTCTCAAGTTGTCCCAATCCATTTTTTCCTCCTGAAACTCACTGTAGGCATTGCCAGCTTTATGATGCTTAATTGTGGTGTGATGATAAAATATACTGCCTTACAATGCTCTCAAGGCAAAAAAAAGAAAAAAGAAAAGAAAAGAAAAAACAGGTACACTSTTATAAAAGCTATGTAAGACAAATACACAAGTCCATCCTTGACTTCTTCCATGGAGGTCAGCTGTTTGAACACGGCACAGTGCAGCACAGTGCAGCCACCATGGAATAACAGCTTTCACAAGCAGTTAACGCGGGTAACAGACAAAGCAGTTTCTAGCAAGCATGGAACCGAAACACGGACCCTGAGCCAGCCCCATTTACTGACCAGAAGCTGTTCAGTGTTTTCCCCTCACTAAAAGTCTCCCTAACCTCACTTCTTCCTTTGCTTTAGGCTTCCAGCCTTTTTTTTTTCTCTTTGTGACATCTTGAGTAAGCAGGGAGCTACTAAAGGAAAAGACTTACAAGGCTATGAAACAAACACTGCCAAAATGAATCACTTCTCTCCCTACACGCAYGCACAATTCCTTTAGCCAGCCCTGTAAAATCCTGTCCACCTTGGTCACACTTTGGACACCTAGCACTTGCTTACAGTGAATTCCAAACTGCAGGTAAACACACTAACAGATAAAGTTGTTCTTGTTCACAGCTTCATGTTGTAAATCCCTGCGGCAGTAACACAAGACAGCTGTATTAGCTTCAACACAGTAAGCGTGGTAAACATGGAATTGCTACACATGACAGTTAATACGACTGGCAAAGGTGAATAGATACTAATTAGTAACTGCACTTTTGATCACATATCTCCACAAATCTTTGACCCAAAGCTAGAGGTGATTCCACAAACAAAACAGTTTCACCGCCTATACATGCCTATGCTGTGTATCATCTTCTTCCTTCACCCATAGAGAGCTCCCTTTATCTTTGTTCAATTTGACATGGGAGCGGTCATAAGGCAAGATCCTGCTGGAAGTGACTACATGTCACAGAAAGATGTTCTGAAGAGTTACTTGCACCACCATAAGCTGTCCAAGAGACATGCATAAGAGGCAAGGGCAATCTTGGCTTTAAATTCATTCTGACTTCAGAATTAGTTTTTTCTTGACAGTCTGCTAATATTTTTTCCTTGAAAGACAAAAAGTAATAGTAAGTAACAATTTTGTCATACACCTGTGCCTCTTAATGTAAAGAATCTTGCCACTGATGCCAGGAAGGAAAGAACACAGCTTCTGGAAAAGATGTTTCATTTTTTTAAGGAACACATACCATGTCTTGAAAAAGTTACAAGCTATAAGACAAGGTAAGAGCATTGTTACTTGAGGTAAGTGGAGTGGGAAAAATTCACTTGCGCATATAGGATTTTGAAACAACTCATCGGCAAGTTCGCAAGCCAATGCTCCATGCTATTTGCTTTGCTTAGCGTTTTAGAAGCAGGGAGTATTAGTGACATGCCATTAATAATACAAATTATTGTTTTCTGTCATCTCCAGAATAACAGTGTACTACTAGAATACTACTTGTCGGAATGGTGCGCGCCTCTCATGGAGAGCAGATGGGACGCGTGGCAGATGTGCCCAGGAGCCGCCAGACAGCCCACAAAGAGGAAGGAAAAGCAAAGGAAAAAGGGAAGGAGGTGAAGGCACACCACGGCATGACAATCACGCTCTCATCAGCACAGAGCAGCTGATCTGGCTATACCGTGGGACAAAGAAAGCAGACACATCACACATGTTCTGGTGTATCTCAATGCCACGACTGCACAAAGCTATTGATGAATATCAATGCTGACTTGTTTGTTTGCACAGCTGTTCTTGTTGGGTGACGGTTTCGCCGTCCAGCAACTGTACTGCCGTTGAGCTAGGCAACAGTGACAGGATGACAATCAGACAAGCCAAACTCTGCCAAGCTGATAACATTATGAAAAAGAATAGATAGCTTAGGAAGCAAAGCTGTGATCCCAAGCTACAGCAAAGGGGAGGAAAGGAGAGCACTTGTGGCAGGGGCCACAGGAGGCACAGATGGCACCAGTACAATGCCTCAGCTCAGATGATGACATTCGGACACAGGAGGAGTGACAGCATAGGAAATGTGCTGATGGGCTTGGGGTGACAAACTCTCTGCTGCTTCTGCTGCCCCCCAAAACTGGTAAGAGCCTGAACAAAATTCACAAGTAATGAAACCTGTCACTGAACACAACGACCCCTTCAACTGCCAAATCTGTATTTACAGAGGCACGGCTGTGCACCCCTAATGCTGGCGCAGACTTGTGTGAATTCGGGAAGGGCCATAACACCAGCACAGCACTTTCCCATGACTAGAGCAAAGGACTGCTGCAGTCTACAGACTTCTTTGGTGACAAAAATATACCATGTCGGCTTGCCAGAAAACTATGTGTGTTCATAAACCAGGAACTAGACTAGTCATTTTTCCAGAAAGCAATTAGAGGGATGTAGTTTTCATCCTTCGTGTAGTTGCAGTGCTGTAATGTCTGTTCTATACGCTATAATAAAGTAAAAAAGGATGATTTTTCATATATATATTTGTAATAATATATGCATATATTCATATGCTTTCATATTTTCATATTTAATTTATTTATAATAAATATACTTTCATATATTTTTAAATGCAGGATCCAAGATGTAATCTCACCTCTGCCACTGATCTCTCATGTGACTTCAAAAAAGTTGCATCACTTTCCTGCACTCTGCTACTAAAATGTGGCAATCATACACCATCACAACAATCAATATCTACTAAAACGTAGGTAATTTCCTATATTATGAAGATGTTAAATTGTAGATGATAGGTACAGGCATGACAACAAATACAACAGAGAAGTCTTTACTTGTGATAAAATTAAACCTTGAGAATAGAACTAGTAATTTTTGCTCTATTATTTTGAGAAACTAAATAACAGCTAATAAAGTTTGCAAACATCAGAAAGTGCCAGCAGACTAGCAGCAAACCGGTTCAAAACATCACTTAAAAAAAAATTATCTTCTGTGTACTAACACGATGATCTACAAAATTAAATTTTAGTACCTTTATTTTTTAGGCAAGGAGAAAAATCGCTCTTTTATTGCTGCCCGTTGTTTCAAACAGAGGCATTTTAGATAGAGAGGCAACTGATGCTACATATGTTCCAAGTATTATGGGAAAATTCCTATTATTCCCAAATTACTAAAATTACTAAAATTAAAGCTATGAACTCACTAGGAATATTCACCACTTGAAACGGCTCCCTGACTACGGGGTAGAGTAGCACATCACATTTAAGGCAAGCTTTTAACAACATTTTTTTTATTTAACTTTTTCTTTGAGAAACAGAAAGAAATTGAAATAACTGAACGCAGCATACAACGAGACCACCCAAGGGTAGAGAGAATGATAGATGCAAATGTAACTGAAAAAAAATCATAACTCTTCCTCATACGGCTTAACACTTAATAGCTTTCTAATTTATTTAACAGCATTTAGTTCAGCTTCCGTTAAAAAGAGCTTGCATGCATTAGGTCATTGCAAAAAATTTACACAGTTCTCTTGTGTAAGCCTCTAACTAAATTTCTTAGGTGTCTGGCTTGTAGGAAAATACCAGTCACAKAAGCATGTGCAGCTGAAAAGCTGTCTGCTTTCTTCTCTGGGAGGCATTAAGCATGGATTGAACAGTGACAGTAATCACCCCTGGCACACAAAAGCCAGGGAGAGGAGGGGATGGGATGGGAGCCTGCACCACTCCTCCCTTCCCAAGCTCCAGCTCCCAGCTCCTATGTGGGGCTCTGGGCTGCTTTTGGAAGGTTCTGCTCCCTGGAGCACATACTGCACCCGTGCCCAACGCTCCCTCGGGGCAGTGCACACTTAGGCTGTGCAAGGGACACAAATCATCTGGAGTCCTAGCAGCTGTTTCTCAAAGATATTCATTTTCTTATTGTAAAAGATCAAGAATATCTCATCATTTACCACACGCACTTACGAATTTTAACTAATTAAGCTGCTTGTACCACCTGAAAGGATAAAAGAGAGAGAAAGTAAAGAAATAAAAAATTTATGCTAAGTCTCAGCACTCTTTTGCACTGCAGTTGAAGATAAGATTTCGTAACAAATAGAAAAAGTCGTATTAAGAGAAAAATAATAGTGTTAATAGGAAGCGTGCAAAGGGAGTGCCTATGTACACGCACGCTCACTTCTGCACACTTCAGGTTTCAATACATAGCCAAGAAAGAAGAGGAACATCTTGAAGTCATTCTTCATCCACATGCAAACAGATGTGGCTCAGCTGCTGCCCAGGTGCACGTACACAAGAAACTCCCCCTCCTGCACAGCAAATGAGCACAAGCTTCCATCTCTGCATGAGAAGAAAAGATGCACCAAAGCACAAAGGGAAGGGGCAAAGATAAACCTTCGCTTGCTTGCCAGCAGAGCTGATGAAGACTTTGTAAAGAAAGACTGCCTTCTATTAAGCCTCTAACTGCATTTCATACCTGAGTCAAAAAATACATCATGACACTCCTCATCAAGTATTGCATTTGAAAACCGATACCAATGAACCTATAATACCAGGCACTAGCATTTACATTTTCTTCCTTATCCAACATTTAAAAAACCCTCAAAACTTCCTTTAGGACACTTTTGCTGGATGCTTTAACTATCGTGTTAAAGGGCTGTCTGGGACCCCAACTTCCACTGCACAGCTGATGGAACACCTCATCAGAAAACTTGCAGTCTATGTTCTGATCCAAGAATCTTCCTAACATATCCACTGCTGAGGCAGAACAGGACCCTGTAGTAGTTCACAGTAAATGGTAGATTAAAAGAAAAAAACCACAGCTTCTCTTTATTTAATACCACTGTAACACATTCTGTTTTGCACGAGAGAGAGGAAAAACCTTGCAACCCAAGTGAAGCTTTTCATAACACAAAAGATAACAGCACACCACCAGATCAGGCAGCAAGGGCAGGAGAGCATACAGATGGGGAAAGAACAAACAACCCCACCACGCGCTCCAGAAACACAAGCACACGGTGAGATGCACCTCCCAAACAGTATTATTACCTTTGAAAAACCACAGCTTTGCTAACAAGTGGGCTGGGAACAAAACCCATGCACAGAACAGTTTGTCATGCCTACACAACACCTGCAAAACCAAATGATACAGCAATCCTCACTCATGGAACTGCGTAAAGCTCTTCTAGCACCACGATGCCTCAAGCTGACAGTCCCTCTCTAGAACTTCTCTGAAGAGAGATACCTGAATGCAGAGGTGAGAAAGCAAATTAGCCATGACAATTCACACCATTTCGAACATCTCAGGGCGAAGAAAGGTGATGTTTCCCACACAGAAGCCATCTATGGCCACTACGTGTTCCTACAGATCATCACCCACAGTTGAGGAAAGCAACGGCTTCGTGCAGAGCCAACGTGACCGGCTGGCTGGCCATGCGCACACATGCACAGAAAACTGCAAATCAAATTGTAGTTCAAAGAGTAGCTTTTGCTGGGAGCATTCACACTTTTTTGGCATTTAGTTGTACAACATCATCGTGTGGGAAGCCATATGTTAGGGATAAAGTACACACAAACTTGAATTGGCTTTACAAATGTTAATTCTAAGAAAAACTCTCATCAGAGTTGCTCATCATGATAGCAGGTCACATTTTTAAAAAGAAAAACCTTTCTTTCCCCCGTGTTTTTTTTTTTTTTTAATTGCTCTCTGCACAGCAACTTGATTTTTAGTCTCTAAAGAGCCAGTGTCAGTTTTCATCCAACCAAATGACTACTGAGAAGCTTTCTGTTTATGCTCAACACTGCAGCGTCCTCCAAAACGCAGATCCTGGAAGCTTTTGAAAAGACCAATTGAATTTGTATTAACCTCTCTTTTGTGCAGATGACATATCAGTGAGTACTTTGCACCCAATGCATACTAATACTTTTAGAAAAAACACATCCTTAAAACAAAGTAATTTTTATTTCTTAAATTGCGTTATCACTACAAAATCTCTAGAAACAATGAAATGACAGAGAGCCTGAAGACAAGAGTGACTACTTAATTAAAACAGAGCCTACGCTGTATCCTAGTAACCCAGTTATCCACGAGGACTCTCTTCATTGACACATATCCTTAACTGTGCCATGCTGACAAAGGAAAAATACCCTTGACTGAGCTTTAAGTTGTTCTGGTCAGCAGGCTCGTTGCTCCAAAAATCATATTACTTCGAGGAATAAATGGAAGTCCCAACCTGCAACACCTAAAAGCAGCTCCTTTGAGAAGTTAATTCACAAGACTTTCATTAGACAAAGCATGATGAAAAATCTGAAAAGACAAGATTTTCAACTGGCATAGTACCGTCACTCTGTATTGAACTCACAAAACAACAACTTCATTGCTCCAGGGCCAGATCATAACAATATGCCTGTACATGCTTAATTTTTCAAACAGCTGTATATGCATAAGCAAATAATACTGAAAAGCTCTTGCACAGTCGGATATGAAGGCATTTAGTGGTACTCACAGCATGTATCACTCAGTAAATCAAGTCACATGAGAGAGAATCTGTCAATGCATTTTCACAGAAAAAGGAGATTTCACAGAAAAGCTGGGAAAGTCCCAGCCACCTCAGCCTTTGGGGCTGAAACTAAGCGCTCACCGAGAGCTGAAAACAGAAAAGAAAAGGGACATACAAAGAGATGGAACAGAAGTTCAAGAAGTACTCACTTTAAGTAAAGGTTTGAAATAAGTTACCTAAGGTTTTTCTTTACAATATGCAAGTGTTACTGGCCTTGACCTCACTTGGAAAAAGAGAAATCTCCTAAAAAAACCCTGTAATAGAGTCACTGCATAATATCAAAGATCAAACTTCTGCCATAATTTACACCCATAGAACTTCCAGAAAACAATTCCCTGGCAAAATTACTAGGGAATTAAAAAGAAGGCAACACAAGTATTATTTCAAATAATAAAAAACAAACAAACAACAACAAACAAATAACCAAAACAACCAACCACAACCCCCCCCCCCCACTTTTCTGCTCCTTCCCTATAGGCTGTCAGGCTTAGGCATCCACTGCACAACATATGCAAATATCCTTACTAGAGATTCTGGAACTGCACTAGTTTTAAGAATAATTATGATATCAAGTAGTATGTTTCCTTGTGCAAGTATCTCAAGATTTAGCCATTAATTCTGGTCTTTTTGTTTTTTCCTCCTTAACAACATCCTCAAAACATGACAAGTAAAGAAATCATAGTTGCTAGCATCTTAAGAGAAACAAAACTTGCCCAAAGCCTTTTCTTCTGTGTCCTTAATGCAATACAACAGGCCTAATCACCGCTCTCAGAGCACTCTACTGGAAACCTGAGTTACTGCTGCCTAAGCTTTTTCAGACCTGGGGCCAAGTTCATGACCAACACATGAGTTCAACTCTACCAGCTGCAGCAAAGTTGCATCATCTTTTCCCAGCACTGAAGATAGCGCTGTGAGACCACAAGTCATCAGCCATAGAATAACACCCAAGATATTAAGGTGTGAGTCTTCTTTTTCTTGGTACTCCTAGTTGCTCATGATGCGTGTGGCACTCCAAACTTAAGAGAAAGAAGCTGTAGATACTGAAGTCCCCAAGTCCTGGTAATAAGACCATCCTGTATTAAGAACTGCAGTTTCTGCATGGCCCTAGAAATTTCATAGCCTCAGTTAACAACAGAAACAAAAGAATGAGTAAATAACATGTTAACAAGAGCAGCAGAAATAAATCAGAAAAGGATCTGCTGTATGAAACAATGAATATATAGAAAAAGAAAAAGAATCTAAGAGAGTATTCTTACTGGAAATATGTATAGGAGAACCAGAAAGGTAACAAAACAACTGTGAAGGACTGAAAAACATATGGGAGTGCAAAGCATTACATAGTCCTACTTTACAGGGCACTCTGCTCACAGCATTTTTTACAGGAACAGTACCTCTTCAGGAACATCACAAAGTAAAACTTCCTAATTAACATATTGGGAAATATACTACAAAGCCAACAAAAAAAAAAAAAAAAAGATAAAATTTTCTTCTGGATTTAGGGACACTTTTATAGTTTTCCAGTATCACCTTAATTTACATGACCACAGAGATATGTAGCATGTTTCCTCTTTTCGGGTAGAGAACACAAGCTGCTCTGTTTATATTTTTGCATCCCCATTTCATTACAACATACTAAATTTAGTCAGAAGTTTACTTGCTATAAAAGCCAGGCATAGAAAATTTGNAAAAAAAAAAAAAAAAAAGAGGCAAGGAATCTCCTTTTATCAAAAATTAACACACACAAGACAAATGAGAAACAGAAACAACTTGTTGGGAAACAGATTGGTTAATGTGCCTTTCCCAAGCAAGGCTACTAGCAGAGAGCAACTAAAACATGTTTCAGAATGACTGAGCATTAAAGAAACTGAACAGCCACAGCACAGCCACGCTAGCCTTGGAGAAGACATTTTTGTTATAACTGACATTTATTAGCGGCATGAAAGAAAGTATATTTTCCTTAAAGAAACGAGGAGAAAAGGAGGTGGGCAAGGCATCATGCACATGCAGATAACAATAGCCAAACTCTGCCACATTCAGTAATAATCATTGCACACTTGTCACCTTCATGCTATAAAGCATCCCATTACGATTAGACTTTTCAAGATCCTGTAGTACAGCACCATGTTAGATTGGCTGTGAATTGTTGCCAAAGCAAATGATGACACTGAGGAGATGGTCCTTCTAAGTCCTTACTAAGACCTTTCCTGGTCCTTAGGCTCCCTGGGTCATCCCTTCACTTCTCCATAGGCTCTACTGTGTAAGGTTGCATAAGGTTCCAACCTACCTCCATTACTGTTCAGTAAAGCCACAGACACAGGAGTCAGTGAGGGGTTATAAATTGCAGACCTAAATGCCCTACTCCATCTATCACAGATGGCACTGTTAAAGGTATTCTCCACTGAAAAAAAAAATGGGCCAGGATTAGAAACTGCTCACATGAATCTGGTTAAAACCATGCTGATTCCCATGCACAATGGAGAAAGCAACTGGGAAACAGGGTTGAGAGGCATTCTGGCTGCATAGTCTCCAAGACAAAGACAGTAAAAAAAAAAAAAAAAAAAAAAAAAAAAAAAAAAAAAAAAAAAAAAAAAAAAAAAATCCAAGAACATTTAACATTGGTCTCACGAAAAGAATACAGGCTTCTCTTGAATTCAGAGCTTGGTATTTGTTTCGAGATGATCTGATCTACATTTTAGGACAACCTAGAAGTTTAACCCAGTGAAGTGTTGACAAGTTCCTTATGTGGGACTCCTCAGGACAGTACACGTTTTTGGAAGCTGAAACAGATACCCCTTAAATTCTGAACTGAACTTAAAAGTGGGGCTTTTCATTTATGATGTTGTCAACAGCTTCAACCTATCTACTTAAAAAATATCACCACATTGAACCTTGTGAAGCACTGAGTTCCTTTCAGATGTGGTATGCCTCAGGACAGCACACAATGTTTGGAAGCTGAAACAGCTACCCATTTGTCATGGTTTAACCCTAGCCAGCAACTAAACACTACACAGCCACTCACTCACTCCCCCCCGCTCCAGTGGGATGGAGGAGAGAATCGGGAGGGCAAAAGTGAGAAAACTCATGGGTTGAGATAAAGACAGTTTAACAATTGAAATAAAATAAAGCAAAATAGAAGTAATAATAATAGAATACACAAAGCAAGTGATGCACGATGCAATTGCTCACCACCCGCCGACCAATGCCCAGCCAGTTCCCAAGCAGCGATCGCTGCCCCCCAGCCAACTCCCCCCAGTTTATATATTAAGCATGACATCATATGTTATGGAATACCCCTTTGGCCAGTTTGGCTCAGTTGTCCTGGCTATGCTCCCTCTCAGCTTCTTGTGCTAGATCATTCAGGCCGCGATAAGTCTACTGTTAGTCTCCACTCTCCATTAGACTTCTGCACCATTGGATTCTAAACTGAATTTAGAAGTTGGGGGTTTGATGTCATGAATAGCTTTAACCTTCCTACTTGAAAAGTATCACTGCATTGAAACTGGGCCTCCGCAGTGTGAACGGGGCTGCCAGCATTCTCTACAAGGTACTACACATTTGAAGCATCTCCCTTCCCTTTCCAAAATACTCCAAGAGGAAGGAAGCAATTCAGTTACATCTCTAATGAGGGAAAAGGCAGAACTGTGGGTAAGCAAGAGTTCAGTTTTATCGGGAATCATGACACGAGTTCTAAGAATAAAAATACAAAGTAGAGGCAAGGCTGATGCACATTTTTTATTTGCATATAAATGCAAATAAATAGATACAATTTTCCAAAATAAAGAACATACCCCTTTCTGCTCAAACACACACAACTATTCTCCTTTATTGCGTGCTTAGTACAATTTAAAATAATTGTAGGCTTCTTCCATTTATTTTTCAAAAAAATCGGCTTATGCACATCACAATGTCTCCAAACAATAAAAATGAAATTAAAATGACTGCATGTTAATAACTACCTTCACTTTTATTCCAGATAATGTTAAAATAAACAATTATCATTGGATAAAGAAATAACATCGATATGACAATTTCCATGGTGTATCAGTCTTAAGAAATTTACTGTTCAGAAGAATTCTGTCTGCAGTGAAACAGGTTCAAAAGAAAGGGCAAAGAAATACACTAACCTTCTCTATTAAGTTAGCAGTTACTTGAGATGGAGTATTTACAACRCACATGAATGTTGTTTGATATGTCCCTTACAGAGCTTGAAAATCCACTCCTGCCTTAAAGGAAAGAGGCTGCTAGAGGACAGCACATAGGCATAACAAGACATACTCTTAAGAGCCAGCCCCAGTTCCTGTATGTTGGGGTTCTTCCCCCTTCTTAGGTGGAAGAGCTGAATTAAAGATCCTGGCTGACTGTTGATGCGTTCTTCTCCCAATATCCTAATCCCAGGAAATAACGTTATTCATAGTAACTATATGTCCACACCTCAGAAACCACAATAGAAGTACCAAGATGAGATATCCCAAACGAAAATTTTGTAAGCAACTACCTCAAGAACTGTTCAATTAAAAAAAAAAAAAAATTTCTCTCAAGAGGAAATACTTTCCTATAGAAAAAGAACAGCCCCCAGTAAAAGAGGATAAAGTCTTCTATATCAAGTTGATTTCAATTATTTAAGAGGCTGCATCATGCATATGGCTATTTTCTTCCCTTACAACAGCTTGGCCTTTCACAAGTCACCCTGCTTAAGTGCCCATGATCAAAAACGGCTAGCGTTTCTGGATCAGGTCACAACACAGATACTTTGTACTACTTTGCCATGTATAGCCAAACTAGCATAAAATTTTTATTTATGCCAAAGGAAAAGCAGGTCAGTCTTACACAAGTTATGAGCTACAGTTTACCCTATTTCACTCCCCGTGGTTTCAAACCCCCCTCCAACAAACAGTCACTTGGGAATGGACTTCTAGCCTAATTATCTCTAACTGCGATATTCCTACTATTGCACTAATACTCTCCTGCTATAAACTGACCTAATGCAGAGACTGGCAAGAGTATAGTTACCATAGACCTAAGGCATCATTTCTCCACTTCCTCGATAGAAAAAAGCACTTCAGGGAGGGTTTTTCCCCCCCAAATAAGTATAAGAAATCATTCTGGAAATACAGGGGAATTTCTATTTTCTTTTTAAGTGGACCAGATAGGGCTCAGAAAGGTCTAAAGAAGAGATGATTTTGGAGTACATGAGCTTGATTATCCTTTGCTTTTAACCTTACACAGGTTTTCACACATCTGTGTGCATGTAAAGTGCTGTTATCCTAACCCAGGAAAGTTTGCACACGGCGCACTGCCTATACAGAGAATTCAGTCCATTAACTAATATTGGTCTCATCCAGAAAAAAGCGTGGTACAGAAAGAACCTGTTAATTAAAATGAAAACACGCTGGGAGTATGATAGTTTGAGCTTTGCTCTCAAATGCACTATATTTAAACACTCCCATTTGCAATGATCTGAGCCTTATTCAACCTTTGGAGTAAGATTTTTCTTTTCTGTGCAGACTTTTTCCTGCAGGGCCAACATTATATGGCACCCAGCAGAGTAGTACAACTGAGCTTAGCTCCTCCAGCGCAGTCCTGTCTGAAGCACCTTGAGTGCTGTAAGAAACGGAGTGCTCCTCACCCAGCTAACTGCACAGGGTTCTGCAGGAAGGCGTACAAACACAAGTCAGTTGTCTCATGCTGTGTCATTAAAAAAGGAAATAAAAGAGCTTTACGTGTGACTTTGTGTCTGGTTTTGGATGCTGTACTCGAAGAAAAATACAGTCTAATTATAAAGAATCCAAGGAAGAGTACAAGAATGGACAGAGGTTCTCTAATGAGGAAACAACTGAGATAAAGTTGGGATTAATCATCCTGAAGGGAAAGTTATTACAGGGGGAAGGGAAGGTACATAATAAAATGGGCTAATTGTTTTTAAACACATGTAAAGTTATAGCAAAGAGGAATAATCTCTTTTTCACATCTATACTGGACAGCTCAGCATTCCTAACAGCCATTAGGATGAGTTTTCCAAAGGTCGATGTTGCTCTATATTGGAAACGATTGCTCCAGATGGTCCAGGAGTCTCCATCACTGGAGGTCTTTAAGAACAGTTTAAAGAACCACATCAGGAATGATAATTACAGCTGATTCTTTCTTTGAGGCTTTGAGACTTCTTTCAGACCTATTTCCTCTGATCCAGGCGGTTCAGATGCACCGTAGAGGGAAATCAATGTCACATGTATAAAAAAAAAGTTGCAGGGCTAAACCTTCTGTGCAGTTTCTCACATACAGCAAAGCTGTTTTAAAGAAAATAAACCAATAAGCTGTGTTTATGAATATCCARACTTTCCTGCTACTTGAGAAAGGAATTTCTCCAGGATCCGTTAAATTAAAAACGCTAGCTTATATATAGTGAATTGTCACCATAAACATGAGGTTGCCAAGGAACAGGTCAACTAACACATGTAAAAGTATGCTGAGCAGGGATTGTAATCAGTGATTATACTGAATTCCCTAATCCTAACTAGCAATTAGTTGCCAATGGGTAGTAAGCAAAGTGCATACAACTCTCTTTAAGAGCAACAGAACAACATATTCTGTATTCATCTGAATAAAAGCATATACAAACAACTTCACACCACTGAGGACCCAGCAGTAAAAGGGACCAGTGTTTGAAAGCAGTATGTGTATGACTTCGTCACCAGTTGTGCATCCTCTGTGGTGAATGTGTTATTTACAGTATCTCTAAACAACCACAGAACTCATTACAGAAGCACAACTTGTTTAGCTGTGCTGTCAGGGACCTTTCTCAAGTGAGGCAAGCCTCCAAATTCTTTCTCTTGCCTTCCAACATTGCCCATTCCCTTTCAAAGGCCAGACTGTTCAGTCCTTGATTACAACTGGAGTAAAAATAAAAGTCAAACTTTCTGAAAGCCTCAAATGACGAGAGTAGTATTTCCACCTGTAAGCAAAACACAGCCAATGTTCAGCTCCCCAAAAACTGTTTCCACATCTTCCTACTAGCACGAGAAAGGAGAAAGAAATTATAATCAGTTTCTTAGTTACAACCACAAACATTTTAAAAGCACTGCAAGTACAAATGCCTGTACAATTGCACAGTCAAGGAAGTCATCCCCATCACAGACACATACCACTTTACTTCATGAGGCTATCTCACCCTCTCTTTCCCTACCCTGCTGCTTCCCACAATACCTACATCAAGGATAAAACCAAAGTAATGAAAAATGTATTCTGAGCTGCTTTGGACTCCTACAGCTAGCAAAGAAGTTTCTTCAGCAACCTAGGCTGTGGTTATCCTCAGCTGCACTTCAAGACCTACTTGGGCCTCCAAAACTACACGCGTTTTTATCAACTAGTGCTGCCCTGCTAACTGAGATTAAGAGCAAAGTAGGACAGTTCATGCTGCTGTGGAATCCTTTAAATTCCTATCACTGCTGACAACAGTTGAGCGAGAGAAAGCTGTGAGCATATACTGCACACTGGACTGAAAAAATTTTCCCCAAACTTATACTATATGATGCTTCCACCTGAAGAAGCTCAGATGAGAAATGGGTAGGGACAGTTACAATTCTGTGCTGTAGGGTCAAGGCTCCGGTGCCTGCAGCAGTGCTGGATATTTCAGCCACACTTAGGAAGGCAAGAGAGGCTGCTCTTTATATGGAAGTAAAACTAGAAGAAAATCTATATATGCCTTGCCCTTAGAGATAGAGCTGTTATAAAATTGCCATCCTAGGATCAAAAAAGTGTGGTTTGCCTCTTCTAGTATACGTTGCCACCTGACAGGCAGAATAGTTAAAATGGGAACTCTTGGTGATACTTCTAGTTATAGTAGGTATAAGATATTTTGCTGTTACTTGCTGTTTTGTGGCACCATGTACAAGCCTCTAGCAGAGATTCAGACTCCAGGCCTTGGCAACACCTGCTCCACGACATCCTGCTTCATAAAAATTACAGTAAGTGCTGGTAGGACTTTTGCCTCGGTCATAATTTTCTAAATTAAATTTATTTTAAATTACTGAAAGTAGACCCAAAAGATTTTTTTCTCTAGCTCCTTATTCTCCTTCCCTGAAAAGTTAACTACCTGGCACCGCTTCTACTTGAAACGATCTTAGATTTTATTCATTCACACACATACACACATTCATTCTTTAATTAGGATTTGGGAAAAGCTAAAAGCATACAGCCATGTAAACTTCCTACAGATTCAAGACTAACACTGAGATTATTTCCAGTAGCATTTTCCATTTTGGCCCATCAGATCACTGAATCATTTAACCCGCAAGTGGATTTGCTCATTATCTCTCCAAATGAATGACACAAAAAAAGGCCGAAACACTCAGTACCAAACTCAGCTAAGAGATGCAAGCAGTAGTGCTCCCATCCAAGAAAACTTCGTTTTAAAATACATAGCCAGGTCTAGTATACATTTCAGTCAAACCACAACCTGCTTAATAAAGAAACAAAAACATACCAAAAAAGAGGTATATTAGCACAAGTATTCACAAAGCCAGAGTACAGTCATCTTCACAGGCAGCTAAGTCACCAAAGCACCCATTATAAGCTTCCTTGAGACCATCAACGTCCAAGCATCCCTGTAATTACCCCTGTAATCTTCTTATGTGCTCAAAAGTCTCTGCTAACACTAGTCATCAAAAAAAAAAAAAAAAAAAAAAAAAAAAAAAAAAAAAAAAAAAAAAAAAAAAAATCACTTTCACACATCTTGCAGCACTAACTCTAAAACCAGTAACCACGCTTTGTGGTAAAGGACCAGTTATCCTTTTAAGGGATAGGAGAAAAATATTAAAATCCAATGCACTATCTGTGGTCAGCAGYGCTAGTTTTAGCAGTTTCCATGCCCAGAGACATGGGATGTGCGTTCCTGTTTGCCAGGTCTCTGAAATGTCACATTATACAAACCACCTTAATATGAAAGCAAATGGAAGGTGTCTCATGCCATCAAAATATAAACAGTTAAAGGTCTGAAAAAAAGAGGTGAAGATAACATTAAACATATATATACACATATATAATATATACATAGTACATAATACATCAACATGTGTATGTTCTAGATCAGGTCTAAGGGTCCTCCCTCCCACACAGCTGAGCTTAAAGCTGTGATATTTTCCCAATTTAATAGCCTGAGACTCAGTTCTTATTTCAGTAATATCTTCAGACTATCTTCACACAACAGACCAAAATACAGGGAACCCCGCAGGGGTCCGTACTGGGACCAGTACTGTTTAATATCTTCATCAATGACACAGACGGTGGGATCGAGTGCACCCTCAGCAAGCTTGCAGATGACACCAAGCCGAGTAGTGCGGTCGACACGCCTCAGGCATGGGATGCCATCCAGAGCGACCTGGACAAGCTCGAGAAGTGGGCCCGTGTGAACCTCATGAGGTTCAACAAGGTCAAGTGCAAGGTCCTGCACCTGGGTTGGGGCAACCCCYGGTATCAATACAGGCTGGGTGATGGAGGGATTGAGAGCAGCCCTGCCAAGAAGGACTTGGGGGTACTGGTGGGTGAAAAGCTGGACAGGAGCTGACAATGTGCGCTCACAGTCCAGAAGACCAACCGTATCCTGGGCTGCATCAAAAGAAGTGTGGCCAGCAGGTCAAGGGAGGTGATTCTGCCCCTCTACTCTGCTCTGGYGAGACCCCACCTGGAGTACTGCATCCAGCTCTGGAGCCCTCAGCATAAGAAAGACATGGACCTGTTGGAGCGGGTCCAGAGGAGGGCCACGACAATGATCAGGGGGATGGAACGCCTCTCCTATGAAGAAAGGCTGAGAGACTTGGGGTTGTTCAGCCTGGAGAAAACTTTGGGGAGACCTTATTGCAGCCTTTCAGTACTTGAAGGGGGCTTATAAAAAGATGGCAGCAAACTTTTTAGCAGGGCCTGTTGCAACAGGACAAGGGGGAATGGCTTTAAACTAAAAGAGGGTAGATTCAGAGTAGATATAAGGAAGAAATTTTTTATGCTGAGGGTGGTAAAACACTGGAACAGGTTGCCCAGACAGGTGGTAGATGCCCCATCCCTGGAAACATTCAAGGTCAGGTTGGATGGGGCTCTGAGCAACCTGATCTAGTTGACGATGCCCCTGCCCATGGCAGGAGGGTTGGACTAGATGACCTTTAAAGGTCCCTTCCAACCCAAACTATTCTATGATTCTATGAATCACATAATGCTTATATTAAACTCTACTATGATTTCACGGAGACTTAAATCCTCACCTCCATCTCTCTTCTCCCTCCAGTTCCCCAATTCTCACTCAGCAACTTAAGTCAGGATGAAGATCTTGATGTTCTTGTGAAGATTTATAACATCCTGACCCATCTTAAAAATTCTAAGGGCCTTTGAGCATAGTAGGTGAAATAATCACCTTAAGGAAGGCTACAAGAAAACCAGCCAGAAATCATGATTGCAGGCATGTAAAAAAAGCATGCTGTTCCTCCTGTCAGTAGAAGGCAGCAGTGGAAAAAGGGCCCTCTGAGAAGCATGATTCTCAGCCCAGTCTCTGGGAGACACTGCAGCAGCCTCCTTTGTGGATCTGCTCCTACCAGCTGCCAATGATGCACAGTTCTGCACAGACCATAACCTAAAAATCACTATATTAAGCCTCATTTCCTAAGTGAGTATGGAGTATGTTATTCCACATTCTGTCCTCTCCAGTAACTTCTGGATCCAACAGCCAATTCAAAAAATACTCAACAGAAGTCTAGAAACTCACAAATAATCAGTTTCACTCATATTTCATGAACACAAGCATCTGAGATGAGGAAAGTAGTATAAATCAGTCCTTCATCTGCCCTTCTCTCCACTGAGTGAGGCTCAGGCAGAACTCAGCTTTTAACATGCCTTTTGGGAGCAGCTGGCTAGCAAACTTGCATATCCACAGCTCCAGACATAGCACCACACATACTGCTTCTTGCCCAGTACAAGTATTTTTTTTACATTGATCTGCTGTTACTGCTCTGGTTGGACAGAGCTAGAGGGAGGAGAGGGAAACAGGACACTACTGTCAAGGCACTGGGATTCATAAATTCTGCCCATCGTGGAACAGATTTTAGACCAAGTTACCCTTCCATCCACCCACCTAGTTCTGTTCTGTGCAGAAATCCCAAAATTCACCTGGTCACGACAGGTTTTTCAAATGGCTGCACAAAAATCTGAACCTAGTCACTTTAGAAAATGGATCCTTCCTTCAAGTTACTTCTGCACATGGATCAAGCAGCCAAAGACTTTCAGATGCAAAGCTCAACCTAGCAAACAATCCAAATGTCCAACACAAACAGAAGACAGTGGTTTTCCCCCAAATGAGAAAAGAAGCAATCATGTTTTCCCCAAATAATTATTCGTTAGGTAAGAAAAAGATTAAAACAATTGCTTGACAACAATGATGATAACACTATGAAACTGCTACATTATTCCAACTCTGACTCCTGTTCCCATTACTGAAAGACTCCACTTCACACACAGACGATGATGGCAGCCCTACAGCAGATTCCACATTAGTCGCAACAAAACTTTTCATCTGAAGATGATCATCTTTGATAGTCCCCTCTTCCACTAAAACTAATTCCTGTATTTCAAGGAAATCTGCCCTCTTCTAAATCCTGTTCCCAGCTCTAAACACTGCAAAAACTTCTTGACAGTAAGCATGGTTTCCTTCTGGTTTTAATAATGGAATGGTAATGTGTAACTCCAGCATTGCCTACGCTTCAGTCTGCAGCTTGAAGACCTCTGAAGATTGATTTCCTCTTTTGCTCTTACTGAATATTTTGTTCACTTCATAAACGAAATAATTTGATTAATACAAAATGTAAAATGAGCGTCTTATCTGACATGCTATAGAAGAGAATCAATGGGAGGGAAGTAGAGTTTATGCTTATGTTTTATCATACAGAGTTATAAACTAAAGAGGTAAAGCAGACTGAACTACCTTTATCACTTGGACTGAAGGCTGGAGTTACTGAGGACAAGGTACATGTTATTCTCTGCAAGTCTCCTGCAGTGAGTCAGATTTAAGTAATAGCTGGGAATAGAACGCATCACTATGCACTAGTCAGAGCACTGCATTCAGCATCACTCAGGATAAGAGAAAAGGATCTAGGATATGCATCTTCATTATTCTCCAAAGCCTTTTTGCCCCTAATTTATGTGCACAATTAAATTATGCATATATTCAAGCATTTAAGTTATTTAATGATTTGACTTAGAAAATCTCTAATTAGGCTTAGCAGTCCTCATCAGAGAGTTGTCATTACTGGATACTTAAAGCAGCACTGTATTATTTCACATTTGGAAGTTAGTCCTCTTAGCCTCTAAGGATCAGAAATTTTACTTCTATTTCCAAGCTGTAAGCTAAAATTCTGCACAATCTGTCATGGGATCTAGRTAAATACATCAAGTAGGCCAGATCTGGCCTAAAGGCAGGGCGTTGAGCTTTCTTGCTTATGCTACATTCTGGCTTGATAACTTAAAACTCCAGTATGCACAGGTTAGACTATGGAACTGATAAGAGTTCATAGTTTTGGGGGGGCAGAAGTCTAAAACCTATGGGTTATTTTCCCAAATCAAGTCACTGTACATGCAAAAGATTTAGTTGGGAGCTATATAAAAACAGAATAACCACCATCATTTTATCCATGTCATATCAGAAGCCAGGCTGTCAATACACTAAGCAGCAAAACTAAATTAACCCTTGAAGAGAACATGCTAAGACAGGGGAGAAAGCGAAACACCAAACCTCTGGTAAGCATCTGTTTAAAAAAGAATGTTTTAATATAAAACAAGGCCCTACCAGGAAAAGTTAAATAAAGTAGCCTAAACCAGTCTGTTATACTATGTAATTACTCAGAAAGCTATGCTGGTGCAGTACTATGACTAAGCAGTGTAATGATCTTTTGTGTGTCTCAAAAAAATGTAGGATTTGGCAGTCACCAGTTGCATGCCAGCTTTAAGTGAACTTTGATTAGCACTGCATCCAGGAATCCCACTGTGGTGAACCTTCCATCCCCTTCATCCCACCAGTAATTTAATTCCCATAAGGAGTTAGAAAGGCTAATGAACTAAACAGCTGCGTAGAGTTAATTTCCACATTCTCAGTGCATGCATGTTTCTTATGTTTCTTCCTATCTGTGCATAGGCATTTCTGTTGGAGGAAGTGGAGGAGGAGTAAAAGGCTGAAGAAAAGGAGAAAGTCAGAATTTGTCTGTTGCACCTCAGTGTAACAGTAAATGAAACTATGTGAAAATGCATTTATATGTTGAACATTATAGCAACAAGAACCAGACCAAAAAAAAAATTCTACAACCTCTAACTTTCTACTGTTTGAACTTTTGAAATAAAAACAAATTATTTTGCATTAGTAGCAGTTTAGGATTTAATTAAGTTTTTCTTTTAAACATATGAAGGCAGCATCCACTCTTTTAATTTAAGTAGTGATAGAAACTCCTGTAAAGTAGGTTATTACCTTCAACTAATACTAGCACCACACTTAAATTTAAAAGAGGATAGAAGACAGACCACAGTGTTTAAAACACTCTACACATCTCACCTGCAGCAGCTTAAAATCACATGTGTGGCCACTAATGATGCCACTAATTCTTTCCCGAGAGAGAACAAGGAGTGAAGAGAGGAGTGAGACCCACTACAAGGGAGAAACCAAGGAAAAAGATGCCATTTTTACAATGTCATGGAGCAGCAAGATAAGATGAAATCCCAGGAGACAACAAGACTGAAGAGATACTCTAGTGTCATTTAATTCTGTAGCTAATTAGCTAGCTAAACATAATTTTTGGCTTGATATTTGCCCAATAACCCATAACAGCAAGCAAAGACAAATCGGATGTAACCTCTTGCTTATTTCCTTACACACAGAGGAGTCTAAAAGACACACAAGATGTGACGTTTCCTCTCCATCTCAAAATACTTACTGAGGTGCCAAGAACAGAAGTACTGGAGCACTGCAAATACAATAAATGTAAAGTTTGAAACTGCACAGCATTCCAGATGACAGTAACCAGGAGGACACCAGGCTCAGTCTGGCTAAGCTCAGTTATGAACATGAAACAAGCACAAATGGTGCTTTACTGATTAAAAGCATCTCCATCTCAACAAACCTGCTTCTTTTGCATTTGATTTCAGAAACAGAGAAAAGAGATAATGTGAGGCTTTGATCTATTTGAGGGTACATTTAGCTGTTAACTCCTGATCTACCCTTTTTTCTATTTTCTGGTGCTCAGTTTTTTAAAACCTAAAAATGGTGCACTAGTTAGTACAATTCAACAGCAAGTTCCACTTGTGCTGGGTGATCTGCAGTGCCCTCAAAGTCAGTTTAACTACTGTAAACTTTGAAACTCTGCAAAATAGACTTTAATGCCCTGTCTTCAAGAATAGCTATGACATGCAGGAAAAACAGGATGCAATTATTTCAGCAAAATTGTTTAAAAGGTAGTAAGCATGTCCAAGGACAGAGCTAGGCTATACAGGTGAGCAGCCTACAAACAGCATAGAATTGGTAAAAGCAGAATGTTTTTGCTGGATTAGTGGGATGCATTGGCTCAGCGAAGAGCCCAAAGTGCACCAAAACCACTGAAAAAGAGGAGCTGGGCAACAGTCAGAGCACTGGAAGGAGGAAGTCAAGTAAGATGTCCCCCTGTTTCAGCAGCAGTAAACTGTTCAGTTAGCTCACCACCCTGAGAACCAACAGAATACTAACACTAAAACAAACAAACAAAAAACAACAACAACAAAAAAATAAAAAAAAAAAAAAAAGAGGGGAAAAAACCTTAAAAGGGTAAATTAAATGAGGCAAGTTTCAGGTTAAGTAGTTGAGCAGGCAAAATCTGTCTAGCTTATGCTATCTGTCTAGCTTATGCTCTACCTCTAGAGAAATGCAAATAAGTATCTGATGTTAACAGTAGTACAATTGAGTTGGTGGTGYTGAATGCTTTAAAAGTAAATTAAGTATTAAATTTGTTCTGCCTTTTGCTTTCTTCCATATGCTAACAATGTAAATCTAAACATCCTAGTCACTGGGTGTGGTCTATTTTAGAGGAGATTTTTTTGAGATTTTGTTTAAAAACAAATCACTGACATCAGCCTGACATTTCTTAGGACCAYTGCCACAATAAAACATTATCTGGCCTTCAGAATGAGGAAAACCACCAGGGAAACTGATTTAGCCTCCAAGCACTAGAAATTGAGTTTGCACAGGAGAACGTGTAGTTTTGTTTTTTAATATGGTGGGGTCCACTTTAATGATAGCATATTTTTCTAGAAGGTAGCTTTGATTCATTGTGCAGTCTTTTGATTTTGCTTTTTCTTCCCGTTAAGCTCTATGATTGACATACTTCACCTGTACCGTAACTGAATTCTGCTGATCAATAGAACCTTAAAGTGCTACATGCTTCAGTACTGACCTGGTTATCAACACAGCTATACCACAATATCTTCCTGCAGCTCTCACATGTCAGGCATGAAGACTCCACATCATTTACAAATTGCCAGTTTCTAAGCAAAGATTTGAGCCACAGTCCTCAGGGTATTACTCTTGGCTAATTCAGCAAGTCCAATTGAGAGTGCACCAAGTATGAGTCTGCTTTCAGAAACACAGGTTTGAAGATCATTAGAATAACTCAAACCACTTAAAAACAGTAGATTTATCAGCACCTCAGAATCAAAGCTTTAGAACGAAAGCATATAATGAATAAAATCTCTGCATTTTGTGACTTGCAACTCTTATTAGTCCTAGGTTCCCTGAACTCCACACCTGTGGCAGCACCAAGAAACCTCACCCTTTCCACCGCTGCACTTTCCCCTCTTTCTCTGTGTACTTCCATCCTCTCCTCAGAACACTCTCCTTTTTCTTGTCTATGAACTCAGAAATCTACTTTGCTCCCCTACTCAACTTCAAAAAAAGAATAACATCCTAGTTTAGATGATGCCAGATCATTAAAGCTTCTCCCAACAGTTGACAACCTAGCAAGCATTATTTTAGCTTCTCTAAAGCAAAGCTCCTACAAATACTCATCCTCGCCACCATTTCCTTTTCTAGCCCTGCCAGAGTCTCCTTTAATGCAACTACATGGCACCGCATCATGAAAACAAGACAGAGCTATATAGTAAAAAAATAACATGGACTTTTTTGTCCAGTTTGTTGTAAGCATCCCAGAAGGGCTGAGAAATCTTTCTTAAGACAGAAGTGCCATACAGGCTGCTGTAACTCCAGATTAACTTCTGTACATTCTACATTTAATGCTCTGTAAATTGTGAACGTTTTATTCTGGGTCCTCACATTCCCCTAACTCATTAAGACCATAAAATAAATATTAAACAGCTATTCTTTTTTATTTTTAAAAGCTGCAATGCATGTTAGAACAGTATGTTAAACCCTTGGGAGCTTAAAGGATCACTTAATCTAATTCCTTTTTCCTCCTTCTGTAAAATGTAATCATGACATACTATTGCAATGTAACAGCTGTGTTGGTGATACATTAAGATGTAATCCCTAAGACTGCTCAAAAACTACTACGTATTTTTTCCATTATGGCCTCCCACCTCACTACAATTCAAACAAAAGAGGGAGAGAGAAAATCGTTTTCTGAAATCTTAAATCTTGAGATCCACCTGCCACCCCCCTCCTCTTCCTCTTTACTCTTCCACATGGGCAAGCACAGATCATTTTAAATCCAAGATAGTCACAGCTTAGATGTACTCACCTGTATTCATCTAAATATTCAATGATGCAGCACTTCATCATTTGCAACGGCTTGTTATCTTTGTAACACAAGAGGGTATGATTTTTATCTATTCTTTTTATCTATTAGGAGGACTTTTATTATATTACCCTTAAGCTGATAAAGAGCTTCAGGAAGAGTCTTGCAACAGACCAAAATGAAAAAACCAACACCCTTGCTTACCACAGTAAAGAATATTCTGAGTATTACATAAATATCAAACATTTACAGACTTCTAATGAATACATCAAATGCAGCTTTCACTTGAGTAATAGGTAGCCTGTTTCAAATTAAAGGTTCCTTATAGTCATTCAGTTGGAAAGACAGAGACATCTGAACGTAACATACATACAGCTTGTTACTGCTTTGTGAAATCTGCAATAATTTTTGCTCAAAAAGATCCAAATATTAGTGGTTCAGAGATGGAGCAAGTGCCACTGTGCTTCCAGAAGACATACTAATCAGTGCCTAGAGTGCGAACACATTTCCCTGGGAGCTAATCAAGGTAAAACCTGACTGCTTTTCTCTAGCTACATGATTATTTCATGATTCCACAATAATACTTTGATATTCGTATAGTCCAAAGGGCTTTGCTTTCCAAAGACAGGTTTAATTTAGCATCGTATGTTTAGAGGCTCACCAGCCTGGCATTCTGAGAAGCCCTTTCTACCCTCTAGAAGAACTAAAGTCTTAAAAATGGGGATAAGGAGATAAGGAGCATTTTGTCTCCTGATTTTTAGGTAGTCATGTATGTTGAAGAAAAAAATGAAAAATTAAGAGAACTACACAATGAGAAGCACATGTTATTTCAGAAAATGTTTTAAGTTAGGAAAAAAAAAAAGAAACAAAACTCATGCTACACTTGAACTCCACATGCAAGGTTTTTGTTTAAGGCGGCAGTCTTTTAGTACACTAAATTTACTTCCATCCCTTTTCCCTTCATCAACAAGGGTTTGCATAACCAGATGTTCTTACACACTGAAGTTTACAGCTGCCCCATATGGAACTGCAACAATAAATATGCATAACTATGGAAACCAAAGCAAAGGTCAGGAAAAAAGTCAGTAGTTTAGTAACCTGATACCACAGTTTTTTAAGTTACTGAACCTACATCTTTCCCAAATGAACCTGATTACAAACTACATCAAACATATTTTGCATCCAAATGTTTCTCTCTATATTCTTAAAACCTAAAGTATACTTACTTTTTACTTAAAGTAATCTGTGTTAAGATTGAGCTTCTTCCTACAAGCTGCCAAGTGCTTTCTGCCAGAAACAAAGTACATTAATGTCGTGGTTTAACCCTGGCAGCACCTAACACCACGCAGCCGCTCGCTTACCCCCCCCCACCTCCGGTGGGATGGGGGAGAGAATCGGGAGGGCACGGGGAGGACAACTCGCGGGTTGAGATAAAAACAGTTTAATAATTGAAATAAAACAAAGTAGAACAGTAATAGTAACAGTGATAACAACAACAACAACAACAATATACAAAGCAGGCGATGCACAATGCAACTGCTCACCACCCGCCGAACCGAACGAGAGCCCGGGACCCGGGACCCAGCCCCCMCCCCCGCCTTAGTTTTTATACTGAGCATGACGTTACATGGTATGGAATACCCCATCGGCCAGCTGGGTCAACCACCCCGGCTGTGCTCCCCCCGCCAGCTTCCCATGCACCTGGCAGGGCATGGGAGGCCGAAAAGTGCCCGGTGCAAGCACCACCCAGCAACACCCAAAACACCAATGGGCCATCAACGCTCCTATTATACCAAACCCAAAACACAGCACACCCTCCCCAGCTACTGGGAAGAAAGTTAACTCTGTCCCAGCCGGAACCAGGACAATTAAGTACTCACTGAATTCAATGGGTTATCAGTGGTACACCTCAAAACCTAGATTTCCAAGATTATTCCCAGATCTGAGCTACATCTTCCTTTAAATAATCCTATGTTTATATTGTCCATACAGTGAGGACTTCAGTGAATAAATATCACCTGCTTTTTCTTTCTCAAACCATCTCCCTCTTTTGGATACAGAACAAAAAGTGGATACTAGTACTAACAGTTCAGTAACACTACAAACATAAGCTCTCTTGCCTTGAAAGTTACAAGGAATATTAAATAGAATATTTGCACATGTCACTACATAATCTTTTAGTGAGGAACAAAAGTAAAACACACCTGCARAAGCATGTTCAGCTAGTTGGTTGATTTACTAAGCCCACCAAACCTGTCACTTATCCTAAACTAACAAGGGTGCCCCCAGAAACACATACAACCTCCCTTTCTTGCTATTGGCAGAAGACTAAATCAAGAGAAATAGTTCAGTACAAAAATATTTTGCTCTTAGCTGTTCTTCCTTCCATAAGCAAGAAAGGAAATTTAAACCCCAACTCCATTCCACCCCTAAATTCAGTATTCTCCAAAATAAAGCCTTTCAGACTCGGTTGCAGGTAAGTACTCTAATAGGCATGGCTTATGATTTCAAAAGTAAGACTGTCAAATACTGTCCAGCTGAAATTGTGAAGGATTATTTATTTTTAGCAAAACTGTAGCTGAGTTGGCTCTGGTGGCACATTACAGAATTAGCAAATAGCTAATTGAGTAAGGCTTTTAATTCAGAAACCTATAAGGCAATTAAGCTACTTAACATAAAAATTGAGCATTTTCTGAGAGGTCCTGCCCAATATGAATGACAAACGTTAAACACTGGAGTTGTTCTTACAACAATAAGGTTGGGGCACAATGGAGAAGTTTAAATATTTAATTTAGACTGAGCTGTAAGTCATTGATTTTTTTACTGCTGCAAATCTGCAATTCAGCTAGAGCTAGACATGATACAATACATTCCAGCTGAAAGCATGGTGAATTTCTCCCACACAGAATGGGATATAACCCCCCTCCTCCCAACAACATCACCTGCTTTTACATGAAGATCTCAGGCCATAACAGAGTCAGAACGGCATCTGGGCCTGGATGAAGGTGCATCCTCTGCTCATCATTTTGCTCACTATTCAAAAAATGCAGCTTGATCACGTATCTGGAATATACAATTACAGCATCAATTTACACAAAACTATTCTTAAGAACACGCTGTGTTTTGAGAATGTCATAGGCAGGCAGAAGCTACTTTGCACTTAGTCCTTGTCGACGGTGACGGAGCATCACTCACCCAAAGCCAACACACTGAGGAAGTAGAGATATTAATATTGAAAAAAGAAACGTATCTGCATTTCTATATGCAGAGCAAGACAGAGGTTTTAGCTGCTAGCTCATCTAAAGCTGGAAGCAGTCCACCTAAAGCAGCTAAGGTTCGTTAATCCAACAAACATTCCAAAAAGGGAAAATTCTAACCTCTTCCAAGTCCAGCCAGTATTAAAGACAAATTATTCTTTTATTTTCATTTTTAATGATTCTTAAATATTCTGCTGAAAGTATATATTTAAAATTTAAGTCAGCCTTGCTGCAAAGTACTAGCGAGTCTTGGCATTACATGTGCTTCATAAAATTTACTTCTACTTTTCTGGGAAGCAAGAGGAGACCTGATATGTGCTCAAACTTTTTCAAAATCTTCCAACTTCAAAAGCTCAATACTTTGCCAGGTTCAAGGTTCTCAAGATTTAAGTCAAATTGGTCAACCAGCTAGTAGTGAAAAACCTGAACTGATGACATATGGTATGCTGTTGTGCGCCTTTAGATTACATATAAGCAAAATAAAACATTTGGTGACCTCATTTTGCTGTCACACAGACATGCATAGCCAGTTTTATAAGGAAGTCTGTTTATGTGCCATTTCCAGCAAAATCCAGAAGTGACAGGTGTCCAAGAAACATCGAAATGGAAACATTTCGACTACACCAGAAGAATGTATTCCCATAACACCATTCAAAGAGGAAGCAGCTCACACAGGACATGCTACAGCTGCGCACCTGTAAGCATTCTCTGGTCAAGCTTCCTCYTTCCAGCACTGTGGATGCATGGGTTGGCCAGGGCCAGGAGTAGAAACTGCTGGGCGGAGGAAGGATGGAGATTAAGAAACAAAGGGAAAAGGAACAGTAAGGACCTCCACAAGCATTACTGAAAGAGTGAGGGGAAGTGCTGCAGTCCAGCAGACTCAGTATATGCCTCCCTCCCACCCTGGACCAGAGAGGGAGGAATCCAGGCAGACCACCCAATGACCTGTGCCTACAACAAAGGAAACACCTCAACTCCATCAACAGGGATTCAGGAGGTCTGCATACTTGGGAATGAGCAGCAGGACCATCCACCAGGCACATGGGGCACCGGGGGTTGTACAGCAGGGGCTCAATGAGGCAGCGTGGTTGCTGTGGGGCACCTGTGTGCTGAGGAGCCTCCAGGGCCTGGTAAAAGTCCAGAGATCTSAAGAAAGATCTCATGTCAACTGGAAAGAGCTACATGTTGCATTAGAGCCACAGAAAAAGGGTACGTACGGTGCATACACCATATAGACTACTCGCACCATGGACAAGTTTGGCAGGGCCTGGAGGTGGGCAGAGCTGACCTGGCAGTGATGCTGATGAAGCAGGACCTCCCGACCTCCTCCAATGGAAGCTTAATGCCCCCCCCCCCCCTTTTTTTTTTTTGTAAATGACCACTATTCCTACTAGTCTTCCCCTTGGAGACGGACTGATGTTCCTCTCTAACCATCCTAAGAGCCTCCCCTAGGGAGAGAATGACAAAAAAGAGGGGAAACAAAATGATTTAACTGGACACAAATGAAAAAGGTCAAGGACAGTGAGGGTCAACATAAAGAGAAGGAACTGTAAGGAGGATCAAGCAGAGCAGTCCCAATGGCACCCACTGTTCTCTGAAAGGAAACCGAGTATTATACCTGAAGGATTTCTGAGTGATTTCTGATCTAACCTAGCAAGGCCATGCTTAAATTACTGAACAAGAGACAGGAGCATGTAAATGAGATAATTCAAGTCCCTGGCACATAACTATCTGAACGGGAATTAGCTTTAGAAAGTACTTATAAAACAGATTGCACCTCTATTGATTATTAAAATAAAAATGGTACACATCCTGCTGGCTACTTATTGCAGACTCCAGAGGACACAGTTTAACCATCTGCAAAGCAGCACAAAGTGTTTGAAAAACAGATTATGCCAAATCATTAACTGCAAGTGAACTAATGATTGGTTAGACCAAGTTTCTGTAATATTTGTCTTCATCAAGATTTTTAAAAGGCCAAAATCTCCACCAAAATAACAGCTTACAGAGTATTAAAAGGAAACATTCATCACACTGAAAAATAATGTTAAACACATCATTTCATGAAGCAGTCTTGTTTAGATGTTTAGCTACTCCATTACTTACCAGATTCATTTCATATTCCAACCATTACCTCTCGATAGAAAGTAGAGAGAAAAATCCACATTGACATGTAAGCAATTCAAATCAAATTTAGTGAAGTTGATTTCGAAGCATTTTCTGAGAACTGAAAAGAAGTTAATGAAATGGAAGCACAGCTGCTAACTTCTGCAGGAAGGGGGCTGCACCTGGGGGGCAGGAGGATGGGAATGGWTCACACTGCAAAAGTGCTAAATCACCTGTTTCCAATCTTACTCAATTGCTGACAGATACAGTTTAAAAAGTTCTAGTAAACTGACAGTTTAAGAACCCATTCTTTTTTGCAGATTTAAAAATAAATTTAATAGTCTGATGTCTTCTATACAGTAAGCTATTGTGAGATTGCAATAGTGTAGGTAAGAGTATCATGGCAGGAGAAGGAACAGCAAAAGCAGCTCTGGGAAATGAATTCCAACTAAACAGAGGAAAAAGTGAAACTAAAAAAGCAGGGTGCCTGCGGTAACTTCTAGAACATAATCTTTTAAATTTTTAAGGTTACTTTTTACATAGTCAAGGTAAACAAAAGTTTTAAAGGCAGGAAGTTCTCAAGTGAATAATAAATTAATGTTTAAATTCATGAAAATTTACTATATACACACACTTATTAAATATATAATGACATCTGTATACATATACAGAGAGAAATACCTGGACAAATAAAAATTTAGCCATCAGTATAGATAAAACTTACAAACAGAATTTTCTTCCTCCTTGATAATGAAGGCTTGAATAACTTTAGATACTTGCTAATAGTATATTAGTTTTATTTATGAACTAGGAAGTAAAACAGGACATGTGGAGCACGCTGCTGAGATATAGGTGACCTCATTTATTTTCTACTGTATATGGGCCTGCCACCCACCGAAAACAGAAAAAAATAGGACAGCTTTTTAAAGTTCAACTGGCCAAGACTGGACTTTCTGCCTTGAAATCAGAACTCTGAAAGCTAGAATGATTTTGTTTGTGAAAGTGTTGTTGGTTTTTTGTTTTGTTTTTGGTTTTTGGTTTTTTGTTTTTTGTTTTTTTTTAAACTCTTTATATCAGCATTTAAAAAACAGGTTGTGTCACAAGTGAAGAGTGATTTGAATCATTTACCATGACTTCAAAAAGCCTACTTTATCACTGAAGGGTAGCAAGATTCCCTAGTTAGTCAAAAGACACCAGAGTTTCAAAGAATTTAAAGTTCAATAATGCTAAAAATGGTATGGAGTTAACCATGCCAATCAGAACAATAACTAAAAGATGATGCAGCAATATTTTCCCTAAAATACTAGCCACTTTCACACTGAAGTTAGACACCCTCATCATTTCTGAGGTGTGATTTGGTGGAAAAGATTACAATCCTGACAGTCTCCCACCAGGTGAAGCTTTGGAAGGGGGAAGATCAGCCTTTTCTGTTCAGTGCGGTAATATGCCTTTTGTTTGCAGTGGGGAATGCCTCATTCTCCATTTTGTGTCTCTATTTCAAAATAGGGTCACTGCTGACAAGTGCCTTAAGACTTACCAGTTTTCTGAATGATCACCCAAGCAGTCTTTAACCTTTTTCTTCTTAAACTGTTCACTATGGCATAAGCCCAGATTTTATCATGTTAAAAAAAAAAAAAAAAAAAAAAAAAAAAAAAAAAAAAAAAAAAAAAAGGGCCACAAGCATTGAGAAACTATATGTGAGGTAATCCTCTTTTCCTCCAAGACTAAGATTGCTATTTTATAATTAGGTTTTTTTTCTGCATATGTAAAATGTATTTCCAAACATTTAGCTCCCAATGCAAATGAACTGACAAAGACAGCCTGAATGCTGCTCAGTTGCTACAAAAGCCATCCTGCCTTCTGCAGCCCCAGCTCTCGCCACAGACATGTCAGGCACCTTCTATGAATTGAATGATTATCTCTTCCTTCCTCACTACTATGATGGCCTGAATTTAAAAGCACAGAGGAAACAATACGTGATTGAATCACCTCTTCACCAAAACCATAACAACATTAGAGAATGAAGCAAACAACACTCAAGAGGGGTCCAATTCACCTCTGGCCTTGTAAAGTTATTGTTCTTTGTATTTGTGCTTATAAAAAATACCATATTAAAAACACCAATATAAAAATACCTTTGGGAATCAGTATGCTCTCTTAATGGTAAATACTATGGCAGACAGATTGCATCACTTGTCAATAAATAGATGCTTTTCTGTCAGTAGGTCAACTCTTCTTTGTCTATGCACAGACTACGTAAGCTGCTGTGGTAGGAGAATGAATAAGGAGGAAAGAGGGAACACAGCCTGCATGAACCCCTTTCTGCRTACCACAGGCCTGGCAGGACACATGAGCTCAGCAGCAGGGCTATGAAAACAGAACCAGCAGCATAGCAGCATTTGCATGAACTAGCAAACCCTTCAATGTCCAAGCCTGTTCTGCACAGAGCAATCTTGGACATAACCAAAATCTCAAACAAATTTTAAACAGTTATATTGCTGAATTCCTATCACAGAAAGGAAAAAATAAAGGTAAATAGCCATAATTGGAAGACAGTAGTCAAAGCAAACAGCAAGAAAGGGTCTCCCTCTCCAGGTTTTTGCATACTTTGGTATCCATCAGGATAGACAGGAGAGACATCCCATACTATTTGCTTTAGCATGCCTCTCTCGCCTGATTACCCACCAAAATATCAATCTTGACAAAAGCGAATCTTCAGAAGGAACTCAAAGTGACTTGTGGATGAGCTCTAAAAAAAAATTTTCTTACATGAAGGAAGCATGCAGCCACCTCCATGAAGAGCTCAATAATTAACACCCGTAGCTGGAAACCAGGAAATTATAGGGAACAAGAAATTGAGATCTTGCAGTGTTAATTCAAAGCTCTAGAAAGTGGTTTGTAAGATAATTAATACAATGGGCCCCACCCTGCAGCAAGAGGTAAATAAAGGAGAGGTTTTCTCCATTGCATTTAAAAACCGGGAAAACATCACTCTAAGCTCAAATTGTACATAAAACCGCAAGTATTAAAATCTGTATTCTCTTCCTTCTTTGCAAACTCAAGAGATCTTCTCTCAATCGAATTACTAATGGAATAGCAATCACAACAATAAAAAGCCTTTTTGAATAGCCAATCTACAAAATCCATTTTCTGCCTTATTAAAAGGGTAAAATGTTTGTGGGGGCAGTTTTTCTTCCCTTGCTAGTACACCAAGTGTCTTCTTTCAAAACCATTATTATTTATTCAATATTTTCAGCCACGTAGATACTTTGGGAAGATCTGACTATTGATTAAAGCAATAGATATAAATCAGGGGGTACATGGAGAGGTCTGCAAAAGGCATCTCTGTAAAGCCACTTTCAGGAATCRAAGGCCTGGCAAGGCGTATTAACTGAGACACGCTGCTATGAAAACTTAACTACAATTTCTTCTCCCAAGTTTCTTATTTCATTTGAGTCTCTCACAGGCCCATGGTTCCCAGATGTAAAAGAAGCTAACAGATACTAAGATGACAGGTACTTTTTGAGAAGCACTGAATGTTTCCCTCACCTAAGCCAGGACACTCACCAGTGTGAAGTATTATACAAAGGCCTCAGCCCCGCCTCCCTGGGAACACGCTGGTTTAGCCCGTATTTAGTGCCAGCAGCACCAGACCTACTTTACATACCTTACTTTTGCTAAAGGAAAGTGCTATTGTCTACATCAATTCTCATTCCCTCTCAGGTCCTCCAGAATTTCACTGTTGGCTAGCTAAGGCTCAAAATTATTGTCCACATCTCTTGAATGCTCCACTGTCCGAAAGAATTTTATGTGCAAACAGGGCAAACTAGTCACATCAAATAAAGTTAACTTACTATTTAGAACAGCACTCCCCCAACAGCAAAGACAGATGGACTCACACAGCCTTCACCGCAAAAAATTCAACACATTAAAATAAGCTTTATGGTGCAAAGGAACAGCTTTTACTCCAGTGCTGAATCTCTCACAGGACTCATAGTTTAAGTCAAGAACATTTATCTAGATTAAACTGTGGTACAAGCAATCTTCAGCAACTTGAAAGAAGGTAGAAAGCAGGGCCTGAAAAACCTAAGTGTCCTAGCACTAAAATCTTCCAGACACTCTGATGAGCTAACAAAGGTTAGTGGCGCCAAGATGTCTAAGCCCTCAGCGTTGATGAGAACATCTCACTGTTTCCCATTTACTGTAACGCTTGGACATTTAGGGAGATGTACAGTTACAAGCATACAGACTTTTTTCAAAAGATGACGTTTTGGGGGAAGACTTCCCATTTTATAAAACACCATTTTCATAAAATTATGAATTTAGTACCTGAAAGTCCACTTTCGCCACTAGCTCCACTACCAACACCATGAATGAGCCAGTATTGTTGAGAATACAATAAGCTGATGTAAAAGGGAGCTGAACCAACCCCACCCTCCCCTCCAGATTCCCCCGAGATAAGGTTGTGCCAAAATCCTATCAGATGTACTTTGATTGTTCTTAATTCTCCAGTGTTTCAGACAGTATGAACTGAGGCACATCTGCATTTCTTTATTGTCAGAATAATGACAGGATAATGGTGCTGGCACTAGGCCAGCCATTTTTTGAAACATTGTTGGCACAGACCATATTTGCAGTACTGTGAGTAAATGGTCTTGCCTGACAGTAACGGAACAAGTCAAGCAAATACTGTAAGAGAAAGTTATCCCTAAGTTTCCTGCATTTGTAAATAACTCCTTATTAGTTAAAATCTTTGTTATTGAGTAGTCCACATAACTGTTTTGAGACTTTTCTGAAAAGTGACACCTTCTGTATACAGAGCTAGAGGTGCTGTGAAAAGAGAAAATAGACCCCAACTTCCAACACTTATAAAACCAACTCTGTACATCCAGAAACACTTGAATGAACTCCCTAAGTACTTACCAACTGACTTAATACCAATGTATTTTTGAATTGCAGAACAAGAAAGCTGAAAAAATTTATATCACATACAGAATATGTCCTTGTGATGCACTAACAGCCCATAAATACATTAAATAAACTACAAAGTAGAAGTTACTCTCTTTCCTCCCTCACCATTTCAAGGAAGAGCTTGTGCACTTCAGGTTTTCTTACTGTTCTCTCAGAAATAAGTGTATACTGAAGAGGAGATGGCAAAGCCGTAAGTCAAATCAATACTTAACTAAAAGGCCAAAGGACTCTAAAATATGGAAAGCGACTGTGCCAAGGCTATTTGTGAAATTAAGAAAGCGATGGCCAGGCAAAGCAGATGCTTTTAGCACCATACAGCCTTCAGACTTCTCGCATATGAAAGTATTTTTTATTCATATAAAGGCTTTTATGGAAGCAAGTTATGGAGCAAGTTTATAGCAAGTTATGGAGCTATACAACCTAAATAAGCTTTTGAGAGATTCACCTCTGGGTGCTCATATCTGTAACAGGTTTCTGCTACATCTAATACTCTCGTGCTCAAATAAGGCTGTCATGGAAAAGTCTACAAGTCTTACCTCGACACTGTTCAGGTCAAAATATAAAAACAGACAGTAACTGGATTTGTTTTTTAAAATGAAAGATTTAACAGAAACATTTTAGCATCTTGTGGTTTATATGACATTAGAAATATTACTATGTTTAAGATATGAAGTTGGTTAAGATATCTAACAGAAGTGTAATTAAAGAAAGGGTATTTACTTGGCTTAAGTTTACCTATACAGTCATACCAAAACTACCTATGTTTGTTATAAATTACCATAATACACTTCAGCTGAAGTAGTTTCAGAAGCCACGTGAGCTCTCTCCAGCTCTTGAAATAAACAAGGCTAAAGATTTCCTGAAACAAATAGGCTTACCTAGTTGTAACAAAAATCCCCCAGGAACTCTCCACAGCCACCATGCTGGGAGCTGTAGAGATAAGAATTGGCTGGAATAAAAAAAAAGGATTCATGGAGAGAAAAGAAAAACCACCAATGAACAACAAGAATTAACAGGGAAGATCAGGTCCCATTTGGGACTCACATCAGAAGCATCGATACCATTGAACATCCTTCAGTCTGCGTGTGTCTGTCTAGGAAGGAGCAAAAAGCACATGTTTTTTCTGGAAATTTCTTTAGTTTAGGCAGCACAGGAGAAGTATCTAGGGAACTACTCCTGAAACAAATCTACCCACTACTCCCTATCTAGCTAGTATGAACCGAGTGAAAAAAAACTAAGCCCAATTTCATCAACGTGTCACCAACCACACAGAAGTTTAAAATTAAGGAAACTTCTGGTCTCAGAATAAATAATTGACCCTTAATATAAACGGCACAGGGCTGGATAAGGCCAACTTCCACAACAGAGAAACTACAGCTAGCTGGAACTTTTAACTGCCCCTGATCCTGGAATCTGCAGGTGGCCTGGTTCTGCCAAAACACATCTCAAGGATCCCGCGCAAGCACTTCTGTGGGGAAAAAGCAACCGGCGCCTGACACAGGCAGCTGGTCCGCCTGGAAGCGCTGCAGTCATAGCTCAGAGAAACAAAAAGTTTCCTTCAAGCGTGGACAGCTTTCTTTGGACTCGCCCTTCAGCCTGATAATAAACCATTTATGTGCTGCACAGTTAGTAGTTCAGGCACTCGGCTCTTCTAACTAAGCTTAATAACTTGATTTGGTACCAAAATGCACGGCTTGATTTTGAATGCAGCTTTAGGTTGATTCTGAAGAAGACTAGGCTGCTTATTGATTATCTAGAGTTAGGTGTGACCCAAGGTCTCTGAAGAGTTACTGGTGAACTAGCAGTGCTGGGGATAGATACAGTGCTCCCCCAAGCTGTAACCATCATTTTCAAACACAGTAGTGTTTACATTCAAAAGCTCTCAAGAATACCATGATGAAGAGCATTCTGTAATTTAGCACCAACTGGGACCATACTTGTGGCAGTACTGCAACATATTTTTAGCTCATTTCACCCTCCCATGTAACATCTATGCACTCCAACACAGAAGCCTCCTACTGTAAGCACTTTGGAGGCTCATGCCTCCAAGTCATTGCTCAGGATGGGCCACAGGGAGCAGGCAGGGAAGAGAGTGACAGAAAGACATTAAGATGCTACACTGATGTCCCACCATACCTGAAATATACTGGTGGTCTCAGCCCAGTTCCTAGAGGGCTGGTGACTGCTATCCACAATCTTTTTGTGTCTTTTCAATTAGCATTTCCAGTTGAAAACCTGAATAGCAAAGCTATGAAGAATAAGGGGCCTTGAACAGTACTACTCTCTCCCATCACGGGGCCAAGTTCGCATCAGCAATATGCTGTATGGGGGCATTTTCTGTCCCTACTATACTGCAGATAACTAGGAAACACATTGTTTATTAATAATAATGTTTATTGTAAAGAATTTATGGAAAAGCCAATGTTAATTGCATGTTATTTTACAATTAAAAATACAGTAGCTGTTTTAAAGTTTATCTCATTGTTCTATGATGCAAGTGCAAGCTTCTATTTAAATAATGCACCTCCAAGAAAAACCATGAATAGACAAGTGTAGTTCTTCATTCAGAAAACTTGTATTGTAGAGAGCTGTTGATGTATCTTCCTACTCAAAAAAGAACTTGAGGGGGGGCTCTGTTAGGATGGAGAGGGGAGACAGCATACTTGCCTATCTGGATCAAGGCATTTATTCATATTACTGTGATAAACATTAACTCGGTGTTGAAAAAGTGATATTGAATTGTTCGGAGGTACAGAAAACTGCAGGTCTTCAACCCCTCAGCACCTGCATATTCACAGGAGAATTCTGTGCTCAATATAGAGATTACAGGCAAAGCCATGGTACATCTAGGATATGGACATCTGAAGGAGACCTCTAAAGAAGAAACTAGAAGTTATCAAAGTTATACAACTAAGTGCACATAAAAATCCAAACAGTAAGAATGCCTTCAATTATAAAAGCCATGACAGATGCTACAAATTTATTTCAATAAATTCATTATTGCAGATTCCTTTTTGGAGGAGGGCAGGATTTTTATTTTTAAGGAGGTGCAAGCTGGCTGAAAAAGACCAAGTTTATGAACATCTTTAAAACAGTCTTGAAGTGTTTACAAAATTAACTGCTGGGCCCTATGCATCATTCAAGCCTTAGTCATGCAACAGCAGTGTTCTTCCTCCTCACCATTTGAGTTACCATAAAGCATGAATATGTGATATAATTAGGAAAAAGAAAATGCATCAAGTCCCTTTTTTTTTTATTAATTGAGAGATTTTAGTGTTTAAAAAAAACCAGCATGGACTAATTTACAGAAGCAATAGATAGTTAATATAAACATGTATGTCAAAAGAAATAAAACTGTGGGTTTTGTTTAGTTGAAATTTCTGGCAGAGTTTGAGCTGACAAATTTACATAGCCACAAGAATGTAAAAGGCACTACTGGGAATTGTAGCTGAATAGAGAGCACTAAGAATCCCCTGCCTACCTCTGAACTATTTATGTTGTATCAAGCAATATCTCAATTAACCTCTCGAGCAATAGCCAGACCAGCAGCAAGTTACAGTTCCACAGTACTGGCTGCTATATAAAGCCAAAAGACAATTTACCTTATCTTTCCCTACATGTTAGGATAACTGCGTTAGTCTTCCTGCAACCATAATATAGTAACAGTAGAATCATGCTATCTCTGGAAGTTAAGTTTCATAAGGCTTCATACATATTTTGGCCCATTTTAAGTCACCATTTACAGAATGGATCCTCAGTCCCAAAGTTGTTTTCTACAGAAGCTTTTGTCAGGGTTTGGGTTCATGACCATTTTCTTTTTCCCATGTTGTTAATAAGAATAATTTTGGCCATTACTTTTTAGAGGCAGTTGACACCCTGATGCAGAACAGATACTCAGCAGGTATATCCACAGAGCCAAAATTGTTCAAAACTCTCACCAGGAATGAAGAAATACATTGCTTCAGGCATGGAGGCATGACCTACTGGTTATCTTAAGAAGTCCTTCCCATAACATGCTGTTCACTGTGCTCTATTAATGCTAAATATAGTCTGCATTTATTAAAACTACACATAGTAAATGGCTAGAACTCATTACAGCTCAGGTTTCAAAATATTTCTGGACTGCCAGAGAAATGTATTAATAGGAAAAGCAGGCAAAGAAGCGGGGCACACAGATGACAAAAAAACCTTTTATGCATTAGATCAGGTCAAAAACCTCTGTAGTCCTTTTCCCTTTCTTGAACTTTCATGACACAGCAAAGGAAGGAAAAAACCCCACTAACGTGACAATTCTCTCTTTTCTTCATATCATCATAAAACTGAGCAAGTAATAGTGCAGACAGTTCACTTCTCATTATTTTCCAGAGAACTGGAGTCAAAATAATCCCGATCAGACTGAAAAACAAGCACTCTTACGCTCCCTTCCCCAGTTCTAACGAAAGCAGCAGCTTTACCTTACAATGCACATCTCACAGGAAAAACATGACAAACAAAAAAAATAATCAAGGAGTGACATATATCTCAACATTTCAGGAAGTTCTTAACTAAAATACTCCTTTGCCTTCTTAAATAACTCCCTGTAGGACTGTCAGTACAACCACCCCATCCTCCCAATGCTCTAAAGGAACAGTGGGATACACATTGCAGATTACATACTTGAAACTCCCACTCTTGGTTTTACTTTGCCTGCTTTGGTACTCTCAGATCAAGAGTTGGGAATCTTTTCCATATTGGAACCACATACTAAAAGTAAGACTCCCATTTTAAAAAGGAACATCATTTCACATGGCATAATCTTAGATTAGGCCAAATAAGGTCATTTCAAGCTTTTAAAAATGGGAGTAGATAAAAAGAAGAGATGACTCCTTTATCTTCCTTTGAAAAGCACCACTCCTCCAAGCTTGCATTTGCTTCATGACAGCAAACACGAACAGAATGACAAATCTCTCCTCTTTTAATGGTTCAATTTAACTGACAACAAAATGCACTCCTGTAATCACAGAATGGTTGAAGTTGGAGGGGACCTCTGGAGGTCATCCTGTCCAACCCCCCCTGCTCAAGCAGGTTGCCCAGGACCATGTCCAGATGGCTTTTGAATATCTCTAAGGATGGAGACTCCACAACCTCCCTAGGCAACCTATGCCAGAGCTCAATCACCCTCACAGTAAAAAGGTGTTTCCTGATATTCAGAGGGAACCTCCTGTGTTTCAGTTTGTGCCCATTGCCTCTGGTCCTGTCACTGGGCACCACTGAAAAGAGCCTGGCTCTGTCTTCTTTGCAACCTCACTTCAGGTGTCTATATACATTGATGAAATCCCCCGAGCCTTCTCTTCTCCAGGCTGAACAGTCCCCAGTGCTCTCTGACTGGAGAGATGCTCCAGTCCCTTCACGATCTTAGCAGCCCTTTGCTGGATGCTCTCCAGTATGTCCGTATCTGTCTTGTACCGGAGAGCCCAGAACTGGACCTGGTACTTCAGGTGTGGCCTCAAGAGTGCTGAGTAGAAGGGAAGGATCACCTCTCTTGACCTGCTGGCAACACTCCTCCTTAGTGCAGCCTGGGAGACTGATAGCCTTCTTTGCCTTTGATCTCAAAGGCTAGCAGCATCCTCTGTTTTGTGTTTGCATGGTAAAAAAATATAATGGTAGAAAAATAGTTCACAGTGAACAAGCATCTGTGTTTTTAATTTTTTTTAAATACTAGGTTTCCTTGAAAAGAGGATATATTAGGACATCGCTATAGCATGCATCTTTCATGCACCTATACAGAATACAATGCTAGTACTCGAAGTTACACAAGGAAGGGGAAGATGAAGCTGGTCACTTTTTCAATTAAAGAAATTCATGCCATACACAGTGAAGTAATTCTCAAACAAAAATTATTTATAACAGATGACTGCAAAATTACCTCTGAGCAGTCAGACTGCAGTGGATCTTTATGAAAACAGGAATAAATAGCACAGTGTTTACCCCTGAAGTAATCTTTTTCTATTAAAAAAAGAAGAAAAAACAGAAAACACCTTTTGACAAATCCTTTCTCAAACTCAAGTTTTCCATTAACTTCAAAATGTTAACGTTTAGCAAATCTTTAGACACGCAAGAACAAACGAGAGCTTTAACTTTCTAGCTAAGATTTAAACAAACAGAAAGGGCAAAAGATGTCTCACATCCTGTGCGTTCCACCAGTACACGTACTCTGTTTCACTGTAGGTTACTGTGATGCTTTTATCCCCACAACATCTTTTACTGCTTGTTTGTTCATTTCAATTTTATAAATGGACTGTTGTGCTGCAACTAATTCCCTCAAGGCCAGCCACAAGCTAAGGACATTTTCCCTGTTCCACCCCATCTCTCTATTTCAATGGACTACTCTTGCTTATGACTAATAGCACATGAAGGAAACCCTCCACAACTTTGGTGTTTAAAACTTGTCAATTCTTGCAAACTACTAGCTGCTGTTTAGCCAAGCCATACACACAGCATTTAGTCATTTTATTTAAAAAACAAATCCCCAAAATTACTGCACTGGAATTAAGTTAATGCAACACCCTTTCACAGAAGGAGTAAAAAAAGTAACAAAAGCCTAGCTCAAAAGCAACCTAGTGCTGTGACAGCTGAAGCTGTAAACAGGCCTGCTGTTAAAAGGGCCTGTTATTGCCGCCAAGTCATGAAGAATGGAGATACAAATATTAAAGTACTACCTAAAAGGGTGCACTTTTCTTTATCACAGGGCCTTGCTTCTCCATTCCCATCAGAAGGAGAAATCKGACAGGAACAGGACAATGCAGTGTCAAGAGTCTTGTCTGATATGCCTGATCATCAAATGTGTAAAAGAGGCACAAGAAAACTGCTTTTGTGTTTATAATTTGCCCAAAACTGACATATTTAATACCCTACTGAATTACCTGTTATGTAACATGTCACTCAGTCAAATCCTCCAAAGCAACATAATATCTCTTTCCAAACTACTAAATAATTTGCTTTTTGCGTACGTCTCCTGTCACATTCAGTAAATCTACTTAAGGTTTCTCTCCCTGCAACAGGAAATTGCCTTAACTGATGCATTCCATTAAAGCAGACAGCCAGTACTCGGCTTTGAATTGCTCCTTTGTAAAAAGTCTATGAAACACTAAAATGAAAACTCTACCATATCAACATGCACTCTACAGACTAAAATAAGTCAGATTTAAGCAGATGACTCATATAATATCAAGTCTGCTTTGTAAAGAAAAATGCATTTTAAAGACTGCTATTAGAAATTTTTTTTAATATATATAAGGGCAGGTGTTGAAGTCTTTAGGATCTCTACAATAGTCCTATTATGCCGCATCCGTTACTGCTTATTTTTACTGCTCAGGAATCCTGAGGACCCTGGGAAGCCATTTTCAAATAGTAGATGGAAGCAAAGCTTCAAAAGGCTTCCCCTGTACACAAACATAATTGTTTATGCACAATATATTCTTGCATTTAATCTAACTATACCTCCATTTTGCACTGTGAAATTAAAAAAACTGTTCCCTTCCTAGACCACAAGCAGGATAATTTGGTTGTTTATATTTCCCTACCATACCCCAACTGCCCTTTGTATCTCTTAAATTCCTTAGCCTGGATAGGCAGAAGGAACAGCTTTTAATAACTCTTTCTGGTTTTAGCTTTTTACACATTTAAAGAGTCCTGCATTTTCTGTCGTAACTTTTACATCATATTTATATCTATTTCACAAAATACTAATAGAAGGGTTTATTACTTTCCCTGTTTCATGCTGGTAACATTTCCCTTTCAATCCGATTTGATAATTGTTGACTCTCCAGCACAGCATTTCAGCATATTATGCAAACCAGTTTTTGCTTAGAGCACAGCTTGTATAGTACTTATGATGTTAGATAACTGAATAACATCACTGGTGAAGACCTGCACAGGTCTGTAAGCAGGCTGTACCCAGTACTACAACACAACCTGCCAGCTCTGCAGCAAACATGTCCCTTTTGAAGTTTCCCTAACAGTAGCATAAGGTACTGAAAAAACCAATATGAACTACCATTCTCCAAAATTCAGAATATTGTATTTCTTTAGTAAGTCTGTTAAAAGTTAGGAAATCTAAGATTAAATATAGTGACTCATTTAGGGACTTAAGTAAGACCATGAGGGACCACATGTGATGAGAAGACCAATAGCAGTTCTTAGGTTCCAGCTTAAATGCAAAGAGAATTCTGAACATTGAACTTAAATGACATGGCTCACTAAGTAATTTACAAGTAAATGTCAATAAAAATGATAATAATATACTTCATATAAGCTTATATATGCTTCCTATTTTCAAAAGCTTTAAGATAGACCTGAAAGCAAAATTATTCCATTCCCTCCCTGTACATACACCCGTTGTCACTTTTTATGTTGCTTTTAGCCAGACACAGTCCCCTTCCTCCTCCTTTCCAAGAGCTGGAAAGTACATTTCCAGAGGCTATTTCACAGAAGTGATGTCTTGAAATTGCTTATGCTACCCCATCATTCAGATACACTGATTTATACAAGAAATCGGAGCCAGTGCCTTAATGTTCTTTCAAATACACCTGTATTAACATCAAAATATTTTGACTGAAACATTAACTGTTTTTATTCATTACTCAGTTATGAGGTCTTACTAAGTATCCACCGATTTGCATAACTGTGTGCAGACAGTTCACACCAGCTATATAGCATATGATTTAGTCTGCACATAAAAAGGGCTAAACTAAAGTCAAGTCAAATTAGTCTGCACTTGCCAACACACATACACCCCCATTGCTTCAGGTTCATTGACACAGAATAACTCATGAAGCCACGAGACTTTGAAATGTTCAGTACTAAAGACACACGATCAACCTGTTGACTCCAAGCCCCATTAGAAAACAGCTGCATTGTAGAAGAGTATAATCTGACCAACAACATTTTACACGATGGTAAGTACAGACTGGCATAGCTGAGCTTTTGACACCAGCAAGGTAGCTGTCAGGAACACTATCAGGCAACAGTTTGCAATCCCCACTTCACCTCCAGCCCCAATGTTTGCTAAACAAAATACATGCTTTTGATCTTTCAGAATTCACATATTACAAATCTGTGACATGCTTAGTCTATTTGCTCTACTAATCAGCAAGTAAACTCACAGTAAGGCTTTTTCCAATTAGTATCTTCTTTGTTTAACTTTCTAGGGGATGCAGAAATTGGTGTTCTCGATTGTACGAGGACACAACATAGCATGCTTTTCAGTCTCTAACAGCAGCCAACACCAGACACTTTGCCAAAAGATGCATGAAACTGCATGCAGTAAGCAACAGTTGGGCAAGTAGCCCACCAGATAGATTTTTAAGCCTTTGCTGGTTAAGAGACAGCCTTATACCAGGACAATTCAGTTCTTCCAAAACTTGGTGGTTTATAATCCAAGTCCATTCTGGAAGGACCAGCTTTGCTGAGCCAGCAGGAATTATGCACAGCCTTCACAGTTACAAACTATGGCAGCACACTGCACGTGCTCCCTGTGAGACCAAAAGATAGTGAGAAGAGGCTCATGTCTGGGACCTTGTGTTTTCCTTGGAAAAGTCTGGGCAACTGCTACTCGTGGTCAAAAGAAAAAAGGCCATTTAGAAAGCCAAGCACATACAAGGAAGCACAAACACTTATGTCCTTTGCAAGGCTTGACCAGCTACTGCAGCTCTGCATGTTCTCAGCATTGTTATAAGGCTTGTACAACTGCTTTACTCATGGCCTTTTGTGCTCATCACTGCTGAAACCTGTTCTGGATTTTCCTCTATTTACATATCGGTATTAGGTAGATAACAGTGAACACAAGCAACTTTTGCAGCATACTTCATTTTATCTTCCCCAAGAAGATTACTACATTCAAGTTAATTACGTATATAGATACAATGACTGTTTCCAAGAGTAGGTAGCAAGTAAAGTATATCACCAGACTACTAGCGCAATGAAGTTTTCAGAGAACTTACAAGAGAGTGCAATAAAGCTAGATAACCTGGAATGTATGGAGATTTCTTCAATTACATTCCATAAGCTAGCAAGCAACTTAATTAAACAGATTTCCATCAACACATAACTATTTTTATTCTCAATTCTGCAGTCATTATTTATGCAAATAATCCTATCAGCTCTAACAGAAGTTACTTGCTATGAGAGAGAAGCAAGCGTTATGCTACTTATGTAACTGAGAACTGTGTTTATCTCCCGTATTAAGGATACACACCAATATAGATATGGAACCTATGTTACTAAATACAGCTGGGAAGTCTTCCTTTCTCTTTGCTCAGGGGTTACAAAAGAAAAACAAAACATTATAACTATAATATAGTATATATTATATATTACATAGTAAAAAATAAGAACCAAACCCTCTTCCCACAAACCTTCTCCTTAGGGAAACCTTTTGGTTTTTTTYCCCCCCCTAACAAAATAGCGGTAATTTTCCTATAGGTGCTGAGGCTCTCTAGAGAAATTTAACTGCAATTTTAATACTGAAGAAACAAAACTCAGGTTTCTTTAGGACAGCAAAGCCTGCCACAACCTTGGGAAGTGGTACTGAAGAGTTCAAGTGAAGATACACCGAACTGAGGGCAAGTCCAGAGACCGCCCACAATACAGCTCTCGGGCAAAGAGTTTGCCAGCGTGCTAATCCTTCTCACTGAGGTCACTGTCATCAACAGTGCAATCTGGAAAGCAAGTGGAATGATACCTTTGCAGAAGCTCAATGGGAAAAGCTACTGTAAGTCAATGCTTTAGGTAACATTGAAATTGCGTTTTGCTGCCCAATAAAACAGCAATAATCATAGCCCTAATAAATCTCACAATACTTCTACAGAGCCAGTGAACTCATTCACAGCTGAGATAACAAAAAGGTTCATCAGTATCAATGGAAAATTAACCTTAGTATTTTAATTCTAGTGTAGTAGGATTTATTATGCACCCAAGGATACTCAAAGAGATCCCAGCATGATACCTTTCTGCTGGTAAGTATTTTCATCATGAAACACAGGAACATTTATATTGGTGCAAGACACCCTGCTTGGCTGTTATGTTACAAAAAGTCAACTGACCTGAACCAAATGGAATTTTCTCAGTATCCTAGATACAAATAGACAGTTAAAAATATTACTTTAAAAAAGGACTTTCCAACCAGGATGGACATGTTTGACAAGTTTATTCTTTATAAACCTAATGTAATACTTCAACAGTAAGACTGGGGGGTGGGGGGGAGATAGGAGGAGGGGCAAGGAACATTAGTTTCTTAAGATTTTCAAAAAATAGTGAAGTAAATACAGCTAACAAGTATACAAACATGTTGTAGTTTCTGATGGGTGATGTTTGCACAAGTTTTATTTCTCCTACAAAACCAGTTGCTATCTGCTACCCTTGACAACTACAGGATTTGGTTTCACCACAAGAGAGGGTCAATACAGTCATGTTATTTCCAAAAAATACACGTAACACTTTTAGAAATAAATCCCATTCAGAGCAGTTTTTCTACTACACACTATATATGTTGACTTTACCACTGACAATGAACGTACCCATGAACTAGAGTGTTGGCCAGCACTGCACCAATTCTATTTTCTTTTTTATTTCCACAGTGACAGACTGCAAGAGTTAAAGATGGGTACACAATTCTTCCAGTATTGACTGCTCCCACAAACCACCCACGGAATCTTTCATTCCATTGAAGATATCACTGGGCAATTTAAAATTTCAGATATGTAGTTTAAATAGGTGCTGCGCCCTAACATCCCTCTTACTTCAGGCAGCCAGAACACACATGAAAAATATCTTCAGGCACCGACTTCTTGCACCAGAATTTGAAGGCTCCATTTGGCTGCTACTCGGAAACTGGAAAAAAAATAATGACGAACTGTACTACTCAATCTTTCTTCTAGTAAACAGATGATATTCTTTGACACAGTTCACAACTCTGTATGAGCAAGGTCTTGAAGACAGAACAAAAGAACACCTCTGATAGTTTGAGGACATTGTGTCTGGATCATTCTGCTTTTTCTCGTGTATAATGTAAGTTGCCAGAAACTAAAATTTGAGTTTTATACAGACAGGTCACCTGAAAAACTGTACATGAATGCTGAGATACTGAAAAACATCCAAATTTGCAATCAAAATCATGTTCAATACGCAAATTATTTTCAGAAAACAATTGTTAGTGTATCGCAAGTCAAGATTTGTAATGAACTCTGTGTCAAGTGTTTTCCACTCCAAATCTTCTCCATTATCCAAGTATGAGTTGGAACAGGAAAAACTTTTGACAGTATCATACATTTTCATGCACGTAGTATCCCTACATAGAAATTGGCATTAAGTGCAAAGCTTTAAATGAACTGTTGAAAAGATCATCTTCTCACTGTTGAAGGACTGAAGGTTTTGAAATCAAATTGTCATTTTTCAGAAGTTTAAGTACCTTTTCAAATGTATTCCTAAAGCTGTTAATCTTTAGTTATGAGCCTTACAGATAAAACACACTGAAAATGCACATTATCTCCTTACTGATACCTTTAAGGATCGAATTGCATAGATGCTGACAATATACAAACATTCAGCTGTTCCTGTATGAGATAACACTTACTGCTAGTTATAAGAGAAACAATAGTGGACAACATGATGCAAAAATCTTCTATGCATTTTAACAGGGAAGTCTCATTTAAAAGACACAGTAGAGTCACAATGTAAGAGGTAAAACCAAGTCATCACTTAGTTCTTTTTGTCATACAGATATAAATAAGCCATGATGATTTCTCTCCAGTCCAGACAGGTACTTACAGTCCTGAATTCTGAAGCATGAACCTGAAGTGTAAGTACCTTAGACAACCACGTTTTAATGTTACAAATAAGAAGCCAACAGGTAGTAAAAAGACCTCACAGGAAAAGGCATTGTCTGGCATCTCAAAAAAAAAAAAAAAAAATCTTCTCAATTAGCAAACATGGCAAAAAACCCAGAAACCTCAAGAGTGTTTTGTATTTCATCAAGTCCTCCCAAGGAAAACAGCAAATTCCCAATTTTAGCTCACTATACAGTATCAACCCACAAACTATATGGTCAGATATAATTTAAAAGCCCTAACTGGAATAAAAGCCTTACTTAACCAGCTGCATGGCTTATCAGCCTGCTGTCATCTGCAAGTACTGTAAACATCAGTTGAGATGTTGTATATGGTTTGTAAGGAAATTTATGCCCCTGAACATAACCTCCTCCCTCCGTGGATTTTAAGAGAAGAGATGGCTACCATTTATATTGCTCTCCCAATCTTTCTGTTAATAAGCAAGAATAGATGAAAGTGACAACTAAGTTTATTATACATGACCTTGTTAGTAAGTGGCCTTGACAATGAATCTATTCAGTCTTTTCAACCACCCTTCTGGTGCCTTCACGATTAAGATGCTTATAATGACCTTCACAGTTTAAAAAACGCTTTGCATACTGTCTTCACCTCTGGCACATCTCTAGCTGCTTGGACACAGTATCTTGTACCTACTTGCCTTCACTCCTGCACCTAGCCTTCTCAGATACCACAACTTTTGTTCGCTAACTTCAGCTGTATGTGAATAAGCAAGCCCACCATAGCATGGGAAAACCATGTATAGTCAAAAAAAATGTATATAATACTGATGCAGAAAAGTTGTGCATGTCATTCTGGAATAGACAGTAAATCATGGCTTCATTCCTTCCAGATACCTCCCCCTAAAAATTCCTCAGCAGCATCATTCGGCAGTATTTGGATGTTATGTATGCACGTATGCTGCATATCTGAGATAAACTGGTTCCCTAGATCAAGAGCCCACACAAAAGTTGCAGAAAATTATAAAAAACATTTTTAAGAGAATGATCTCACAAGCAAATATCCACCGCTTAGGGTGATCCAATGAACCACATCAACTCAGCAGCTTAAGGATGGACTGGAAAACAGTTATGTGTTGTTTGATTTTAAGCTGTAATCCCAAGATTTGTTGAAAACGTATGGGTTTTCAGTAGACAGCTGCTTTTTTTGTGGGACCTTAAATTCATGGGTCCCAAAATAGGCTTCTAACTACCAAATTTCTTACTTTCCAAGTTTTTACTGCTGCACATCAGGCAGTAATACTGCCAAAATACATGCGTACATATATTTTTATATGCATCATGTATGTATATATAAATATTGTATACATACATGTACATATATATAAATCTGTATGTATGCATGAATATATTTGGTTTAAGATCAGTACAAGAAATGTTGCATACTACCACGCAATTCTTAAATTCAACGATAAACATTTATATTAGAGAAACATGAGAAAACCAACTATAGAATACACTGAGCTCAGATATACACGGTATTCTGAGGCACAACTATTTGCTTTTAAATAATTTCAACTAGATTCCACTAAGTCTCCTGAGAACTGGTGTATTAAGCATAATGCTTCTTCGCTTGTTTTGTTTCATGATATGCATACCCATGCATGCAGAAAGAGAAACTAAAACATTTTCATTCACATAGATCTTTTCTAGCGGTACAAGTAACTCCAGATTGCTTACAAACTGAATGTGAATGGGTATAGCATGAATCAAGAAATAAAACATTTGTAAATGGTTGCTAATCCCCAAGAAAGCCAAAACAGCAAGACTCTACTTTTCTCCCCATTGATAGCAGCCAAACACTTTAAAGGTAAATCTCATGAGATGTGTTGCTTTTACGCTCGCCCCTAAGTGCTAAGTATATAACAACAATAACATATAGCCTCTTCTTGGAGTTGGGTTTTACTGGTAGCAGACAAAAGCATAAGCCTCCTTCCCAAGCTTATCCTAAAAGTACCTCCAAAAAGACCTACTTTTTGAACATAGCTTCTACTACTTAAAGACTGCTCTCGTTCAGGTTGCTTATTAGTTTCAAGAGCATAATTCTACCTTCCCTAAACACTGAGTTCCCTGTAATCCATCAGCTTTTCTATCTTGGACCTGCTACCTAATTGCCTTGCACTGATAGACTAAGCACAATGATCTGTGAAAGAGTTAATGGTTGTAATCTCAGAGGTTCCCAAATAATTTTTGTAGAAGTAAATCATATCTCACATGTCAGTGACAGTTCTGTGAAGAGCAGTGTGTACACAATGTTAATCCACCTGAAACAATTTTAACTGGATTTTCAAAGCCTTTAACAAGGCTCCCAATCAAAACTCTTAAATTTAACTACTATGGACTAAGCTCAAGATGTCAGCAGGAATCAATTAAAAGCTTTAGAATGCAAAAAGATTTCCAGCAGCGGTGCAGCTACAATGCTTAATATCCTCAAAATGTGATCAGGAACAGAGAGGTGAATAAGTTGACAACATTTGCCAACGGCATTTTAGAAAAGTCCCAACTAAAAACTGACACCGAAGAGCAGTGGAAGGCTCTTCCAACACCACAGGCTTCCACCATGTTAAGTGAAATTCAAGACTGATGAATGCGAAGTATAGAAAGGAGGAAAAACAACCCTACCTACAGAAGCAACAATAAGCTTTAAGTAAGCTACTACTAACTCGGCAAAACAGATTGTGAAGTACCATCCACCATGATTTCAAAATGTCAGCTCAGTGGCTCAGCAGAAATCAAAGATACAAAACAGAATACTAAAGACCACTAGGAAAGGAATAGAGAATAAGAACAGAAACATGTTATTATTCCACACTATATGCAAACATTGTGATCTCATCTTAAGTGCTGCATGGTTATAATTATCACTCCCGAAAAAGAATAGAGAAATTGAGGTGTCACAGAAAAGATTAAGGATAAAGTGTAGGCACAGACTGGCTCCATTATAAGATTCTTGAGATTGGAGGAGAGACAACAGAAGTGAGACTATGAGAATGAGGTTTCTAGAGTCATGAATAGGAAAGATGTGATGAATTAAAAAACAATTATGACCTTTCAGAATAAATGGTTAAAAAATTCAATAAAGGTATCAACTAGCATAAGTTTAATAGAAACAAAATACAAGTATTTTCCCCCCAAATATAACTAAATTGTGGAACTCGCTGCCATGGGATGTTAAGAGTCCAAAGAGCATAAATAGATTAAAAAAAAACCTAGACAAATACCTGAAAAATACTGTATTAATACTGCATTCAGCTGCAGAAAACTAGAAGAAATCATCAGAGAAATGAATACTATGAGCTTGCTCCATTTCCTTAGCTCTGAGTAACCACAGAGTTAGTTTGACCTTTGCTGCAAAACAGCAGAGACAGAGGAGTAAAGCAGAAACAAATTTCAGTATCTGCAGTGTGGATAAAGCACACCAAGCACAGCCCCAGACATGAAAGTTGCTAGGTATGTTATCAAAACAAGTAGTATTTTTTAAACTGTCCATTAAAACAATTTCCTTTAATTCCCAACACACTTTGGAAATTGAAGCTTTGCTGGCAGAATGTTATCTCCTCCAAGACCTATTTGCTGAAATTGATTTGAACCTTTACACAGTAACAGGAATATAAACCCCAGAACAAACTGAAATCACTACCCTCCTTTAAAAAGTTTGCAGTTGATTGATGGAAGTTACCTTTCTCCTCACGTGGCCATGCAAGGTTTTGAGAACTCTTGCTCAAGTGTTTTACCTAAACACTTCCTTGAAAACTTGTCCCACAACTTCCATGGCAGTGGCATCATTCATTTCAACACTGTGAATCTTCACATGGTCGGATATATATTCCATGAATTTGCATTACTTCAGAATACGCTGTTCTGTATGCGACATATTGCAACAAGACTTACAGCCCTCACTTTAAACAAAAAACAAAATTTTCACTAAGTCACAAACACATCGCATACCTTTAAAGATCCATCATCAGTTTTTAACTGACTTTCAACTTACAAATTAAGTTATTTGTCATTTCAAGAGAAACGTAAGCCACACAGACTTGTCTTGGTTTCTTCCACACTGGCAATTTTTCACATCAAAAACTGTTCTAAATGACTATTTTTTTGTCAGCCAACTCTTGCACATTAATGTATTTGGATGGTGGGACTGGAGCTCTTGAAAAATTTTACTGAAATGCATCACTACCTACAGAACCGGAGACTTTCATTTACTTCAGTTTCAGAGGAGGATAGTTTTCCTAGATATGCTGGTTTTGAAGAGCATATTTTTATTCTGTTCTCTCTTTTGTTGCTCTTTTTGTTCTAGTTGCACCTTTATCTGCCATGCCGTTTTCAAGTCTGTCCTTTGCTGCTCTGACCTCTCAGAACACAACCCTGTTCAATCATACCATCAGACATCTTTCCCCTCCCACTTCTCAGATTCTTGCACAGTTTTCACATTTTCTGTCAACTGTGAATAAAATAAAGGGCACCATCAATAAAAACCACTTCTTAAGCCACATTCATTTCTCTAAGGAAAAGCCATGAAATAGTTGCCTCATTTCCATTCAGCTGGTCTTCTCCCCACCCATTGCTTTTCTTGCTCAACCACTGCACTAAGTTTGAAACCTGGTATAAACCTGGATTCAGGAACGCTCAAATGTCATTACAGCAAGATTTTTCAACCTTTACTTCGCAGTTTCCTGGGGAAACCATATACTATTTCTAAAACATGCACAAAAGGAAACTCAGAAGGGAAAAACCTATCACCATCAAGTTTTACTAGCTATTAGGAGTCTACAAGTTAAAAAAGAGTAATAGCTCTGCTGCATATAGCTTGTAGAACAAGAAATTCAATAAGGATTTCTGAACCTGGTAGAAATTCAGCAGCAAACTGAACTGAACAAACACAAACTAGTTCAGCTAGCAAACAGTAAATGGTTTTGGCCCAAAGGGTCCAGTTCAGATGATGCCATCTTCACCAGAACAAGCACAAGATCAATAGGATCTCTCCTCAGAACGACACAGACAAAACCCTGTGCTATCATTTCACTCAGCAGAGGCCGTAAAGGTTACAGCTGAAACCCACACAAACAAAACCACTGAGATATTGCTGTCCCCTTCTGTCCCCCTTTCCCATCACAGTTTAAAATAACAAATACTCCAGGTAAATGGCTACCATAACAAGGAAGTGAGAGAACCATTGAAATGATTGATATTGGTCACCACAGATAACAGCTTCTATAGTACTGCACTGAATTATTTATTTAAAAGTTTCCATTGCTACAGAAGTGTCAGTTTAACTCACTCCAGCTTCTCCACTCTGTGCACACTAACAGTTGCCAGCGTGCAAAATATGCCCTACTACAAGTAACACTGGCCAGTACCATTTGAACCTTGGCATGATGCCCATGCCAAAAAAAAAAATTTTTTTTAAATACTACCCAATATTCCAAGCAAATTAAACCTTTGGTGTAATGGAGTCAATATGGAAGGGAAGAAAGAGGTGTCTATAACTTGTTCTCTGGTCCTCTTCTGGTTTTATTTCTAGAGTTACGTCTTACTTATGGTGGCACACATCTCTGGGGAACTTCTCATTTGGTGGAAAAGTTGACTCTCAAGACTTCTTTCCCTTCCCTTCTTTCTTCTTGCCTCTCCATGGGAATTCAGAATATTATCCAAACACAACCATCTGCTTCTACACCCTCAGAACCCTTCCTGGTACAGGTGAACAACAGGCTTTGCAACACGTCTACTCCACTCTAGCACTTGCTAGAAAAAAGGGAGTCAGCCTGGGTGGTAGTGACTGAGCTCAGCTCACCTCCAGCTCCCCACTGCTGAGATGCTGCAGCACCACCAGCATCGCATGTTGTGCCCTGTCACCCTCCAGAACATTGCGTGTTCCAGAATTACACTGCAAAACAGATGTATCGGCCAAAGTTTTATTTATCAGATTGCATGTTATGCTTTCAGCATCATATTCTATAAGTTTACTGCAATTCATTACCACCTTGAAATCTTGACATTTTTTGGTACAGAAATGATTGTTTTTAAACCACTAAAACTTTGTATCAATCTCCCCTAAATCCCAGCCAACGGAGGCAAGCACAAGCAATATCGTATCCTCTTGGTCAGAGCAGGTTTTGTCATTTACTCCAACAGAAGGTGACTGGAGCCAAAGGAAAGGAGAATTAGATTCCATGCTACATGATTAGACTCTATAACATCATTCTTTTACAGTACATAGCCAGAAGTTTTTAAGGACAGAAAGTAACAATGTGATCTTCCAGCCCCTTCTCCAGCCTAATTCAGTTCATAAGCCTTGCCTAAATTAACTCCTGCTTTTTAAAGTTTCCAACATAGTAAGTTGCTCTATGGTTAACTATTCCTCATTGTTACAAACCTTATATGTAACTCCTACTCTAATGTTCTTAAGCTTCAATTTCGCCTTACTGAAAATCTTTCCTATCTGGTCCAAGGGCCCTTCCACTACAGAATTTATATTGTCCACAACAGAGAAATCAAGTCACATCTCCACTGTTTCTAGAACATGTTAACTAGGCTGCTCTTTTTGACATTTTCACCTGGAAACATCCTTTCCAAAGCCTCATGGGGATATTCTCTGAACCATCCCCAGTTAGCCAATATCCTTCCTGATCTGCTGACACTAGAAGCTACCACAGAAGAGCCACATACACAGGTAAGAAAACTTCCCAGCTTCCATTCATATGTTTAAAGATTATTCCCAACCACACCACTGCACAGGGAGCTCCTCTTCAACAGCCTACCAAACTCTTCCTCCTGCTGACACATTCCCCTCCAGCCTCAATCATTGTTTTTCAGAAGTTTTTGCCATGATACCAAGACAGCCTTTGCTGTTTATCTCTAGACAAATCAGCGTAGCCTCCCTACGCCATTTCTACAAAAAAAACAAAATGAAGCTTCCTACAAAAATTTTATTCAACATATTAGTGAACAAAGCCTGGTACACTGTGTTAGTGTCTGTTCTATGGCATCTTTAAACAAATGGGTTTAATTAGCTTTTTAATCTAAAGCTAATACCTAATCACAGCAGATACGTTTGTGGAGTACACTTTTAAGGACTCAGCTCCCCTGGGGCTCCCAATTCCCCACAACATCCCTGCAATCCAGAAAGTCACTTCATGTCTCTCTCACGGTGCCAGACAAAGCAACATCTCTGACACATTTAATGCACCCTAAAACAGCTACATCCCTCTCATGTTTGCCAAGTAGCATCCTACATTTATCATGCATTGGTCTGGTATATTGTGTGATAATTTGTTCATGACAGAACTGCAAGAATACTGTTTAAATGACAAAAGACTGCATAGAACACCGCCCATAAGATGCTACCCAAGGATTAATCTAGAAGAAAAATACATATGTAGTATCTGGTGGAGCTGCAACAGTAGGTCTTTCCATAGTCATAAAACAAGAGGTTATACTCTGAACATTAAATAGTTGGTTCATAAATCTGGTCTAAAACAACTTTAATAGAAGTGTAAAAGTTGTTACAATCTAAAAACTGAATGCTCCTCTCCCCACAGCTGAAGAAGGAAAAGGAAAAAGTACTCAGTAATGTTTTTCACTGTCAAAAATCCAGTTTCAGTAAATGAAAAGTGTTTGTGGTATCTTTCATTAAACATTAACACTTGTTTCTCATGGCAAATACGAAATTGGATAACGCCAACATGCTAAGAGAGACCTGCACAGGATTTCTTCCCTCCCCTCACCACCATTTCGTTCTATCAACTTCTGTTACTGGGGAATAAAATCACTTAAATAAGGATTTAAAGGGAAAAAAGCCTTCCTTCCTTTGTTGTTAGGGACCTAAAATACCCCAAACCATGACTAAATATGCTTACCATTTTTTAGCCTACTGTAATGCCAAGATTCAAGCATGGTCCACTTATGTTCTAGCATGTTAAGCCAATCAACGAAAAGTTTCATATCCTCTGTCCTCCCTCCCCTGTCATCCAGTTCCGTTCCAGGTTTACAAAACGAGAGCATTTTAGCAACATTCTCCTCCCCCCCTTCATCAAGAAGCATTTCATTTCTAAGAAACAACATACAACAAACAGATATAATCATCAAGAAAAAGATCAAGTTCACTCGAAGACACTAGACCTTTGCACAGAAGACAGTTTCCAAAGAATCACAGAATCATTAAGGTTGGAAAAGACCTCTAAGATCATCGAGTCCAACCGTCAACCCAACACCACCATGCCCACTAAACCATGTCCCTAAGCGCCTCATCTACATGTCTCTTAAATACTTCCAGGGATGGTGACTCCACCACTTCCCTGGGCAGCCTGTTCCAATGTTTAACCACTCTTTCAGTAAAGAAATTTTTCCTAATGTCCAATCTAAACCTCCCCTGGCGCAACTTGAGGCCATTTCCTATTGTCCTATCGCTAGTTGCTTGGCAGAAGAGACCAACACCCACCTCGCTGCAACCTCCTTTCAGGTAGTTGTAGAGCGCGATAAGGTCTCCCCTCAGCCTCCTCTTCTCCAGACTAAACAGTCCCAGTTCCCTCAGCCGCTCCTCGTAAGACTTGCTCTCCAGACCCTTCACCAGCTTCGTTGCCCTTCTCTGGACACTCTCCAGCACCTCAATGTCCTTCTTGTAGTGAAGGGCCCAAAACAGAACACAGTATTTGAGGTGCGGCCTCACCAGTGCCGAGTACAGGGGCACGATCACCTCCCTACTCCTGCTGGCCACACTATTTCTGATACAGGCCAGGATGCTATTGGCCTTCTTGGCCACCTGGGTGGCTCATATTCAGCCGGCTGTCTACCAGCACCCCCAGGTCCTTTTCCGCCAGGCAGCTTTCCAGCCACTCTTCCCCAAGCCTGTAGTGTTGCATGGGGTTGTTGTGGCCAAAGTGCAGGACCCGGCACTTGGCCTTGTTGAACCTCATACAGTTCGCCTCAGCCCATCGATCCAGCCTGTCCAGGTCCCTCTGCAGAGCCTTCCTACCCTCAAGCAGATCAACACACCCGTCCAACTTGGTGTCGTCTGCAGACTTACTGAGGGAGCACTCAATCCCCTCATCCAGATCATTAATAAAGATATTGAACAAGACCAGCCCCAAAACGGAGCCCTGGGGGACACCGCTCGTGACCGGCCGCCAACTGSATTTCACTCCATTCACCACAACTCTCTGGACCCGGCCGTCCAGCCAGTTTTTTACCCAGCGAAGAGCACACCTGTCTAAGCTGTGAGCTGCCAGCTTCTCTAGGAGAATGCTGTGGGAGACAATGTCAAAGGCTTTACTGAAGTCCAGGTAGATCACATCCACAGCCTTTCCCTCATCYACTAGGCGGGTCACCTGGTCATAGGAGATCAGGTTGGTCAAGCAGGACCTGCCTTTCATGAACCCATGCTGGCTGGGCCTGATCCCCTGAAAGGCTTGAAGTTGGCTAAAATAGTAAAGATTATTTCATTTTAAGAATTTCTGAGGTAAATTACATTGCTGGGAATGTTAATCTCATCATAAACTGAAGTATACATAAAGTGAAATAAACAAAGTTTTGCATTTAACCAAGCACAAGTTACGCCCTCAAGACATTAAGCCTCTAAAAAGTAGTCACTGGTTATCAAATGCCAGTAATATGCCAACATCTGGTCTCGTGGGTGCCATAAGGTGATGCTGTTGACGTAAGAATGATGTTTCTCTACCTGAAAAAAATCAGCACCTGTATATCTGACTCAAGTTTGGTCTAGGAAGAAGAAAAACCTATATATTAAAGGACAAGCTATTGATACCATTCTTCTATCAAACATCTGGGAAATCTCAGAGCATCTTTAGTTTCATGCCTGCTCTGTAGAACTCAATGACTGATGAAAAGCACTTCACCACATCAAGCTTGTGCCACGGTTTCCTTACAGAAGAGTAGTAAACCTGCATGCAAGTCCTTACATCTTCCTCAGATGCAAGTCATATACCAATATTCCTACAACACAGATATGGGAACGTGCAGGGGATAAAAACAAAACAAAAAAAAAGCTATGAAAATCTGAATACTCAATACAGCACCACTTCATAGCAAAGACTCATGTTGATGTTTCCTCTAGAGGAGGTTCTAGTAAAGTCCATCTAAAAACATCCATCTAAACCCAAAAAAACTATTTAATAAGAAAATCTAATGAAAGCTGGCATTTCCAACACTTGTAGTTTTCTTTAAAATGTCAGCAAGTTCAGATTTGTATGGTGCTCTTGAGCCTCCTGGTTTTTTTTTTTTTTCCGTCCTTCCTCTGCAAGGGATTAGGACTGGGCACTTGTCAGTTCCCAGACTGGTTTACATAAACCAGCCCTAATTAGAGCCTAAGTCTGTTACAATCAGCATCATGAGAGATCTTCACATTTCTCCAAGTATCTCAAAGACCATTATACTGCTAGACAGGATAGATAGAAAAATACACCTGTTATTGATCTTCAAATAATTACTGAACAGAACCCATGAAAACTATCAGTGTGAATGAAGTGAAATATGACTAAGATTATATGTTGAAATACATACATCTGGAAAATTTTCCTGCATTAGTTCTTAGTGGCAGTGCAAAATTTTATTATTGAAGCTAACTATGCAAAACAGCAAAAGGTCTACAGCTTTTACACCATTATGTAGGGACACATCAGGAAGTCTGTTTTTCAATGAAAGCCTATTCTGGCGAAAAAGTCATCCTTCATTTTAAGTACTACTGAGAACTGCAACATCGATTTTTTTAGTTCAGTCCCAGAGATGCTTTAGAATTTTTAATGCTTCACATCCATGTAATACTTAAATCATAATTAAAGAAACCACAAGGGTGACACTTCTAGTTCCATACAAGATTGGAAAAAACACAGTCTCTCTAAAATGACCTACAATATGCACAGCCTCAAATGACTAACTTTTATTAGTTTCTCTCTGATGAGGCTTCCTCTCCCCAAGACACTGTTCCATCATTAAGCCAACTGACAAAGAAAAAAATACTGAGTTCAGTATCATTTGGCTTTAAAAAGACCACCAAGACAAAAATAAAAACTTACCCATTTACTCTGTAATAAGAAACATGCTGGCTTATAGTTTTCTCCAAAATATTTCGGTATTCTTTTCTGCTCCCAACCCTTCACAATACCACAACATTCAGAAAGACTCCTGCATTTTCTACTGTAAAATGCCTCTGCCCAGTTTCCCTCAGAAGGGGCTGAGAACTGACATGCCACCATGCTGCTTGTCAACGTCCRTGCTGCCCCTCCTGTTCTAGAAGCCAACACAATAGGCCCCATACCATTAATTTAACTCTTCTGCTCACAGGAAAGCTGCCATCAGCAGCAGATGCCAGCAAGTTCACACTCATAAAACTTTGCAAAAGTCTGCTGGAATTGATGAGTGCACTCACTACAAAATATTTTGTTTCCAGTGCTGAAAAACAGTGTTTTCAAATCCTCTCTCTCACATGGTAATGTTGAATCAGGCAAGAAAACAAACATTTCCACTACCTACTTAATGCTGAAGCCCACTAWCTGGAACTTTGCTCCTCTCAGATGACACAGAAAACATCTAAAGCAGCCACTCTTCAGTAGGTAGACAGCATGATATATATATCACACATACTTTATAACCTGATTTCAGTCAGGTGCTAGACATTTACCATTTTATATTGGGCCACCCAAATTTTAACTCCCAAAATTTTCTTGCTTTTCACACGGTCCCAGACAGCCTAGCTTGCTGAGTTAAGACCTCTGAGACCTCTAAACATGTATTTGTGCATTCAYCTCAGAACGCCCAGGGATGCATTTGCTGCCCTATAGAAAAGCGTGGCTTGTTAGACTGGAATGAATTTATAGTAATGGCCTGATTTGCACACACAATAACACAGGTGTAACTACAAGGTGGTTTTCTATTTGATATAGTGTACAGAAATAGAATAGAGCCAAAAATGCAATAGCAACACCAGTTTAGCCAGTACCCCAGCTAGTCCTCTGGGACTAYAAAGCACAAAGCAGGAGCAGCGGCTGTCATGCAGGGAAGCAAGCAGATGGAGGGAAGCTTAGGGTGTTGGCAAAGCTTGGGACCAGTGAGGCTACACAGGGAGAGCGTATGCAAAAACGGTGTGAAGAAAGGAACTGAAGCCCTCATATGGGGACTGAACAGTAAACCATTTTGATGCTAGGGCAAGTGTCGAAGCCAGTCCCAAAACAGAAGGCATCAACTGTAAAGAAGGATGTGGGGCCCTACTAAAATGCATTAGCAAGAACACTCGTTCTCTAAACCTGTCAGTTATAAAAGTGAAAATTCTTTATCTACACAAATTGTGGAGCTTAAACTTTCTATACAAAGTGTAATATGACTGAGGACCAAGGAGACATTTTGATTCAATCATTCATATGAATATTTCCTTAAAGAAAAAGATTTTACTATGTACTCTCAAAGCTGAACTACTTAAAAATATAAAGATCCACTTTCCTTTCAGAAGGTAAAACTTCCAGAAAGAGCAACAGTCATATGAAAACTACTAGTAAGTAATTGAGTTCAAATAAGAAAGAAGTTGCTGTTAAAGTGAAGGTTTCTCAATAGTAGAGGCTATTCAAGATCAACCAAGTTCTAATGCAGTTGCTCCTTAACAAATGAATTTCAGAGTAAAATAGAGCTGTGGTGCCATTCTGTCAGTGGCAGCTGTGTTTTGAAAGGTTCTTGCCACTCCCTTACATCCCCAGATACTCATTTCTGCGCTCCAGAGGTGCCAATCCAATTGTTTTCATGACTGTGCTCCAAGTTAGGGTTTCAAGAACTATCCCATTTAAAGGAGAAAACACAAAACAAAACCAAAACAGTAAAAATATCCCAATAAAGTACTGTTTTAAAAATACAGCCTATACAACAACCATCCAAAAAACTGAAGTGACAAGCTAAGAGAGAAGTAACAGAAACGTCTTAAATTGGATTTTCCCCTGCATGGAATAACAAAGAGTCACAGCTTCATAAGAGGGAAAAATCATTCACGTCTGGCAAGAGACTGCACTCCTGCTTTCCTTCTCCTCCCCTTTTTCCAAGTCTTCCCTTCCCCAACAAGAAAAAACCCCACCCATGCCTAGCAAGTTCTACTGTCCTCCTTAAGAGCTTGGAAGAAGTATACAGAGTGTAAAACCAACAAAAGCTGGAATCACRTCATTTTTTTTTCTGGTTTTCAGTAGGAGGTAAGATGGAACTCCCTGCAACTTTCACTCCAAGACAGAGACATAGCAAAGAGGGTAGAATATATGGGGGAGAGTAAGAGGAGCATCGGGAAAAGCACAAAAGGGAATGTCGATACATTTGTTTTTAAAAAAAAAAAAAATTCCATAAAAGGATTTTCTTCCAAGAGGGGGAAAAAAGAGGAAGAAAAGGATCTGAAGTTTACTATATTGGATAAAAGAAACCACATTACCATGTTTGTGAAGTGAAAGCTCTTGGTCTTGTGCCTCTATTTGAATAGGTATATATTATGACAATTCAACATTCCAGATAAACAACATAAAACCTTGATATGAAACAAGGCTGAGCTCAAAAGACTAGCTTTGAGTATTATTGTTGTGTCTTTTGATTCAATATACATAACACCTGCTGTAATGTGTAAAAACAGAGGAAAATCTGGTGGGTTTACTTGTTTAAAATAGAAATTGATTGCTTCATGAACAGCCCACTTACCAAAGCATGATTTTTATTTAGAAATGTGCCATTTTCCATAAACACCAACAGAGAATGCTATAAGGAGGCCTGCAAGATTTTTTGGATGGAAAACAGCCTATTGATATGACTGTCAGAGACTTCATCATCACAAGTCATGCTACTCTAAATCGGTTACACAACCACTGAACAATTTCTGCACAAACACAATTGTTTAATAAAAAAAAAAAAAAATCTTACACCTACTATGTTCTTCTCAACTTCTTAAATACAAAAAAAAGTCCTGCACATTGAGAAAAAACAAACCTGTTCCCCCAAAAGACTATGAACAGGAGTTTGAGATATACAAGACATTTATTGTTAATAACATATCCCATCAGCTTTGATTTACTTGTCTTGGGTATTCTTGCATGAAAGCAAATCAGCAAAAAAACCCAAACATTCTTTTTAAATATATAGGTTTCAAACAAAACTCCTATTTCAGTATTTTCCACCTAGCTTGAGATAACAGAGCTGCACTTTAAAAGCTCTAAATTCTTTAGACCTGCAGACACAGGATGAAATTCTTGCCTTGACTTAACAGTTTTACCTTCAACATAYTTGAAGCAGCAAGGAATCCAGTTCCAGAAGTTGGAAAGGATGCAGTAATGCTATTTCTCTTACACTGCAGCAACAATTCAGGAAGCATCAACAAGCTTATGACTTTACAAAGTTTCCAAGCAAGATGAACTGTATGAAAGTTAGCACAATGAAAATACTGTAAGTTATAAAGATAGCTAGTCTAACAAGAGCTTTGACCATTCGGGTTCCCCATGTCATAAACTTCCCGTAGCTTCCTGTTCTACTTATTTCCTGCTGACAGACTATGTTCATGCTCCTTTACATTACAATAAAAGAAACACTTAACGAAGGCATTGTAGAATTACCAGAGTAAAATGGTATCAGATTACTGTATGATGCAGCTCCTAAGGGGAGCACAACAGAAATAGAACTTGAGGCAGAGGTCCCAATTAAACTTCGTGAGAGTTCATACAGCCAAACCTGCAGATAGTCTTCAATGCTTTATGCATTCTTCAATTATGAAAATAAACAATCTCATTTAAAGTTTTCCCTTATCTCCCAAGGGGAAAAAAAGAAAGAAAAAAAAACCCAAACAACAACAACCCAAAAAACACAAAACAAAAACAAAAAACCAAACACCAAACCAGAACACACACATATTAATGCATGATGAGCACAAACCAGTACTACGTGCCTGAGCTTATATGCGTGTTCCACATAATCACCTGCTGTTTTGAGTGGTTGCTTTGACTGCCTATGACAAACTATATTTAACATGCACCTGTGCTTTTCACACCTGTCCTTCTCCAAATAATTCAATCCACAAGGACTGATCTTAAACACRCAGAAGAATTCCAACAGCTATCATTTCAATTAATTCATTACTTTCATTCTACCGGTAAAATTCTCATTTTTTTTCCAAGTCTCAAAACTAAAAGCCACGAATCTCAAAATATGTCTTCATAAAACCCAAGTCCACTAATTCATTAGAAATGTAACTTCTGATCTATGAGAAATGGAAGTAGAAGCTTGAAGTATTCACTCAAATCAAAATACTTGTCTTCATAAAGCATATTAACTCTTGCACCTGCATTTGGAACACATAAAATTTATATRTTTTTCTGCTTTTAAAAATATCTAGAAAGCTATTTAACACTGTATTTGCAGAGAACAAGTTTTAGATGTGACCTCCAAGGCTGATACTATTCAGGAATGAGCAAAAGTACTGCAGAATATTTCTGAAGTATCTTACAGAAATGACATGGATGTTTGTACTGAATACATGATACAACATGAAGTTGTATTCTGTTCTTCAAGGGTGTATTTTATTTCCAAATATAAAATAATACAACCATTCTAAACTGTCAGTGCAATCTCACACATCAGTAGCATGTTTTAATGACGGTTTTGGCTCATTCAAGAAATATGTAAAAACAACTAATTTGAGTGTTGTTTTAGTAAATCTGAAAGAACCTCTTTAAGATTTCCAGAACTACCTTCACCTGACCTCAGTGCTTAACAAACTTCACACACAGTAAATAGCAGCAGTAAACGCTGAAGAATCATAAGAATTAATACTCCAGTACAGAAACTATGTTCGGTTTTGTTTCTAATGATCCCAGGATTTTAAGAAGATTATACTTTCAAGTGACACTGTCTACTTGGAATCCAGTCAATTTAAAAAGAAGCAAAATGGATTTACATTCATTTCACATTCCTCAGCTATCCTAATCCTTCCGACAATTTGCACAGTTTTAAGAACCTGGCTGCGGTAGAAGCAGCAAAGTAACAAMTCACAGAAGGAAACAAAGTAAACAGACTAACACAATTTATTTCCTTGAAACTTCCTTGCTTGTACTAATACTGGATAAAATATTTCTTGACAAAACCTTGATTACTATGTTGATAAGCATTTACGTAATTTTTTTTTAACCAAGTTACTATAAAAAGCACATGCACTCTGGAAAGACAAAGGAAAAACTTTTTTTTTTTCTTTGTTCTTTCAGAGTGGAACAAATTACATCTTCTAAAAATTGAACGTCAATGGCTGGAAGCCCAAATCTGTTTCATCTTTCAGCATAAGGACAGGAAGTAAGGTCACTGTCAGCTTCTAATTGAAAACATCTTCAAACCAGACTTCTGCTCTAGATCAGGATTTTGTTCTGTGACATGCAATTTCTATCCCAATATATCACCCAAGTTAGTCCCAATTCAGCACTAGCTCCAGTTTCAAATACAGACATCCACTGGAGAAGTTACTTAATCAGAATCCAGTGTAGCTGATAAACCACCGTCTTCCTTCTATTCAAAAAGTAACGTGATATTAGCCCAGAGGGGTCTGCTACATAAATGCTTGGAGCTTTGTCTCCAAATAATGCTGAATTAAATCACTGTGGCTTTGTGGTTGAGCAGTGCTCACTGCAAACTGCATACATGAGGTGGAATTTATTTATAATAGAATTACAGGCCACAGGAAAAGGTGAGACAGGCTCAACATCTAATCGAGTTCACACCCAACTAGAAGGAGAATAAACAGTCCCTGCAYCACCCTGCAGTATCAAACAATTGCCTTTAAATGAGGGAAGAACTTTTACTTAGAGAGTATCCACAAACTAGTTCCATACACTATTGGCTGGGGAGCAAACAAAAGGAGACCCTTCTTCTCGTGTAAGAAATGATACCAAATTTTCTTACTCAGTATGAAAACACTCAATAGGAAATTCAGTCCAAAATGGTGTGAATTAAGAAAAAATAGGCTGAAAACAAAATCTGTAAATTGTATCAATACTACTTAAGAAAAAACATCTTTACCTGTATTGTCTACCTGTCCTATGTGACCATTTATTTTCAGGTGCATTTACAGTTCTCAAATATATCTTCACAGGCACCTGAGAGTTTTCTACTAAAACTGAGCCCAGCTACCCCTTTAGAAAATACCCTATGCAAGTGCCTCAGTTTCTTCTGCGTAGCTCTAGGGCAAGCTCTGAAGTAAGGATGCTCAAGTCAAATACACAGGGGAGCCACGAAAACCTCCAACTTACCAATATCAAGCAGTCCTTACCACAGCACTTCTCAACTAAGCCTTCCACCATCAATACCCTAATCCATATTCCCAATTTCACCCACTCCCACGGTAGCCCCAGCCCCCAGTATTATCTTTGCTGTTCCTTATTTCAGTATCCTCCCTCTCTCACCCTGCTATACCAACTGATTTCAGATAAAGGGTGCAAAGACAGCTACCCGCTGCCTTGACTGTCCAGAAAAGCTTTGTCAGGACACACTGGCTGCAGAGCTGAGAAGCACTGCACACACCTGAGCAGAGGCCAGCAAGGGCACAGCTCTGGCCAGGACATCTGCGCTGCTGCTCTCCCAGTGGCTTCTGCTCCAGTCAGGAAACTCTGCCACTTCCCAATCACCAGGTGGGGCACCCGCTGCCTCTCAGCTATTGAAGAACAGAAGCTTTGCATTCTCCCTTCAACCCAGACCCCAGCCATACATACAGTACATACAACACAGGCAACTGAAAGATTTGGTCTAGTGCTATTTGTTTGCTCAGTCTCCCAATTATCTTGCATCACTTAGGACCTCTTCCTTCCACCATCTCTCCCTTCCCTAAGGGCAAGGGTAAACCCTAAATTCTGTGCCAAGATGAACAAGTTCCCAGCTTGCCCAACTATACATTTCATAGAAATATCAATGAAGTGTTTTGAGCACTAATACTGCCTCTCTTTCCATCACACCCGTTAGATATACAAATGCTAATAATTCAGTTGACGAATAAAGATAAGACATGCAGAATCACATCCACACCATTTACTTGTACCTGTCCTCTCAGTGATAATCTATGCAGTATTATAAAATGCTTAAGAAACTGAACTTGCACAGAGCTAACTTAAAAAATTAGCGTGTTCCGCCCATTATTACTAAGGATAAAGTCACTATAGCAAGGATTACAAAATATTCTTTGAAGCCTTACAAAACTGTTAAGCCTAAAATCAATCATTCAAAAGTTTGGAAGTGTCATTACTAAGGCTACCTATGAAATCCTAATTCAGCTTTTGTCTGCATAAACATTATGACACAATATTTAACTATACAACCACAGATTGTTTCTTCACTTGAACAGCACACCAAAGTTTTCAGTAATGAACAGATATTGGCCCCAATGTTGCACGTCTGCACATAAATTACATTTTTTGTAGAATCTCACAAAAACAGAATTGCAAAGTATTTCAGGAGGTCATCTACTCCATCCTTCTATACCACTGCGGAATCACTGTTGCAATCCAATTCTGTTAGATCATTATACAAGCTGTTCTTACAACTCTGGTGACAGATTACATTATTGCCCCAAACCATGTCTTTCAGGGCTTCATTATCCCCGCTGTTAGAAAGATCAGCAGTTAGAAAACCTGTCTTGTTCACTGCAAATCAAGCCTTTTACTTCTTTTCTTASTCAAACAACTGTTTATTACACTTCTCTTTGTATTTATCTTTCATATGTTTGAATAAAGTCCTGTCCACCTGTTTTTTTGTTCTAGATTAGGCAACCCCAATACTTCTGTGATCTGAACTCTCTCCAGTAGCCTGTCTCTTCCTTGAAGTACAAGGTCACATACTAGACACAGCATTCCAGCTGGAGCTCTTCTGCCACTGAAGAGAATGAACGAGTTATTACACAGGATATGTCAAAGACCATAACCCATGTGTTCATGAGATCCAGCACCACTGTGATCTTGTTGAATCACATTCTGTTTGTGATCCACGATAAACACCAGATCCCTTCATACAGCATTGCCTATTCCCTGTCCCACAGCTGTGCAGGTTTTCAGCCCCTTCAGTATGATACTATTATGCACTTTCCTTACTAGAAAGCATCTGGATTTTCAGGCCCTTCTTTTACTATGTTTCCAGCATTCCTCCCTCCTCCTCCCCTTACTTGCTGGTGAATTTTAGCCTCTTAGCTCTATTTCAAACCACAAGACCAGACACACTGTCTTGACCAGATGGCTAAAGCCAATTCAAAATTCTATACAGGGAATTAATTCATAGAAGAGAAGCCTCTCTAAATCAGAGGAGAGAATGGAAGAGGACTAAAAGGATCAGAAAACAGTTTGTGCATGAAGAACTAGCAGGTAGGGGATGTAGGCTGAAACTGCTAAAACTGGAAGTGAGCAACAAACATCAGCAACCATAAATATGAGTTCTTTTTATGAAGATTTGATTTAAAAAAAAAATCAAACAAAATCCTACTACACTTTGATACAGCATAGTGTCTTCCCATCTATAAGGCTAGTTAACTCTCACTAGAAAAGTCTTAATATAGTAAACGCATACTGTTACACCACCACCTGTTACTTTCTATTTGCTTACAAATAGTTTATTTCTTACACTTCTTTTCYGTGGATTCAAGTTCCATAGACTGGTTTAACACCCACTGGATCTTTACCTTTCTAAAGACGAAAGTCTTTGGCTTTCTGATGAACTTTTCTTTTGCGCTCACTGTTATTGCATCTGAACATTTCATACTATTTTGAAAATCAAACAAGAAATTACATCTAAGAAATTCCATTTTACAAATGGTGAAACTAAGAAACAAGGTCAAATTCCGAGTGCCTAATTTGAAACACTAATGAGTATTTAGAATTACAGACACAACGTCTATTCAAGAACAGCTCCCCTTGACTTCTTTGGCAGCTGCAAGCACTCAGCATTTCTGCAACACAGATGCCAGAGGTCTCACGTCCAGTAAATGAGGAACACACAGCTAGTGACCACCTGTGGGAAGCTTGGTTTAAGCAACTTGCTCACATCACTGAAACTCTGCAATAGCAACACAATTCAATTGTCTAGGACAGCATTTAATTACATTAACAGTGAAACCTTTATTCAAACTTCCCTGTCCCCCGCCTTCATTCACACCTTCAAACATCTGCTACAAAAGCAGCAAGAGCCCTATAGATAACGTCTTCCTTTGCTATCCAACACCCATTTCTCCCCAGAGCAGGATGAGTTTTGTACACAGAATGCAATGAGGGTCCTGTCTGCATGTGGATATGTGTATGTACAGATATTTATGTGTGGGTGCCTACATAGCTATAAATATTATCTATATGGATATACACTTTGTGATCATGTGAGTATAGCTGTACCATAACTTAAAGGTACAGAAGTAGTTTAAAATTGTACAGGTTATTGTAACGTCAATATTTCCAACTTGCTGATTTTTGCCTTTGCAGTCTTCATATGCCACTACAGTTTCTGTGGAGGAAATTTTCCAGTTTTTAAAACAAACTCTGAAAAACACTTCTGTCACAAGGCTGAAACATGTGCATTCACGAAATGTTCAAGGAGTAGCAGCAGATTATCATGCTCCTGGCTGAGAGGAGAAAAGGGCCAACACTCAGAAGCCCCAGGTTCTGTGCCAAATTCTGGAGAAAGTGTCCCAGAGCAGCAGGCACACACTTCCCTGTTCCTAAATTCCAAGCTCGATGCTTTCAGTCATATCTCTTCCAGTCTTGTCCCAGTCCCTTACCTTACCCACTTCTGATTCTTCCTTTCAACAGAAGAGGCTTTTTTGGAGGCTTATTTTCCTTTTTTAAACTGAGTCCATCTGTGTTTTCCAGTGTGCTCATCCTACTACCAGGCTGCACTGCTTATTTCTTCTAGGATGAATTTCTGCATTGCAGTTTCCCTCATCCACAGACCTATTTCCCACTCCTGACCTAATGTCTTGCCTCCTAGTCTTCGTGTCCTGCCAGTTCCAGTTTCTTTCATCTCACAAACCCTCTTGCTGTTTGTGTGTCTCTTCCCCTCCTACTCCTACAACTCCCAGGTTTCTGCACACATCTCATCAATGAGCAGAACAGTGACCGGAAAAGATCCGTAGACCCTTCTCTTACTAAATCCAAGTCCCACGCTGGCTCCTTCTGAAAGCCTTCCCTCTGTTTTCCCTCTTGGGCCTAATGCAATCAAGTACCACCACACAACACCGCACCACAAGGTAGATGCCCCAGTTCCCCTAAAGAAAGTAAAGCACWCCATTACATAGCACAGACACGTCCTTAAACACAAGGCAGGCAGGTGCCAGTTCTCAGTCCTAGAGCTCAATCCAGTCCCACTTCTGGAGCAGTTTAGATAGACTTTCACAGGTAAGTCCAACCTTTCACATATCATCTTGGGCTATGGGAAGCATGCTTAGTATGTTTGCCCAGGTGGCACATATACCTCCTGGTCAGTATTAATAGGTAGGTGAGGTTCCATGAGAATAGGATATATCCAAGTTTTAGCAGACAAAAAAATGCATCATCTCTATCACAGCCATGTGTGCCTAAATTCAGTTGTTACAAGCTTTTGAAAAAAATCACTTTCAAAGCAGCAGCAGAGAAAACATCCCCTTCAGAGCAGACACAATCTGCCAAAGTTTAACTTCATGCTCCAAAGCATAAGGGTATTAAAGTTGTTCAGAAAAGAAGTTGGCAGAACTCAAAGCAGAAACCATTGTTTTCCTCTTGCTTCAAGATCAGAAGTAGCTGAACTCTTTCAACTGACATTTTGCAAAGAAAAAAAGCTTCAGCCCATAACAAAACACACAATTTATAAAATTTCAATTGAAATAGTTAAGTTTGTTATCAACTCCGCTGCAAAGCAGTAGTATTTCTTACAAGCTTCTTATAACATCTTACAGCTTTAATAAGAGGTAGCACAATCAGCCCAGTCTACCATTTTCCAGTATTTATTCTGTGCATTTTACATGCAGTTAATTACACTGATGTAATCAGTGACACGACTACTGATGGTCTGTTGTATCTTTTCCCCATCTCATGCGTTAGGAAGAAGACACCACTAATCCATTACTCTTATGAAAGGTTTTCCCTTAGTCTTCCAAAACAGCTGTCTCCAATAACATCAACAGCTGAAAACACAGCACATATAGGGAGTGTCAATTAAATTTGTTATTGAGCTCATGTGTGTTTAGCAACCACTAAAGAAAAGCACAGAAATATATGACTTTTAAATGGATAAAAAAGACATCATATCATGCAACTCCAGAGTGCAAAACTGGCTGTACTGACAAGGACTTCATGAAAATGTGATTCTTACACATGAGCCAGAGAAGAAATTAAGTCTGCATTGTTCATTTAATGCTACCATTTGATTTAACTTCGGGGTTCTAAGACAAAATTTAAAAGACAACTTGTGCTATTTCCTTAAGGCTTTTTACTTATACGTAGGTTCCCACGACACACTCTATTTAATAACTCTTATGCAATTAGTGTAATTCATACTGTATGCCACAACGGGCCAGGCTGGAGACACGCTAGTAGTTAAGGACATCATCCATAATAACTCTTACGCAATTAGTGTTATTCATACTGTACACCACAATGGGCAAGGCTGGAGACTCACTGGTAGTTTAGGACATCATCCATAAACAGATTTACTTTCAAATGAAGGAAAGCCATGTCTCCCACAGCTGAAGTAAGACTGTATTATTAAGAAGCCTATTCTGCTTCACTTCTCTCCCAAGCAACTCCCCCCCCACACACACACACACATTCTGAATTGAGAAATAAGAACTGGGTTGTCAGAACCTGCCACTTACCACAACCATCAGCTTCGCAAGACCTCTTGGAAAAGATTTGTGCTGCAGCGAGAATCACTGCTCTTTAATGTGTCCAGTACCTGAAATCTATTACCCAAGGTAGGTCAAAGCTGTTACAGCCTATTTTGTTAAAGGCATGCTATATTTCAAGTCCCAGCCCTGTCTGAGAAACCTAAGACCTTGCTTCACAGAAAACAAATGTCACTCACAAAACAGACACAACTGAACAAAAAGCTGCACTGTCCACTAGCTTGTTTAGCATTCTAACTTCTTGAAAGAACACRCAAACAAAAAACACGTTTCCTCTGGCAAGACTACAAGTGTAGCTTGTAGACATGAGGCTGACATAAATAAAGCAAGCACAGCATAGAAAGTAGTCTTAAAGGGAATCCTCCAACCATATGGGTCTTCTGTGAAACTGAACTGGAAGCAAACTTGACAAGCTGAACTGGCCACAAGAGACATGATGCCAACTCAASTGTCTGCAACACACTCATGCAATTAAGTTGAATAAACAATATCCTGTCCCATAAGGCAGCTACATCTGATTCCTTGCCTGACCTCCACAACTTGTCTTTGGTCCTTGAGTCTCTGAGGAGACTCACTGCAGACTCTTCCAAGCCCAGCACAGAGCTCTCCTCTCTCCCACGAAAACAGCACAGCAAGACAAGATAAATCCTCCTGATTGTCAGGGCGGGAGTTGCACAGATTGTGCAATGGAACAAAAGCAAAAACATAGCCTGGGCTGAGCAGTAAGACTTTCACAGAGCCTGACCAAAGCTCTAGTTCACAGGGGTGCTCAAATGCATACCTACCTTTAGCACACTAGCAGCCTATCCTAGAGAACATACTAAGAGTTCAGCATCTGCTTAATTGTGGAAGCTGAAGCCCTGATTCAGCGACATGTGACTTCAGTGGGAGCTGGATCAAGCATTCCAAAATCCAAGTTGATTTACTACTTAATTTTCTTAAGTACTGACATTCACTTTGCTATCTCAACTGCAAGCAAGTGGCTCTAACAGCCATTCTACTCTTACTGTATGCCTCTTCTGCATAACTCAAAGCTGTAGGAGTTTGCTCTTGCTGTTCCTAAACTGGTCAACACCAAATGGCACTGAAAAGCAAATGAACTGCACCCAAGAGAGATACTCAGGGAGCTGTAAATCTGTTGAGCAATTAAGTGAATGTTGTCCAAGCCTACTGCATATGGACCAGTACACATCTCTTCTGTTTCACACCACCCATTATACCATCAAAACATTTCAAGGCTAAAAAAAAGATTAGGATAAAGGCTGTGTCCTAACTTTTTAAACATTATGGGCCCAAGATAGAGAAATCGGGACTCCTGCCATGCTTTTTAATAAAGCATTTCACCTTAACCAAAAAGGAATGAAATATTCTTGTTCTCTGCAACCTGTGGTCTTTAAATCTCTGCGATCAATGGACCATTTCTAAGATGTCTATGAAAAGCACCCTCTGAAAAGCAAGTTTGCTCTTAGTATGCTAAAGTTCATTGTACATGATTCACATGCCCAGTGGAAAGAGAAAACGTAGAGGACTCGCAAATCAAAACAGTTTGAAGGCTTCTGCCCTAGACTGATCAGGAAAGCATCGCTTTGGGCGAGAGCTGTTGTCTCCGAGTGCTCTCTTTCCAGCAGCACAAACACTGGCTAAGTTACATTAATATTTCTACTGCTGTTTTTAAGTTATACAAGAATGCACAGCAATCACACAAAAGTTTACAGAAATCCACAGCAATGTTTAATTAAGAACTACTAAGTATTACACAAACAATTAAACAAAAGCCTTCACCGACTATGAAAATCTAGAAAAAGAAACCCAGCCATTCTATTAACCTCAGAGATAAAAAAACCCCAAGCAAATCTCCAACTTATGAACCTACTGCTTTGCCTTCTCCTATTTGTATGCAAAGCCTATTGTTAAATCAAAAAAGAATCTCTGAAGCTTATTAGAAATTATCAACTTTCACATAGGCTGGAAATGGAACATCTCGTTGGCTACGAAGGGAGCTGGAGCAGAGCGTAACTCCCCTGAAAAGCTAACCAGTCACCACCAAAACACGAACTACTTTCTGAAGTGGAAATAAAGCATTATTAAAAAGATAAGCATGTTTTATAACACCAAGGCTTCTTAAGCACCCAACAATCATCACCACGATTCTTGGGTTTAAATGAAAGACTCAACGGTGGTCAGTCCACTTGATGAAATAGGTTGGTGCAGGTTCTTATCACTTCTTACCACTTATCAACAACTTCTTAATGTTGATAAAAAAAGAAAACCTGTAGTCACAGCAAAATTGTCCCTTTCTACGAAATGTTAGTTGTTGCATTTTTTTAAAAAAAAGTATTAAAGATGAACCAAGAAGTGCTATGGGAGCAGAACCAAATGAGACATCTTTGTGATTAAACTGTCTGCTTAACTACAGACTAATTTTGATGTCTAGAGCCACTAGAGAAAAGAAAAGATAGAAAAAGGGGGCCACTGATTCCTGGCTACTTTGAAATACCTACTGAACACACCACCCTCCGAAGCCCGAACAGTTCTCTCCACACACAAGCCGTGCCACGGCTGTGCTTGGAAAGTAGCATTTCGCCTTTCGAGGGGCTCTGATGCTTCCCGACTTGAAAGGCGAAGGAGAGCCAGGCTGCCCTGCACCCCGCAGGCGCTACCACCGCCTGACACGCGGCACCCCCAAACGCGCCGGGCACTCCGAGAGCCGCAGGCGGAGGGCAGAGGGGAGCGGGCGCTGGGAGCTCAACTCCGGGCGACCGCCGGCTCGCAGAGGACATCCCACGCACCCGGAACACCGGGTCCCCCGAGAGATCTGGGACAGGGCTGCCACCAACACCCCTCCCCACACCGGTTCTCTCCTTCGCTTCCACGGAACGGGTCCCAGCCCCCCCGCGCGCCTCAGAGCTGCCCACGGCCCCACGCCAGAGCGGACGCCGTTTGGCTGCAAACAATGCGCGCGTTTTCTGGCGGAGCTCCCCACCAGCGCCGCGCGCAGAGGCGGCCCCCGCCCGCGGGCACCGCCGCATTGTTACCGGCGCTGCCTCCCCCGGCACGCGCCCGCTAACGGACGCCGGCCCGCGGGGACCGCTGCCCTCAGCAGCGGCGGCCGACCCCCCCTTCACGGCACGGCCCCGGCCCGGCACACCTGCCGCCGCCCGGCCGGCCCTGCGGGCCCCCTTTGTTCCCTTACCTGCGGCGGGCGAGCCCCGCAGCGCCGGCACGGCCAGCAGCAGCGGCAGCAGGGCGGGCAGCGCCGGCCGCCACCGCGCCGCTGCCGCCGAGGCCACCACGAAGCGTGTCATCCCCTCCATGGCACAGCACGGCACGGCACGCCGCGGCCCGGCGTCAAGTCATCGCGGCGCCCCGCGTCCCCCCCGCGGGCTGAAAGGGCTGGGCGCGCTCGGCGGCTCCTCCCGGGCGCATCCACCGCCGGCGGGGCTGGGGCGCCCGGGAGCGGGGGGCCGCCTCAGCCCCCCCCTCCACGCCCACCCCGTGAGGAGTATTCACGGGGGCAGCGCCGCGGCGCCAGCCGCCTCCCAGAAGCGGCGGGGCGAGAGCGGGGCAGCGGCGCCCCGCAGGGCCCGCGAGCGGCTCGGTTCGGGCCCCAAGCGGGGAGGCGGAGGGGAAGCTCCCGCGCTGCGGGGCAGCGGGGCTCCTCGGCCGGCCGCGGCGCTCGCCCGGACGGCTACGGCCCTTCACGTGGGAGGCGGCGGCAGCCCCGACCCGGCCGGCCGGCCGACCGCCCGGCGCTCGCTCCCTCCCTCCCCGCCGGCGACGCGCTAACCCCAGCGGAGGCCGGCCCGCGGC